>JAMJFZ010002143.1:0-82230 GCA_026225945.1 Cricetomys ansorgei
ATGTTTCCCTTTTGACAACCGCACAACTGATGGCATCTTCTGTAACTTTGGCTACAGGAATTCCAGACATATATGAACTTGAACAACATCAGTTAGCAGCTTTTATCTGCCACATATTTACTTTTACTTACCTGTTTAGTGTATTGATCTTTGCGATGATGAGGATCAAACCAAGGGTCTCCTGTCTGCACTGTAAACTGATCCACACTCCAGCCCTTCACTGCTTTAACCTGAAATACAACTCTGTCCTGGTCTATTTGCACGGAGTGGCATAGCCAAATGCCACAGGCTGGCTTCACTCAGAAACAAAGATTTCACTTCTGTGTCACAGCAGCAGGAGTGTGAGGCCCCTGGTCATACTGTGTCATCAGTCAGGAAGCAGAGAGAGATGAATGCCTGTACCCAGCTCGCTTTCCCCTTTGTATTCAGTCCAGCAACCCTACCCCAGGGTGCGGTGCCACCCACATTTAGGATGGATCTTCCCTCCCCAGCTAACTCAATCTAGAACAAACATACCCGAAGATTTGTCTCCTAGGTGACTCTAGATCCCATTAAGTTGACAGGCTATATTAACCATCACGGGGGACTTGGCATGGAGGAGCCCACACTGTCTCCGCACTGTGATGGAGGACACTCCCCCCTCAGCCCATCCTAACAGATGCACATCTCCCAGGCTTGTTCCCTGAGCTAGAATCAGCTGCAGGCCTCAGTTGCATTGAGGTGCATGTCCTGCTGCCTCCTCATGGAGTGTGCCTAGTGGTTCCTTGAGCTGACTGACAAAGCTTTGAAGCAAAGGGAAGGGAGGAGACAGTGAGTGGGCATGAGCTCCTAGGGCTGGTCGTGGTCTCACCAGAGCCAGGACATGCCCTTTTGATTTGGATGTGAGAACTTTGCTCTTAGACATTGAGAAGCCAGGCTTTGCCCTAGGAACAAAAGCCTATGAAGCAGAGGAGGACAGGGATCTGGGTGAGAAAAGCTGGAAGTCACCAGTGCCATGGGTCTTTTTTCCAAGTGAGCACGCAGAGAGCTTTTTGCATCTGCCAGACTTGGGGTTGTCTCCTGTGGTTCTTTAGAGAGAACTGCTTGGCTTTTATCCAGGAAGGACTGAAAGGCGTTCACAGCCTCATTCATCTGCCCTTGTGTCTCCACTAGAATCCCAGATGAAGAACTGCTCCATAAGTTGGTCTTTTGGTTTTTCTCAGGCAATTTTCTTGAAGGTTAGACATGCATAGGTCAGAAAATATGGCTTACATCCTGGATACCTCACTGTGTTATGGGTTTATTTGTTTGCTCTGGTCTAGGAATTGTGATTTGTTTTCGTTTTGTTCATGTGTGCGTATGTGCATGTGAGGTGTTCGTGTGTGTACATGTGCATGTGCGGTAGTGGTCTTTGTGTGTGCATGTGTGGGCACAGAGGTTTAATCCCATATGTCTTTCTCCATCACTCTCTCACTGAATCTGGAACTTAGCCATTTCAGCTAGACTGGCTGGACAGCAAGTCCTCAAGATCTTCCTGTTTCTATCCTTGAGTGCTGGAGTTACAGATGTGTGCAGCCACGTCTAGTTTTTATATGGGTTCTGGGGATTTGAACTCAGGTCAGCCACCACTTTACCCACTGAGCCATCTCTCCAGCCCATTTGTTCGCTTGTGGTTTTGAGACACTGTTCCATGTATCCCAAACTGGCACTGAACTCAGAATGTATACAGCCAAAGAACTCCTGTCACCCTCCTTTCCATTTCCTGAGTTCTGGGTTTTTAAGTGTGAACTGCCACATCCAGTTTGTACCCTGTTACAGACATATGAATGTAGGCACGTGGCTTTAACTCCTTATATCTCACAAGAATATGTGTAAGACAAGAGTCAAAGAGATCATTTATGTAATCATTTAGCCTGGAATGGGGCTTAAAGAACTGCTCAGAAAAGTGTTGGCTGGGAAAATGGTGGAGGTGACAATAGTGATAATGATAGTGGTAACAATGGTGGTGATAGTGGTGATGGTGATGGGTGGTGATGGTGATGATGGTGGTGATGGTGGTGATGGTGGTGATGGTGGTGATGGTGATGATGGTGATGGGTGGTGATGGTGGTGATGGTGATGATGGTGAATGATGGTGATGTGATGATGGTGATGGTGGTGATGATGGTGATGGTGATGATGGTGATGATGGTGATGGTGGTGATGGTGGTGGTGGTGGTGATGATGGTGATGGTGTGATGGTGGTGGTGATGGTGATGGTGGTGATGGTGATGGTGGTGATGGTGATGATGGTGGTGATGGTGATGGTGGTGAGGTGATGATGGTGGTGATGGTGATGGTGGTGATGGTGGTTGATGGTGGGTGGTGATGGTGATGATGGTGATGGTGGTGATGATGGGCGGTGATGATCGTGATGATGGTGATGATGGTGGTGATGGTGGTGATGGTGGTGATGATGGCGGTGATGGTCGTGATGATGGTGGTGATGGTGATGGTGGTGATGGTGGTGATGGTGATGATGGTGATGGTGGTGGTGATGGCAGTGATGGTGGTGATGATGGTGGTGATGGTGGTGGTGGTGGTGGTGGTGATAGTGGTGATGGTGATGATGGTGATGGTAGTGGTGATGATGGTGATGGTGGTGATGATAGTGATGGTGGTGATGATGGTGATGATGGTGGTGGTGATGATGGTGGTGGTGATGATGGTGGTGGTGATGATGGTGATGGTGATGATATGATGATGGTGATGGTGGTGGTGATGGCGGTGATGGTGGTGATGGTGATGATGGTGACGGTGATGATGGTGGTGGTTATGGTAAAAAATGATAATGACTGTGAGGAATATGGTGATCATATCCATCTTGGTTACTGTCCCATGGCTGTGATAGAACACCCTGACAAAAAGCAACTTAGGGAAGAAAGGGTTTGTTTTGGCTTACAGTTTCAGAGATATTACAGTCTATCACGGTAGGGAAGGCACGGAGGCAGGAGCATGAAGCTGACTTGGCAGTCCGGAAACAATGTGGTAATATTTTCTCCCCACATAGAAAAAACATAGAGAGAAAGGAAAATGGAGTCCAGCGACAAAACCTCAAAGCCTACCCCTAGATGTACTTCCCCCAGCAAAGCTCCATCATACTCCCAAATAATGCCACCAGCTGAGGCTAAGTGGTCAGAGAGATAAATCTATGGGGGACATTCCTCACTCAAATGACAGCATGGAAGGAAGGGAAAGATCCTAAACGTTGGATAGCAGTAGAGCTAAGGAGTTGTTTGTACCATCCATCTTGATCCACGGGCTGGCAGAGCTCTGTTCTTGCCTGGTACCT
Organism: Cricetomys ansorgei; assembly: GCA_026225945.1. NCBI lineage: Eukaryota > Metazoa > Chordata > Mammalia > Rodentia > Nesomyidae > Cricetomys > Cricetomys ansorgei. The sequence continues at coordinate 3,311 of JAMJFZ010002143.1, forward strand.
GGTGCATAGCCGAATCATCTCGAGTCAGTTCCCATCCGCTCTCAGGCCGTGTGCCAGTGCTACAGTTTATCTCCCCGCCTCAGACATAAACAAGAGTCTCGCTTGGATCTGTGTGCTTCTCTTTTCCATGATCAAATTCCCTGAATCTGGATTTCTGTTGAGGAAGAACACACACACACATCCACATACCCATTTATAGTCACATCATAATCCCAGCCAAAGATATCCAGGGTCATGGTAAAATATGTTCATTCATAAAATAAGGGAAGATCTGGAAATGACACTCAAAAAACTCAAAGTAATGAGACATCACCCTTGGAATGAGTCTGCAGGCTGAGGATGGCCCTGGGGTTAGAAGTCTGTTCAGCACTATGGAAATGGAAAGATACCCAGTGGAAAAGTATGAAGTTCAAGCCCAGCCTCAGTTTCTCAAGTAACTGAAAGAAAAGAAAAAAAACCAAAAGGGAAGCACTGAGGAGTGGAATTACTTCCCCTTTTGATTCAATCTAGGATCCCACTCCATGCACTGGTGCTACCCATATTCCTAGCTCACTTAACCCAATCCATAAAAGTTTTGTCTTCTGGGTGATTCTAGATCCTTCAAGTTAACAATCAATATTACTAGTGTTTTGTATTGTGAGCAGGTCCTACACAAAGGCCATAGAGCTCTGTCCTTGGGTCAGAGGGCCCAGAGTGCATTCTAAAAAAGATTGGGACTCCATGACAGAGGGTTCTGTGCCAGAATCCCCTATCTGCAGCAGGAGCTCTAAGTGGCAGCACCATTTCTGAAGACCTGCTGTGCTGCACAGGACAAAAACCAGCTGCCAGCAGGTCCTTCCCCAAACACTGCCAACTGCACATGGCCTTGAGCCTTTGAACTGGTCACTGGGTGTGTCCCAGGGCCTGGGCTGCCACTTACAAGGACAGCAGAACAGCTCCTTCCTTGCTGTCCCAACAGAGAGCACTGTCTGCCTGAGGAACATCAGCTCTGGTGCTGGCTGCTAGCTCTGGGAAGCTGCAGAGACAGCTGACTTCTGGGTATCCTGCGTCAGGGTTCAAGAACAGGGAGTGTGTCCTGACAGCGAGGAGTGCCCCTGATGTCTCATAGCCCAGTGTCTGTTCACATACAGGTGAGGGTTGTGGACAAGCCTCCCACAGCCTGACTCCACACAGCATCTCAAAAGAGCCACTTCTTGTCTCCCGGCCAAGAGAGTCTCTGTGTCTCACACTGGCCTCTCCTGAAAGTGCAGCACTCTCAGAGGCAGGTGTATTAGTTACATTGGTAGAGCCCTTGTAAAGCATGCATGGGTTCAATCCCAAGTAGACTCTGTCACAAAGAGCAAATGTGGAAGAGAATGGAAATGCTAATTCTGCCCCCATTGTTTTGAACAGGAACTGAAATTCTGAGCAAGTCAATTCGCATTATCTTCTCCACATTAGGAGTCTGTACATTTTTTGCAATCGGCTACATGGTACTCCCGCTGATTGCATACTTCATCCGAGACTGGGAGGATGCTGCGGCTGGGCGCAGAAGCTGCCTGGGGTGCTGTGTGTCCCCCTGTGGTGGTGAGTACAACCGCCATTCCCTGTCAGCCTGTGCTGTGGCAGGCAGGTATCCCCAGATGAGCCCACTGCTCACCGACCCGCATCTGCATGCTCTCCACTGAGGCTTGCAAGCTTGTAAGAGTAAGCTGGGGCCCCAAGCTTCCAGCACTTCCTGCATCTCTGTGAGTGACACACACACTGCACAAAGCCAGGTTCCCAGGAATTCCAGTCCCCTTCCAGATGCTTCTCATTCCAGTCTCATGCCCATTTTCATGTTGTCTGTGGAGCTGGTTCTGTCGGGTTGGGTTTCTAACTCTGTCCTCTGCTTTGGGCACTTTCTTCCTTTAGAATCCTCCTTCCCTATTCACCACAGTACAGACTGCCCCAGCTACCCACCAGCTCCACATGTATGGATGCAGACAGCAGAACCAGAAAATAATACTCTGAGCATCTTCTGGCTGTTTTCGTCTTATTCCCTAAACAATACACTACAGCCACTCTTACACTGTTGCATTTATTAGGTATTGAGAGGCTGATGGTAGGTGACTCAGGGCAGAATGTTTGCCTAGCTACCTAAGGCCCATCTCCAGCAAACTGCCTTGAAGGAAGTGTTACACACTGTGCTGGGTATTATAAGTGATCCAGAGATATACGTATACAAGATGTGCATGGATCATATACAAATCTTACAGCGGTTTATTGATGCCATTTGTTTTGTTTTGCTATGCTAAGGATGGATCACAAGACCTTGTGCATGCTAGTAAGCACTCTTCCACTGAGCTACACTCTTAGTCCCAATGGCATTTTAGAAGAATGACCTTGTACTTCTTATCCTTCTGCCTCTACCTCCCAAATGCTGGAACAACAGGTGCTTGCTACCACAAGCAGTTTACACAGTGCTGAAGATGGAGTCCTGAACTTCATGCATTCTAGGCGAGCACACCCTGAGTTACCTGCCCAAGTCCCCAAATTAGCTGTGTTTGAACAGTCTTAGAGGTGTCGTCTTTCCTATGACAGTCCCCAATGGAAACACTCCTTTAAAGATGGAGATTGATCCTAGGAGCCTGTGCATACTGGGTAAGTGCTGTACCACTGAGCTGCAGGCCTTAAAATGCTTCCCCAACCCTGTTTTGGAACACTTGTAGGAATATTGAAGTTTGGAGATTCTTGACTAGGTCTGACCACGTAGGGAAAACTGGAAGGCTTCAGGAGGAGAGAAGACTTTAAAAAATGGAAATAAAGTACGAGCCAGAGTCCCCTCTTCAGCGTTTCCCATCCTTACCTTTTCATATTTAAACAAGACAAAAAGATTCCTACTCTTACTCATTCCCTCTGTCTCTGTCTGTCTCTGTCTCTCTCTGTGTGTCTCTTTCTAATTCATCTTGGCTTTATTTCGTTCTATCAAAATCCCATCTTCTAGAAATGGCCCATTTTACTGAACTATTCAATTGCCACCTGCTTTCATGACTAAGGTAATAAAGGTTTTTTCAGTCACATTGTGGAATTCACTGTTCAGTGGTCTTGTTGCCCTGAGAAGTTGCCTGGGGAATTGGCTAGAAGGACCTTCATCTTCCTGCAGCTGTCATGCAGCCAGAGGAGTTGACAAGTGTCCCCCTTGGCCTTATCTGAGGGGATGGAGCAGCTGGCTTCCTCCAAGCTCTACTTCCTTTTATCTGCCAGGCTGCTACGTTTTTCCCAGCAATAACATTTTAGAATGAGGAGTGATGAAGGTTCAGATAGAGCTTGTATTTGGAAAAAGAATCTTTATTTTTGTTTGTTTGCTTTGCTTTGTTTCTTAATTCACTGGACTTTGAAAGGTCACTTTTTTAGTTAAATGTATATGGATGTTTTGTCTGCATGTGTGTCTATGTACTGGGTGCATGCAGTGCCTGGGACAGCCAGAAGAGGGCCTCAGCTCCCCTGGAACTAGAGCTACAGACACTTGTTAGCCACTAACTATGTGGGCACTAGGAATTGAACCCAGGTTGTCTGGAGGAGCAGCCAGTGCTCTTAAGCTACTAGCCCTTGAAAGACAGCTTTTTGACAGCTAGGAATTATGCTGATTTATCTGGAAGTTTCCTCTGGATCCCAGGCTGTGGGTCAGTAAGGAAGGGCAGGCCATGCTCCACACAACTCTGTACCCAAGAGAAACTCCATATTAGTGACTGTTCCTGTTGCTGTCACAAACTGTCTGACAAAACCAACTCAAGAAAGGAAGGGTTTGCCCTGGCTCACAGTTTAGGGGAACAGTCTGTCACTGCAGGGAAGCCATGGCAGCAAGGGCTTTTGATGTGGTCACACTATGTGCACAGTCTGGAAGCAGAGAGCAATGAGTGCCGGTGCTCACTCACTCTTACTCAGTCCAGCCACGTGGGTGTGTCTTCCACCGCAGTTCACTCAGCCTAGAAACCTGTCACAAGCTGGCCCAGAGGTTTGACATAGATTCATTGAAATATTATACCATACTCTAGAAATAGAGTTTATGCGCTGATTAACAATAAATAATACATACACATATTATTTATCTATTTAAAATTGGAATATTTGCAACATTAAAATGACCCAGGATTATTTTGCTATGCATGTTTGCTTACCCCAAATCCTGAGGTTATAACAGGTTGTGAACCACTACAAATGAATTCTAGGTTTATCCCCGAATCTCCCCGGTGGCTGATATCCCAGAGGAGATTTGAAGAGGCAGAACAGATCATCCAGAAAGCCGCAAAGATGAACGGTGTCATGGCACCAGCAGCGATGTTCGATCCTCTGGAGGTGAGTGAACATCCGTGAGCACGTGTGCGGACGTCTCCTTTTGAGATCAGCTCTGCAGCCTCTCTTTTATGGAATTCAGTGTAAATCACCATTTATTAGAGGCCCTCAATGCACCAGGCGCTGCACCGGGCATCAAGGACATGATCGTGATTATATTCTCAGACAGTCTTGGGAGGCCTGGTGCTGCACACCTGTTGTCCACCCTCCTGGGGCGGGGGAAAGGGGCAGGGGGCGGAGGGCTTCTCAACCCAGGCGCTTAGGGCCAGCTTGAGTGACATAGTAAGACATCATCTTTCTTTCTGAAAAATCTACTTTAAAAGGACTATTTATTATTTAAGAATGATAGTTGGGCATTTATGCTTTTCACATCTTAATCTACATGTAACCAGACATGAAAGTAGCAGGAGAACACGCTGGGAAGAAGAAAGGTTCCAGAGGGAATGGGAGGGGAATATGATCAAAATGCATTACAGGCATGTGTGCAATTGTCAAAGAATGGATTTCGAATTATGTTTTAAATAAAGCGCTAGAATGAGCACCATGTTTGGAGATGTACTTACTCCTCAATTTCTGGACTTGAAAGCATACCAAAGGTTCTGTAAGCAGTGTATGAATGGGCTAGGGTGTGGTCCAGTGGGTAGAGTGCTCACCTAGCTCACACAGAGCTACAATCCCCAGCATCACATAGACCTGGCATGGTAATGGATGCCAGGAATCCCAGCACTGGAGGGGTGGAGGAAGGAGGATCAGAAGCTCAAGATCATGTTCATCTACATAGTGAGTTAAAGGACAGCCTGAGATATATAAGACTCTGCTTTAAAATAATAATAATAATAATAATAATAATAATAATAATAATAATAGTAACAATACAATTTTAATTAAATTAAAATATTTTTTAAAAAGAGTTGTACGCCCAAAATTTTCCCATAGATATTTCCTGCCTACCTCTTTACTTCATTTTGTTGTTGTTGTTATTTTAGCTACATGAGCAAAACTCCTTGAAGCAGCCGAAAGTTTTCATTCTGGACCTGTTCAAGTCTCAGAACATTGCCCTAATAACAGTGATGTCTGTGATGCTGTGGTAAGCAGTGAGTGCCTGGGAACGCAGATGTGTGACACCCAAGGATGCAACTGATTTACTTCAGTTCCAAGGAACGTGATGAAGCCCAGGCTTCCCCTATAGGAAAGTGAGGACGGTGAATTCTAAGGTCTTTGGACATGTCCCAGGTTGATTGATTGGACTAAACACTGGGGAAGTGATAAGTAACAATAAATCTGTAGTTTGGGGACTCCACCATGGAAGGTGATGGACTTGAGACTGCAGATGCTCTTGGGGACCAAAGCAGAACTGCTAAGTCTCCATCTGGTTTCTGGGACTCAACAGTGAAGTTAGTGAAGTTTGTGTAACCTGCCTCCCCAGTAGCAAAGTAACACATGGTTTTAAGGCACAGAAGTAATGGTCTGATTTTAATAACTAGATTTAGTAGCAAATCTTCAAAGGAATAAGGAAAAATAACAAACTATCTGCCCCAGATAATAATAATAATAATAACAACAACAACAACAACAAAACACACACACACACACACACACACCTGAGTACCAGAACTGTCAGGCTCTCTATTTTAGAACCATGCTGTGTTTCAATTAGAAAAACATCAGTGGTAACATCCTGGGCCACAGCCTCTGTGAGCTGACTTCCTTCTTAGCTGTCTGCACACATCACTCATGCAAATGTATCCCAATCAGTGGCACCAGGGAGCCCATATTCACCAAGAGCTAGCCCCAATCCACACGGCTCCTACACCACACGTGAGCATCACTAAGTCTCTGCAGTGCTGAAGTTTACTTTTCCATGTTGTGTTGAATTAGCCCTGTGTCCCTACCTGGTCCAGCAGATAAGAGACGCAGCCGGTTCCTGAGAGCCTTCCTCAGGGATCCATGTTCTCCAGTCACGCTCAGATGTCCTCACAGGGGCATCTGCACCCTTGATCACTGGCTTATTCAGAATGGCATCTTACAACAGGACTTTCTGCAGTGACAGAGACGTTAGGGGTCTGTGTTGTCCGTCATTGTGAGACACCTGTGGCTACTAAGCAGGTGAAATGTCATTTCAACTGAGAAACTAAACTTATAATTCCACTTTAATGTTTTTCCACTGAAGAGTCCCACATGGCTAGTGCCCGCTTAGAGGACACGGGACCTAGACCAGCTCATGACCATCACAGAAGATTAGGCGCCTTGAGCCAGCCTTTTGTGATTGCGTCATTTGTCTGTCTTGCAGGATGCTAACCTCAGTGGGTTACTTTGCTCTGTCTCTCAACGTTCCTAATTTACATGGAGATATCTACCTGAACTGCTTCCTCTCTGGCCTGATTGAAGTTCCAGCTTATTTCACAGCCTGGCTGCTGCTTCGAACCCTGCCTCGGAGATACATCATAGCTGGGGTGCTGTTCTTGGGAGGAGGTGTGCTTCTCTTGATCCAAGCGGTACCTGAAGGTAAGAAGTTAGCCCAGGTTAACAGCTTCCCAGAAAACCTGGATGCATTGATCACCTAGAGTATCAGTACAAGTCACCATTCTCATGAGTCACCATTCTCCGTAAACACAGCCTTGATACCATCAAGCATTAATCAGTCAAGCATTAATTAGTCAGTCAGATAGGCAGGTGACAGCTGACATGAAGTTTCCTATATATTTTCTTAGTGTCTAACTCTCTATTATTAAAATATGTGTCATATTTTTGATACATTGTAATATGCAAATAACACTGCTTCTTTATGTCTTTAACTTTTTAACTCCCACAGTACTAAAGTTTAAACCCAGGTCTTGCACTAGCCAAGTGCTCTACCATGGAGCCATATCCCCAGCCCTTTGTTTGTTTTTATGTAGAGACAAGATCTAACTAAGTGACCCAGCCTGACCTTCAACTCATTACATAGCCTAGCCTTGAATTTGTGATTCTCCCGCCTCGACCAGTAAAGTATTTATGTCTGGGATTATTAGCATGTACCAGGAGCTTGGGGGATGGCTCAGGGGTCAAAATGCATGAGAACCAGAGTTTGGATCCCAGAACCCACATAAATGCTGGGTAGGCATGATGGTTCACCTGTAATTCTAGCCTTGGATGATCGCACACATGTAAAAGCATGCAAACGGCATATACACGTGAACACCACACACACACGAAAAAAGTTATTTTTTTTAAGCATGATCTACTGAACCTGCTAGAACTGTGTTTCTTAATAATAAAAATCAGGAAGGAAAGGACTGGTCCCTTTCTTTAAAAATTAAGCTTAACTGTATTAACATCTAACAACTCACAATGAAACTGTTGTAATAAATAAAAGACACATGGACAGAGGTCACAGGATGCATTAATGATCCAAAATAAGAGTAGCTCGAAGTTCGAGGCCTTCCATCCTTGACCGTGCCCGGTGATTAGGACATTTGAGGAGAGAGTCTTGCCTGGCAGTACTTTATGTGTGAACTGCCACATGGCAGCAAAAAGGACAATACAGTAAATGAGTTCAGTGTGGATCCTAGGAGCACCCTGTCTGAAATGACCCTCTTTTCCAGATTATAATTTTGTGTCCATTGGCCTGGTGATGCTGGGGAAATTTGGGGTCACCTCTGCATTCTCCATGCTGTATGTCTTCACTGCGGAGCTCTACCCAACCCTAGTCAGGAACATGGCCGTAGGCATCACCTCCATGGCCTCTCGGGTGGGCAGCATCATTGCTCCCTATTTCGTTTACCTGGGTGAGATGCATCTTGTTCTGTCTTTAAATTTGTTTTTTGTTTTTTAATGTGTATTTTGCATGTGGGTATATGTGTATTGTATGTATGAACAAGAGGCTTCTTTGGCCAATCCCTTCATAGGAGGAATTGGTTTGGGTCCTATTTTGGTCACAATGTAGCTGAATCTCTTCTCCATACTCTAGCTGCTCAGTTTTACAGCCCCATTACAGACAGGCACATTTCACCTTAAAGTCCTCATCAGTTTCTTTTCATGATGATTTCCAGTGTATAGAGGAACATTTAATCCTTTAGTCCAGCAACATGGCTGCTCTAGGGTAGAAAGAATATTAGTACATGCCTTAAAACCCAATGTAGCACACATCTTTAATCCCAATTCATAAGGCAGTGGTAGAACACACCTTCAGTCTCTAAGACAGAAGCAAGCAAAAGCAGAGACAGGAAGCAAAGCTCAGAAGGAGTCGGTCTCAGACAGAAAGAGTGAAGTCTGAGATGAATCAGAATAAAGAGCAGGCAAAGTAACAAATCAGAGGAAGAATTAGCAGAGTGAGTCAGAGTAAGGACACATTCAACTCTCAAGATATAAAAGCATGCCTCATCTCAGAGAGTCAGACAGAGAATCAGTCAGATGAGACACAGAGGCAGTTCAGCAGAAGGAGAGTGAGTTTGGGAGAAATAGTCAGCTAACAGTGAGAGTCAGTTTGAAGCTGAGCAGAGCAGTTCAGTCAGAGAAGTTATAGGAGTCAGCCAGAATCAGAAGAGTTCAGTCAGCAACAGTCATCCAGCTCAGAAGGTCAGTTTGAACCACTCAGCTTGGAGAAGAATTTGAGTCAGAACAGCGAATGAGTTGAATCAGCCAACCCGAAGAGTCAGTTGAGTTCAGTACAGCTCTGAATTCAGAAGGAGCTAGTCAAAGTAAGACAGCCAGCAGTAAGTCTTGAAGGCTGAAAAGTTCTAGGTATAGGTTTACAAATTAGATTGTATGCAGACTGAAGCCCCCCAGGTCTTGGTTTAAGATTAGATTATTCAGAGGCTGAAACCCTCTAAAGACCAGGAATCGAATTAGTGAAGAACAAACTGCCTCTTGTCCTAAATTGAATCTATGTCTATACCAGTGATCCCTTGGACTGTTGTAGTAAAGGTCTTCCTGTTGTGTCTCTGTGGAACTCCCTTTTTCGTTTCTTCTTCTCTCTTGTTTTTCTTTGTTGTTGTTTGTTTGTTTGTTTTAGATTCAAATAATTTTGGTTTTTTTTTTGTGTGTACACCTGTTTTACCTCAATGTAAGTGTAGCACTTTTGTACCTGGTGTCCAGGGAGGTCAAAAGAAACTGTTTGATCTCCAGAAACTGGAGTTATGGAAGATATGAGCCACCATGTGAGTGCTGCAAATGGAACCTGGACAGTCTGCAAGAACAACAAGTAGTATTAACCACTGAACCATCTCTCCAGGCCTGAATCTCTTCTATGGATAGACTCCTAAGTGCAAGCAGGAAGCAGGCTGTCACCCTTATATCAGCAAAGGGATGGAAAGAGAAGAGGTTCTAACCAGTGGACATGAGTTAGGATTCCTTGTTATTGATGGAACCAGAATTTAAAAGGACTGTGAGAAAGCTTTGACAGTGAAGACTTCTGTCAAGGAACATCTGTCATGCACAGCTGGGCAATAGCTTAGAATCTAACAGTATGCTAATGTACAATCAAGGGGTAAATAATTTTAGCAGTGCAATCTGTGGCATCCCGTTGGAATGATTTGCTGACTTCTGAAAATGTCTAGCTTCAAACTGCTCTCATAGCCTGCCTGCACCCTGACAAAATGACTCCAGGAGCACACTTGCATCTAACTGATGGTCTCATGTCCTCCTTCACAGGTGCGTATAACAGACTCCTGCCCTACATTGTCATGGGCAGTCTGACTGTCCTGATTGGAATCGTCACGCTTTTTTTCCCTGAAAGTTTTGGAGTGACTCTTCCAGAGAACTTAGAACAGATGCAGAAAGTGAGAGGGTAAGTAGCAAAATGACTGGAAGACAATAAGAATGACTGGAAGAATGAAGACTTGAGCATGTCTAGCATGGGTCTGAAAAAGAAGAGCATTGTGAAGACCTGCAGAGGGGCTCTGAAGCATGTTGTTGAGCAATGCTAATTACAGCGGTATGGTGATGGTGTGGGGACAGAATCCAGTGGGGCGGGATAGAGCTCAGGATAAAATCCAAGAAAATAAGAGAATTCAGAATATGGTTTTAAAAAAAATCAACTTAAAATCCATTGGCAAGAGCAGGGCACACACCTGTATTCCAAGCTTCAAGGGAGGGTAAGGTAGGATGGTCACACGAGTACAGGAGTTCAAGACCAGCCTGGATCAAGTAGTGAACCCCCTCAGTGTCCATTCATCCATATATACATGCATACACTCCTATGTAAAAATAATGAATGGCAAAGTTCAGTTACTCAGTAAAATGCTGTTAGGATATTCAGCTAGATGAATAAAGAAAAAAGTTGAATCCTCCCCAAACATCAAGATAGAGTCTAGAAAGAAAAAGTATTTAGGACTAAAAATACAAAATTATGAATCTACAAAAACAAAATACTTTTTTAATGTGAGCTGAGCAGGGAAGGGGAGACAATAAGATCAAGAGTTAAAGGTCATCCTACATAGTGAGAAACAGTTCCAAAACTACCAACAAACAAAAACAAAGCCAAATGTCAATAAGAAAGAGGAAAATATTTGCAGCACAAATGTAGACATAGGTTGATATATCAAGTTCCAGCAATCTGTAGGGAAGAGGTATCTCCAGAAAAGGATAGGAATCAGCTGCTTAGCAAAGGTAAAACTTAAGTATGCAACATACATATATGTACAAAGAAATACAGGAGCCAGCGAGATGGCTCAGTGGGTAAGGGCGCTTACCACCAAGACTGTGCACCTGAGTTCCGTTCCTTAAATCCACTTAGTGGAAAGAGACAATTGGTTTCCCCAAGTTGTCCTCTGTATTAGACAGTTTTCTGTTGCTGTGATAAAATACCATGGCCAAGAGCAGCTTACACAGAGTTTATTTTGGCTTATGGTTCCCTAGCATCTATGTAAGAACCAGGCATTGCATCTGTAATCCCAGTACCAGAAAAGGAGTAGCCGGGCTATCCAGAGACTTGCTGGCCAGCTAATCTGGTCAAATCAGTTAGCTCCAGGTTCAGAGAGAGAGAGAGAGAGAGAGAGAGAGAGACACTGTCTCAAAAACTATGTTGAAGAGCAATGAAGAAAGACACCCAACATACACCTACATACACATTTGTGTACACACACACACACACACATACACACTCACAAATGCAAGTTTTAAAATCCAGATTATCTTTGAGGGCTTTACATGTTTTCATCTTTCTGAAACCTGGGTGGTCTACAATCTTTTTCAGTTTTGACTACAGTTAGCATCAGACCCCATAGGTGTGAGGGCCAGTCTCACACCTTTTTCGAGCATGTGCCAACCACATCTCATTCTCACTTCTGTCTTGCTTGCCTACAAAAGTCTAGGGCTCCTACAGCTCCCATCTTTGTATTCATTAGTTTGCCAGAAAGCCTCAGGAGAAATGCTTTCCTTGCGGTCAGCACCACATTAGGAGGGATACCGGCAGATGTGTGCTGAAAGGACCCCAAGTGTGGAGTGCCTGCTTCTGTGGATTGGGGTGCCTTACTCTTCTGACAACAGAAGCAGTCAATGATTCAGAAGATTTCCAAACCCTACTGTTTTGCAGATTCTCCATCCTGCGGGCTTGACTGGTCATTAACTCTATCTCTATCCTGCTCTTCTCTGCAGTGGTTGAGAAAGCAAAGCCAAAAAGGTTTATGCTCCTAGATCAAGGAAGGCTTCTTCGTTCTAGCAACCAGTCCCCATCCTGGGGCTAGCTAAGAGACTCCTCACAGAACCACTTCTCATTCAGGAAATCACCAGAGATTAAGGAGTTCTCTGCCAGGAACCAGAGGCAAAGAGCAAGCATCCTTCTCTGATAGCACAGCGTGGCAAGCTTAAAAGCTCGGTGGCGTGGTGGAGAAATCGAGAGTCTGAGCTGCAACTGCCTGGCTTCAAATTTGTGGCATAAATTTGAGGAAATTAGTTTAATTTTTTCAACCCTCATTCTTCCCATTTATTATGTGGGAATACTTCACATGGCTGTCTGGGGGTTCTGTTAAAGTGTTAGCTGTGGTTGGCCATAATGAAGCTAAGTCTGCATGCATAGAACTTACCTGTCTTAAAATTTGTAAGGTGCCTAAGTTTGATAAGGGTTTGTCTAGTCATTACAATTCTTCAGGGACATTGAAGAGCTTAGATTCTGGGCTCTGTGTTTAATCAAGAAAATGGGCTCCAAATCATAAAATATAAGGTCTGCACCCTTAGGTTCTTTCATCAGAGTTCACATGTTTCTCATTGGTTGAATGGGGAAATGTTTTCCGATGTCAGTTTGGCGTTTTAAGGAGAGGAGTCCTAACTTTTTAATTTTCTTCAGCAGTTGTTTTATTTTCAGGTTCAGATGTGGGAAAAAATCAACAGTCTCAGTGGTCAAAGAAGAGAACCCCAAGGTTCTAATAACTGCGTTCTGATAAGGCTCCCATGGCACTTGGCAAACTGTAAAGCAGATGTATAAGATGAGCCGGGTGTGAATGAGCTTGCCTCCAATCCCAGCCCTCTAGAGATGGAGACAGGAGGATCAGAAATTCAAGGTTGTCCTTGGCTACATCAGGAGTACAAGACCAGCCTGGGCTACAAGCAAACCCTGTCTCAACAAAACAAACAAAATTGAAGCCTTTTCTGCTGAAAGGGACTAATAGAAACAGTGAGCATTAAAAATGGATTTGTTATGAAGAAATACATGTTGTCTCATACTCTGGGACATTTTTAAGAATAAACATTTCTAAACAGTTTTGACCACTGTTTAATGAAATAAGTTTGTAGATGTGACCATAGATTCAGGGTCAAAGGTGGTTTATTTATTTCAACTATTTATTTCAATCCCAGTCCTAGTCCTGGAGCCCTGGAGCTTTTCAGTCTCCATACAATATATAACATTTAAGCCTAGAATTGGACGGCTTCAGCCTCAGCCTCTGTACAGTCTAGAATGTTTAAGTCTCCGAGACTTACTGCTGGCTGGGCCACTCTAACTTCTTTCAAACTCAGGGCTGAATTCTGACTCTTCTGCTTGGCTGATTCAACTCACTCACTGCTCTGGCTCAAACTCTTCTCCAAGCTGCCTGGTTCAAACTGACCTTCTGAGCCAGCTTACTGTTTCTGACCAAGCACTTCTGACTCTGGCTGACTCTCTGATTGCCTCAGACTGCCTCTGCTCAGCTTCAAACTGACTCATTCTTGCTGTCTAATACTGACTTCTGCCAAACTGCCTCTGTGTCTTTGCCTCAGACTGCTTCAGACTGCTTCAGACTGCTTCTGTGTCTCTGCCTCTGTGTCTTATCCTTTGTGCCTTATCCCATTTCTGAGCTGAGAGCCTGCTTTTCTATCATGAAAATTGGGCATGTCCTCACTCTGACTCACTCTGCCAACTCTTCCTCCAATTCATCACTTTGCCTGCCCTTCATCCTGACTCATCCCAGATGTCACTTCCTGTCTGCCACTGACTCTTCCTGAGCTCTGCTTCCTGTCTTTGCTTCTCTTGCAGATTAAAGGTGTGTGTTACCACTGCCTTCTGAATGCTGGGACTAAAGGTGTATACTACATTCTTTCTACATTCCATCTGGACCATAGACCTCCGAATGTAACCCCTTCATATAGACCTTTGGATGAGATCCCTAACTATCATGTAGGCCTTTCAATGTGATCCTTTCCCAGAGCAGCCATGTTGCTGGATTAAAGGATTAAATGTTCCTCTACAGTAAAATATTTTTGAAAATGGGTAGTAAATAAGAGCACAATCCTGGATTCAAGATGGTGGTGGTTTGGCCAGCAGATTCCATCAGGGCTCCATCAGAAGAAGAGGAAGCAAGCTGAGCACCAGTGTTTGTCACTCCCAGCTTCCTGGCTGAGGACAAAACATGACAAGCAGCCCCATACTCCTGCCCCCGTGTCTTCCCAGAGTGACTGACTACCCTCCAACCGTGAGCCCCAACAAGTCTGTTCTCCGTTAAGCTGCTTTGTCTCTGCAACACAGAAGATTACTAATACAACAGCTACCAAAACAGTTTTACTTACAATGCACACCTGTTCTCCCTGCTACTTGAGAGAATGCGGCAGGTGGTCCTTTGAGGTCAAAATCACAGAAAAAGCCAGGGAAATATAGCAAGACTCATCTAAAAAAAATAATAAATGCCAATAAAATTATGAATGTACTCATTTCATTTGACAATATTACTTTAGGATCACACAAATGCTTTTTATATCCAAGCTTTTTTTAAATTTTAGGATATATTGTTTGCATAGCATAATAGGTTTCATTGTGAGTTTGTGTTTGTTTTGTGAAAAGGTTTCATTGTGTAGCCCTAGCTAGCCTGGAACTGGCTATGTAGAATAGGCTGGCCTCAAACTCACAGACCCACCTGCCTCTGTTCCTAGTGGGATTAAAGACCTCTGCCACCAAGTCTGGCAGGTTTATTTCTTCTTCTTTCTTTGATATTTTTATTTGTCAGCTCTTTAGTTAACTGTAAAAATAACTAATCTGAGGGTTTGATACTAGATTCTGATCTTTAATCTTGAAGTTAAACTTTTACATGTGGTTAAATCAATTTGATGAACAACAAAATGATTTCTAAAGAACATAAGCACAGAGTGGGAGTCTGGAAATTAAAATTCATGACCACAGACTCAAAATCTGTCTCAACTTTTTTCATGATTATTAGAATTTTGTTTTCTGTGAATAGGCATTTTGCCTGCATGTATGTCTCTGCACTGTTAGTATTTTTCCATCTCAGGCAGAGATGGAAAAGTGGCCTGGCATTCAGGAGTCCAGGAACCACACAGCTCTGACAGGAAGGTATCCTGGCAGTTGGGCGCCTGGGAACCACACAGCTGAGGTGGAGAAGGTGTCTCAGTGGGAAGGTATCCTGACATTCAGGAAGCTAGGAACCACACAGCTCTCAACAGACCTGAGGCAGGAAAGCTTCCCCAGCTGGAATGTCAGTGTAACAACTCTGCTCCCTTTAGCTCAGCTCAGCTCTGCTCTGAGGGGAGAAGCTTCCCTAGTGTTGCAGCTCTGAAGAGAAATATACCCAGCAGAGCCAAGGTGTTCTGGCTGAGCTGAAGTTTTTTTCTGTGCTTCCTCTCTTTTGTGGCAGGCTGCTTCCACATGGGAGGAAGGCAGCAGCCAAAGCTGCTGCCCTCTAATGAACAGAGAGCAGAAGGCTGGTCTTTGTAATGTGTGTGTGGTGGGGGCCTCCCAGTGTGGCCTGTGATTAGTGGGTTTTTTACCCTTATTTGGCTAGTCTGGAAAGGGTTAAAGGGGGCCCAGCTCAGGGCCATGTGTGTTAGTTGGGGACACTTCTGTGCTGCTCTGCCAGGTTGGGGGACCCTGCAGCCAGCTGGGAGTGGAGTCCTGATAGTCCCAGGTGAGACGAGCTTTTCTATGGGGCCATGGGGTGTCTCAAGTCCCAGAGCTCCCCTGACTCGCAGAGCCTACTCCCACAAAAGGGAAATGTGTTGGCTCCCATTGATCCTAGACACCATTTGGGGCTCATGGTGGCTACGAGTGGCGGGGTGGGGTGGGGGGGCGGTCCCCAGCAGAGCAGGGGTGCCAAGCAGTGGCCACAAAAGGCAGCTGACAACAGGAGGGGCTAGGTAGCTGGGAAAAAGTCAGGTTTGCTCCCAGGCAGAAACAAAGATGGCAGTGTGGTTCCATTTGGGGCCGAGAGCAGGCAGTCAGCAGCCCAGCACTCACCTGGGCCTGCCTGCTTACCACTGCCTGGCCCTCCATGAAGCAGCCCATGGCCAGCTGAAGCGACAAAACGGCTAGACAACTGAAGGAGGCAGGGCCAGGAAGGCTGGGCTTGGCTAGGGGGCGGGGCTAAGGCGGCTCTCCCTCAAGAGGGCGGAGCCCGCAGAGCTCCAGCTATGGACCACTGAGGGGCAAGGCCCAGCACCCCCATAAGTATAGAGGGGTATGTAGAGGGCAGAGCACCGGTGCCTTGGGGAACTCCCCAGACTGCGGATTCCGCAAGGAGCCCCTAAATACCCTACATGCACCACGTGTGTGGCTGGTGCCCAGGAGGCTAGGAGAGGGCTTTAGCTCGGCTGGAACTGGAGTTACAGACTCAGGTCCTTTGAAGGAGAAAACTCTCAGCGGGACACAATCCCTTCCTGGCCCATAATAAAAAGTTAAGAGGGCAAACTATCTAATATTTACATTCTACGCCATTCTCCAGGGAATACCCAGCATGGTCACCACTTCCCCAAAAGAGCCCTGGGAAACCATTAGGGCATTTGGCCTGAGAAGCCCCGCCTCCTCCCCCGGGTGCGGTTCCTTGGGGGCAGGACTACAGAGGCCCCGCCCCCAGCCCCAAGCGCCTTCTCGCTGGGCGTGACTAGAAGGCAGGTCACCTCAGAGCCCTCCTCAGCGAATTGCGCGGGCCGGGCCGTGGTCAGGGGAGGCCAAGCCTCCCTCGCCGCCTGAAGCCAGGTTCTACCCCGCTTCTGCACCGCCCAGGCAGCCTGGGGTCTGTCTCGGACACGCGGGTCCGTCGCCCACCGTGAGTCCGTCAGGCTCCGGCCACGATCCCACCACGCTGCACCTCAGAGCCCGCCTTCATGGCCCGTCTTTGAGGCCTAGGCCCAGACCCAGAGCTGATCATGGCCTCACACTCTATGTATCGTTGGCGCTGACTGGGTCTGAGGCTGAGCCTGTTCCTGTAGAAAAGGTCTCCACATCCCTTCCTCGAGCTTCTCTTAGCCGGGTGACCGGTGCTCCGCGCGCACGCGCACTGCCTCCTGCGTCCCAGTGTGCTCAGATTCCAAGCCCGCACAGTGGACGGCTAAGGACTGTATGTCGGACTACGACGAGGTGACCGCCTTCCTGGGCGAGTGGGGGCTCTTCCAGCGCCTCATCTTCTTCCTGCTCAGCGCCAGCATCATCCCCAATGGCTTCACTGGTTTGTCATCCGTTTTCCTGACAGCGACCCCTGAGCACCGTTGCCTGGTGCCTAAAACAGTGAACCTGAGCAGCGCGTGGCGCAACCACAGCATCCCGTTGGAGACGAAGGAGGGACGACAGGTGCCTCAGAGCTGCCGCCGCTACCGGCTGACCGCCATCGCCAACTTCTCTGCGCAGGGGCTGGAGCCGGGACTGGACATAGACCTTGAGCAACTGGAGCAGGAGGGCTGCCTGGATGGCTGGGAGTACAGCCAGGACGTCTTCCAGGCCACCATCGTGACCGAGGTAGGTGTCAGCCCCGTCAGGGATTGGTGACACCGTGGGCGACGGTTGTAGTCCTTCGTCCAACACACAGGCTCCCTGGTGATGGGCATCCTCCCGTCAGGTGGCCCAGGAACATTTTATGAGATGACTTCAAGCCATAATATGTCCCCCAGAGTACAAGTGTCAGGCTGGCCATCTGTCCTTAGAGCCACATTGACGATGGAGTCCAGAAGGTCCTGCCCCTAAGACATGCCCTGAGAAGTGGGACTTTCTCTAGATAGTGATGTGATCCAGAGGAGCGAAGTTAGGGCTTGGTCCAGAAGAGTGCCACCGTCTTAGGGGCTGTTCAGAAACTTTTTAAGTTAAGGAAACATGTGTCCCAAACTCTCTTTCTTTACTCTAGTTAGTTACTCTTCCTTCCCTCACCCATCCTCACCCCAAAATAAAATCTTCTCGTTACCCAAAAAAAAATGTTTTCCATTTGCACTTGGCGAATTGTTATTTCCTAAAGACCCCTGTATCTGAGGATCTATCCAGGGTGACTTGATATGGAGTCTTTTTCCACAGTATTCTGAGACAAGATCACTGGAGAGGTTAAGGCATACAACCTTCTTTGTAGAGTAATGGAGACCCAGTTCCTCAGTCCTTGCACTTTCTTCCTGAGTGACTTTGACCCTTTGCAGTACCTCAGCTGGAGATGTGACATGCTGTTTAATGGCGCATTTGGGTGTGTTTGAGGAACTTAAACACCAATAGTAATGTCCTGGAGTCTCAGCAGTACTGAGTATGCAGAACAACGAAAAGAATCTTCTGTGATGGTGTGGTCTGAATGAAAATGGCCCCCACAGGCTCATATATTTGAATGCTTGGTCTCCATTGGTGGAACTGTTTGGGAAGAGTTAGGAGCTGTGGCTTTGTTGTAGGACATATAGATTAGAGGAGGTATGTCATTAAGGGTGAACTTTGAGATCTCAAAGGCCTGTGCCATTCCCAGTTACCTCTTTCTCTGCATCGTGGTTGTTGTCTGAATATGTAAGCTCATCCCTGCTCGCCTGCCTATTGTGATGCTCCCTGCCATGATGGTAATGGACTCACTCTCTGAAACTGTAATTAAGCCCCAATTAGATTGCTCTCTTTTATAAGTTGCCTTAGTCATAGTGTCTCTTCACAGCATTAGAAAAGTAACAAAGACATATGTCATCCAGCTACAGGTTCACTGAGTATCAGGGATGAGGATTCACCAGTCAGGCTTCCTGAGGAAGAAAGCCTCTCAGTGAGTCTAGCCATTAGGTCCAGATCCAACAGCAAGAAATGATAATAGGGAGGTGTACCAAAAGAAACAACAGGGAAGCTAGGAGTCCTGGTGGCATCTAAGCCTCCCGGAGACAGGGACTGAGTTTCGCTCTGTACAGAGGCTCCATAGGCCCCAGGTATGTTGCTTCAGAGGGTTGCCATCCTTTAAGAGTAGAGTCTGAAACAGCACCATAAGACTCTCTGTGAATGGTGGAAAGTTTGATGTCCCCAAACCTGTGCTTACCTACTATATAAGTAAGTAGTAAGAGTGAAACCTGGCTCCATTGGGGTTTTTTAACCTAGTGACATCATGTCAGGGCCAGGCATCACTACCTAACAGAAGTAATGAGTTTGTTGCTGAGTGCAATAGGTTAGGTTTCTGTAGTCTCCCTGGATCTTGACAGAATGCTGCATGAGGGAAATTTTTTATTGAAACTTTTTATTGAATGATTTAGTGAATAAGTTATGAGGCTTTCTAGAATGCTTTTGTCTGACAGACAAAAGAGAACCTTGGAGGATCCGCAAAATTGGCTAGAATCTTTTAAGGGACATGTGAGTCTCCACCCCACTGACTGCAGGTTGGTTCACTGTGTTTAAAAATGGGGTTGACCAAAAGAAAGGGACCCTTCTTATGAGGTCAAAGAGCCTTGTGTGCTCATGTTCCAGGAAAACTTGGTGAGCTACATGCTTGTAGGCTGGCCCATCTTATTGCTCCTTGCTCATCCTTGAGACAGCTGGAAACCCTCAGGCCACACATGCTGTACTTCAGATCCAGGACTACCCTTCCTGTGAGGACCTAGCTGATTTCTTAGGTTGCTGTTGGGGTCCAGGTTACCCAGACTATGAAAGCTTCAGCTTGACAAGGGTTCTCAGCATTCACTGTCGGGAACTGGAATTCCTTAACTGCCTTGCCCCTTTATTGTCTTTACTGTACGGTGACATATGTTCTCTCATCAATAATAAGATCTGTATAAGCCTAATAGTAATAGCATAATTAATCCCTGAGCTGGCTACTGTGGGCTGGAATGAAACACAGCCATGCTATCCAGAAGTAAGATTGCAATAGAGCAACCCAGGTTTATTGCAAAGATTTAAGAAATATAAAACCTAGGAATGTTCCTGAGTGCTAGCAGTCATGTACAGGCAAATTCACCTGGGGAGATTTGCCCCCTCCCCACCACCTATCAGCAGGGATTCATTCTTCCCGGAAAAAACCAGGCGCCATCCTGTCTCAAGAGTCCAAAGGTGCTAAGTGGCTACCCCCACTCTGGTTCCCGCGGGCACCTGACCAACGAGGTTAAGGGACACAGAATTTGGGAACTCTGAACCAATCAGAACAGCACAAGCCCTGTCCCCAGGCCCTGGCGAGAGGACCCTGATAAAAAGCCCTGAACAGAGGGTTTTCTTTCTCTTGCCAAGCTCACCCTCCCGCGTCTCTCACCCACCTGCAGCACCCGCCCCAAGCTGCCGCGCGCGCCTTGGCCCGGGCGAGACCCAGACACGCGAGCGCCGATTAATAAAAAAGCCTTGTGCGGTTTTG
The DNA here is from genome assembly GCA_026225945.1 of Cricetomys ansorgei. NCBI lineage: Eukaryota > Metazoa > Chordata > Mammalia > Rodentia > Nesomyidae > Cricetomys > Cricetomys ansorgei. The sequence goes on from JAMJFZ010002143.1 coordinate 23,566, forward strand.
CAGCGACCCGGACTGTCTTGTGCTTCTTTGGAAGTCCGCCCGACTAAGGAACATTAAGCTTGCCAGTTAAGGGTCCCATAAAAGAGTGTGATACAGATTCTCACTCGTCGCTAGTTTCGATTGTTTACCATCCTTCGTGGAAGCTGAGGACCCCATTCGCGGGGGCCAGAGCTGGACTCCAGGACCCCGCAGGTTGCCTGACTACCTGCCCTGTTGTTTTCCCAGAAACTCAGCCAAGCCTGCAGGCAGAAACTTTTCTTTATAGCTTTCTGGTGCCTATGAATTAGGGCTCCTTCAGCTGAATTCTGTCATGGCTCTGCATCAGCCAAACCATACAGTCTCTGTTTTCTGTAAGTCTCTTGCCTAGGCACTGACAGAACTCCAACTCACTCTCTCTTGTTTGGATTAACTTTTCCATCAGTCTTGTCCCTTGCCTAGATCATTTTGGAAAATGGGAACATTCCTTCCCAGTGTTATCCACAACCCACCTGGATAAAAATTTCTAGTATCCAAGAAGGTGGGGCTGGCATGAGTCTGAAATATAGAGGCCAAAGACACCTGGAACCAGGATCTGCTGTCTCTGTCTGTCTCTGTCTCTCTCCCTGCCTATACTAAGCCCCCACCCCCACCCCAAAGAATCACAGACCCTCATCTTTGCCTTTGCAACTACATAGCAAACCAAAATAGGTACTTGGTGGCCCCTATGGCTCCTTGTGCATGCATAGCCATAGTAGATACAGCTGGCAGGGAGCAGTCAAACTGAGCCCCTCTCTTGCTCAGAACCATCATTTTGGGACAGAGGTTTAATAGTGGCATAGTCATTATTAGAAACAGGAATCATAAGGCAAACTAAAGAATTTATTCTAAAGATTGAAGTGTGAGGTTCATCTGGACCTTGGGGAGCTAAGCCCAAAGCCTAAACCCAAGGGGTATCATGGTGTTGAAGGTTGCTGGCCCTTTTATCCATTGACTCACTCACTAACGTACATATGGTTCTCAAGTCATTCCTCTATTTGGGGCACCGTGACCTTCCATAATAGAGACTTTGGTAGTATCTTAGCAATATCATTATTATGATAAAACACTGTGATCAAAAGCAACTTGGGGAGTAAAGGGTTTATTTCATTTATACTTCCAGGTAACAGTTCATCACTGATGGAAGTCAGGGTAAGAATCTGGAGGCAAGAGCTGATAGAGAGCCCATGGAAGGGTGTGGCTTATTGGCTTACTTACCATGGCTTTCTCAGCCTGCTTTCTTGTAGAACCCAGGACCACCAGCCCAAGGATGGCACTGCCCACAACTAATCTTACAGATCTTACAGAGGCATTTTCTCAGTTGAGGTTCTCTCCTTTCCATCACTCTAGCTTGTATCAAGTTGACATAAAACTAGCCAGCACAGGTAGCAAAAACTACTTCTCTTCTTCCTGAGAGGTTTGAGGCAAGAATCCACTATTCAATTTTATTTTCAGTTTTATTTCACGAGAAGAGTCTTGCTAAGTTGCCTAAGCTGACCACAAGTGATCATCCTGCCTCTGACTCCTGAGTAATGGGATGATAAACACCCATAGTTAGGATTCACCATTAATTATAGTGGAAAGCAGAACAAAATGGCTTTAGGAATACATGTCCTTCAGTAGAAAGTGATACCTGCTAGTATGTTTCTTCATTGATGCAGTCAAATTAGGTACATCTTGAGGAAGACTTTTGCCTTTGGGGCATGGATCCTATCGTTTTTCCTTCTAGGTAGTTCACATGAACCCACTCTCATTAATGCTCATTACATATGAGGTCAAGAGATGTACTTCATGGGGCTCAAGAGATGACTCAATGAAAAGAGTGCTTGCTGCACAAGCATAAAGACCCAACTTTGGATATACATGAGAGGTGGGGGAGAGGGAAGGAAAGAGGGTGATGACTCTTTGTGTTCATCCAGTGGACCTGTTGTAGAAGTTTATTTTTAGTTGTGTTTAAAATAATTAAATAAAATAATTAAAATAATTGTGAGGGGCTGCCTAGGTTTTGGCATTTTGTATTGTCTGCAGGTGATGGATTTATACGGGGGATGTTTGATTGGTCATGATCTGCATGTGCTATATAGAATATTTGAGGAGTTCTGAATCAATAAAAACACCTGAGCTCAGATGCTTGGGGTTCCACTGTCCAGTATGGCACTTGCCATGATGGTGGTTCCCTCTGCTGAGGTCTGGCAGGGTTTGTACCTATGAAAAATGCCTCCATGTCTCCTTGTGGAGCTACAGTAGGTGTAACAACTACAGGACCTGAGTTCAGATTCTAGAACCCACATCAGGCAGCTTACAAACACATGTAACTCCAGTTCCACATGATCCAGCATCCTCTTCTGGGAAACACAGGTAACCATACACATATGGCATACACTCACATAGACACATACTCATACACAAAAAAAATTATTTTGTAAAAACAGAGAAAGAAAATCCAGGCATGGCAGCATGGTTCAGTGAAAGACCCTATTTCAAAGGAATAGAACAACAATCCCACTACATTCCTCTAGTCTCCATGAAGGCATCCATGCCTGTGTACATATGCATTAAATAATAAATAAAACAGATGATTCTCCCTCTTTTAAAGAAGCTCAACAGTTACTTTTTAAGAGATTAATTTTTATGTGTTTGGGTGTTTTCATTGCATGTGTTTGAAGTATATTACATGTATGCAGTGCCTGTGGAGGCCAGAAAAGGGAATGAGATCCTCTGGAAAAAACTCATCAATGATTGAGGTATAAATGAGATAAAGAGTATAATTGGAGAGTTTGAAAAGCTTTGACACCTATGTTAATGTACCCTTGAACCCATTACTACTAGAGAGGCATATTTCTAACTAGAAAGAATTGTGAACCCCTGGTCACAGCTGTTCTAGATTCTCCAAGTTTAGATTCCCTCTTACAGCTCTCCAGCCATGAAGCTTGGCTCATGGCCAGAACTGCCCTTCCATCTACCAAGAAGAAGCACTGATGATCTGGTCTTCGAGTGCTTTAGTTATAGCTGAGTAGCCAGATGAGTCCACTAGGTTCCTGTGTAAGCTCATGAAGCAGGGGTACTTCGCCTTGACACTGTGAGTCTATCACCCCACCCCTTCTAAAAGAATTCAGGCCAAGTCCAAATCCCTACTGTATTGGATATGAAGGTAGACAGGTAAATGCATAGGTGGGACTGATCCCATGCTTTTGAGAATGCTGGCAGTTCCTGAGTCTACTGACAGTCTTCCTGTGGCCACTAGGAGGCAAATATGAATGTAAGCCAGGCCCTGAGAGGTGTCAGGGACTGTCAGTGGTGGGTGATGGCGTAGTTACTTCACTGAGTTAGACTGACACCCAGGCTAAGGACAGGAAAATCAAGCAGGTAGTGTGAAAGCCTGGAAGATGCTGCCATGTCTATAGAGCAGTTTGACCTGCTTTCACATGGTATCCAGCCTTGCAAGTGCAGGTTCCCAGAAGCATGTTTTTGGGAAACTTACTAAGGTCCACTACTCAAGAACTCAGCTGAAGGATTCTATATACATTTCCTTTTTTTCCTTTCCCCCTTCTTCTCCACCACCTTCTCTGCCTTCTATTTTAAAGACATGGTCTGGTGCAACAAAAAAAGGTTTGGTAAATGCCTTTCAAACTGTAAAAGGTTTTTTTTTTTTTTTTTTTTTTTTTTTTTTAAAAAAAAAGAAGTATTTAAAATGTAACAGTTTTTCTCTCACTGGCTACTTGACTCCACCCCTCTGTTCCCGGCTGCTAGATTTCTAACTTATAACTTTTAAAACCTCAGTTAGCTCATAGAGTTAGGAAGGAATAAAAGGATAGGAAGGAAAGAGAAACCTTTACAGCCCTCTTTTGGCTGTCTTAATCTGCCTATGTCTGGGGAACTGAACTAACTCTATCCCACTCTGCTTCAGCTTCTCCCAGCACAGCAGTTACTGAGATCTAAATTGAAACTTTTCTAAAACCCCAGTGAGTTCAATTTATCTGAGCCTTATTTCTGCCTGCTTCTTTATCAGCTTTATTTCTGCTTGCTTCTCTTACCATCAGCTTTTGTACTCTCTTTCCCTATCCTGTAGCAACTCTGCTGTAATTCTTAGCTCTTATTCTTAACTTCTGTCAACTGCCTTCAATCACCACCCAACCCTCCTTTATCCCTTCCTCCAAGCTGTACTCAGAAGTCCAAGTGGCATGCAACCATACAGGGAAGGGGCTTTTCCCTGGCAAAGCTTCACTCCACAGTCTGGTGTTGCCCAGGTTACCCTTGATATTAACACGTATCTGAGGATAACCTTGAACATCATTGACATTTTGATCTTTCTTCCCAAGAGCTGGGATGATATGCATGAGCCACCATACGTGCTTTGTGAAGTACTGAGGATTGAAGCCAGAGCTTCATGTATGCTAGGCGAGCATTCTACCAACTCAACAATGTCCCCGCCCACTGAGTGGATTTCTTGTCTAGCGTGGATGTAGCAGTCCCCAAACATCACAATGGACATGCTGATAAACAGCTTCCAGCCACTTCATTTCATCTTTGTTGTAGCCAAAGTAATACATCCCATCATACTTTAAAATGCCAGTAGCCATCATTTATTCTGATTACAGTTTCACAGCAGCCCAGAAGCTGCCTGCCATCATTGATCCCCTCAGTTTTAGACCCCAACCACTCCAAGTGCTGACTTTAGCAGCCATGTGTGGATGATGACCACGACAGGAACATTTGTCCACCTGCCAGGTATCCGGGTGCTGGCACAACCAAGGCAGGTGGAACCTGGAGGAGTGAGAGCATCTAGTCCTGATGCTGGACTCCTGCCGGTCTCTGCTTCCTCTTTGACTTGGGGATCACATAGCCCCAATTGTTCCCTGGGTTGAGGATCACCGCCTCACTTAGCCCATCCAAGTACATGTTGCTCTGAAGTGGAGAGCTAGTGGTATGTCTGAGGCAGCAGTGGGCTGCCCTCCACCCTCAGGGATAGGTGCCTGTATGAGCCCAGGACAGCAGAGAGGCCAGACTGTTTATTCCTCAACCACCAGCCTGAAAGAGATTCTTTGTGAGAGCAGCACATCCTCCTTTCTCTGCTGATACTGGGACAGCAGGCTCAAGGGAAGACAGGCAAAAGTCTGGTGCCAGGAGAGGTGGGTCTAGACTCCCATGAGGGTGGCTGTCATGTGAGGCCTGCAAACGTTCCTAGTGTACACAGTCTCTGACCAAGCAATATGTTTCTGGGAACACTAAAGTCCCTGTTTGGATCTTCTTCCAGCCTTCCAGCTCCATATTGGGCCGAGGCAGCTAAATGTTGAGAGTTACTGTTTGCCATGTACCCCACTCCTCCCTGCACACCCCGTTTCCTGCTTATGGTGGAACCACACTTTGAGTGCTGGAAACTCAAGCAGAGAAGCCTGTTTCCTACCCAATTTCTGCTTTCTAGACAAGGAAATTAGGGCACTGTTCAGTGTAATGGGCAGAACCTTATGTGAGGTTGGAACACCAGTTAACACTAGAGTAGCAGTTAAAACCTAGCTTCTTGACTCCAGTCCATAGCCCCAAGGTATAACTGGGCTTACTCCTGGAGGTGTGTGGCATCAGACATTCCCTCAGAATATCACAGGAATTGAGGGGCTATTGGCCTTGGTGGGACCTCAAGCAGAGCTGAAGAAGCAGATCTAGACAGAGCACTCTGGGCCCTTTGGCCTCAATCCTTTCCCAGATGCTTTGCCTCTTAGACTCCCTCAGCTCCAGTGACCTGAAGTGCACTGAGCAAGGGTACCTTGCCTCTTCCACAGCCCTCGGCTCTGTCCGGGTTCTTAGAAGTAAGCACAACAGGCCTTGCTGACCAGAGGTCAGTGTCTGTGTAGAGTGCTGCTGCCTGCCCCTCTCCCCTCCTCAAAATGAAGCAAGACATGGGAGTCCACACTATGAAAGACAAGATGGAGAGGGAGAGGCCACCTGCTTTCTCTGCATTGTTGCCCAGGTGAGTCATTGCCTGCGTTAGTGAGCTTCTATACTCAGAACATTCGGAGATGTGGGGTATGCTAATTCGTTTTCTAAGAAGCCTTAAGTTTCAGAAAAGGAGTGAGTGACGCATCCCTTTGCTCCTCCTACAGTGGGACCTGGTATGTAAGGATGACTGGAAGGGCCCGCTCTCCACCTCCTTCTTTTACGTGGGTGTGCTGATGGGCTCCTTCATTTCGGGACAGCTCTCAGACAGGTAAGGTGTCCAGTACTGATCAAGTAATATGTACCTGGCCTTAACTTGAATTGATGGTGCTCTCTTAGACCAGGGTCATGCATTTCAGAAGCACCAGCAGCTATGTCTAGATGGACTTTCCATATCAGTTAAAATGGGCCAACAGTCTCCCACATCATTTTCTAATCTGTATTGAGCAGAGAAACCTGAGCTCGCTAAGGCATGTGTACCCATGGTCAAATAACCAGTTACTTTGCATATTCACTTCTGCACAAGTGTGACCCCCTTTCCCTGTGTAAACATAGCATTATCCTATTGCTGAGAAAGATAGAGTTTGACAGTATGCGTGTGCAGATATACTCACTATATTGTAGGTCACTAGGCAATACCATGATGGCCCCCATGCATTCTGAAGACAAGGAGCTCTCTCTGAGCAAGACGAGAGAAGAGTGAAATCTTACTAGTCAGTACTGGTGCAATGAACAGAACTCTGGTGTCCCTTAGGGAAGTGGCCTGTAGTTTTCGCACTTACCAGTGAAATAATATGTTATTTCAAAATAACCAGCAAAATAAATGTTATTTGGTCTACTAATTATAAGCATGATATTGTACAATTTTAAAGCTTTTATCTAAGATCCATCTCAAGAGAATCTAAAAATCTTTTAAATTAAAGCACTGGGTGGTGCTAATCCCGATATTCAGGAGGCTGAGAAAAGAGGACTGAGAGTTCCAAGTCCAAGTTCATCTTGGGCTGCTCAGTGAGAACTTGCCTCAGAAACCAAAAGTAACAACTTATAAATTATATGCAAAAGGTTAGAGGTTACATATGAGGATTTGTTGTCTGTTGTTGTTATTGTTGCTGTTTGATCAAGGTCAGTAGCTTTTGTGACGTTCACAGACAGGTCCATTTTGCTATGTCCCTTTACTTGGAGCTTCAGGATCTAACACAGATACATGAGGTCAGAAGACAGGCCTTCAGCAGATCCTTGGCCATGGTGACACTGACAGGATACTTCTAAGATCCTATAGAGGGGGCTGCAGCATCCTCCCAGCTAGCTAGGAGGCTCCTAGAAAAGTCCAGGCTGGGACAGAAGGGCATCCTGTAGGGAGAAAAGCTGCACTGCTCTGTCACATAGACTCGGGGTGTTAGGACTGCATGTTCACACCTTTGGATCACTGTCACATCGCTACTCAAAACTGTTTTTTGTTTCTTGTTTATAAATTTTATTTATTATTTTGTGTATGTAGAATGCGGGAGAGGTGTGTATACCAAAACATGCATTTGGAGGTCAGGAGAAAACTGTGCGGGCCCACCTTTGAAGTTAGACTCAGGATCCAACTGAATTCATGAGGCTTGGCAGCAAGCACTTTACCTGCTGAGCCATCCTGCTGGCCCTTGTCATTTGTGAGTGGTATGTTTGTTTGTGTGTGTGTGTGCTTTGTTTTGCTGCTTTTTTGAGACAAGTCTTTCTTTCCCTGGCAGACCTGGTACTTGCTAGATAAGCCAGGCTGACATTAAACTTGTGGCAGTCCTTCTGCCTCCCTTTCCTGATGCAGAATTAAAAGGATGTGCCAGCAGTCTCAGCTAATGAAAACTTACACGTGTGTATAGCTCGTTAGATTTACTTTTCAGGAGTCACGTAGTGATAAAAACCAAAAATGTTCAACTGCCACAGTGAGTTCCAGGACAGCCATTACACAGAGAAAGCCTGCTTCAAAAAAACAAAAACAAAAACAAAACAAAACAAAAAATTTACAGTAGGTCAGTAGGCTGTGACTGTAGACTGCCAACTCTGGCTGAGCCTGAGGTACCTGCCTGTTGGGGAATGATGCATCTCGTAATCTAGTAACAAACATCAGCTGCTTTTGTTGGTTTAGCAAATATGTAATGTGTAATATGTGCGAAACACTGTTCTAAGTACTGCGTGCCTTAAAACCCAAATAAGTAACCGTGTCCTCACAACCATCTGAAGCAGGAACTGTTATTCCCATTTTATAAGTGGGGAATGTAAAACACGATGGCTAAGTTTATGTGCTCGGGGTTACGTAGCTGGGCAGCTGGCAGCTTATATTGAGGCCCAGAGATCTTGGCTCCTCTGGTTCTCTGGACTGCTGCTGTGGACCTCTGCTCACCTAGGACTTGCCTTTTGGCAAGGCAGATAGGTATATTCAACTTGTTGAGGAAGTGGTTGTTATCTTTGCCCATGGGAAATGACCCCAGAGAAGGACAGGGTGCTGTGGGCATGTCTGTCAGGGCCCAGGGCAGGCTTTCCTGAGAAGCAAAGCATGAGCTGAGAGTTGAAGGATGAGTAGAAATTGGCTGTCAAAAGAGGTGGAAAGAGGAAGAGCAGGAAGAACAGCCATGTGTTCAGCAGAGGCTTGGGAACAGAAGAAAGTTCTCTGTGGTTGAGGTCCAGAGGGGAGTGGAGACAAGGGCCAGGAGGCAGGCAGAGGCCTGAGCAGATGAGCAAACTGGACTTAGCTCAGACCACAGTGAGGTGTTTGGGTTGAGGCACAGAACAGTGAGAAGCCTTGAGAGTTTTGTTTTAAACCTGAGTGTGACTATCAGATGTGCATTTTGAAAAAGAATTTAATAGGCTTGTAAAGACAGAGGGAAAAGGAGGGGAATCTTAAAGGGACCAACCAAGAGATTTTCAGTGTTCCATGGGAAAGATGGTATAGGGACTGATCACAAGACCAAGGCTGCTAGAGATGGAGAGGTGAGGTGGTGAGTCAGGACTTGCTGGCTGGTTGAATGTGGGAAGAGAGAACCACATTTGCAGAGGAGACATTGAATGCAACTGGAAGGTATTGAATTGGAGTGATTATGGATGCCCAAATGTAGAATTCTGTGTGTTTTTGGATATATGGATACCCCGTGAGAGATTCCAGTAGGTGCAATGATGGGGGAGGAGCAGGACCAGGCTAAGAGGTCCTCCCGGTAGAGTGAGGATTCAAGGATGGAGTGGCCACTGAATCTCAAAAAAATGAAGTTGATGTCAAAGCAAGAGGAGGTCTCAAGTTGAGTATGGAAACTAGGCCAGTTGTGTCCTAGGTTAAATAGATCTTTATGAGCCAGTTTGAGAACCTGTTTACCATGCGTGGAACTCCATGATCATCTGAGGAAAGTGTGTAAGTTCCACACTAAAGGGTTTACTCCCAAAGAAACAATGGAGAAATTCATGAGCATGTAAGGAATCACTTTCTCTACAGAAGGGTGATAGGGTGTGTTGAAAGACGTTCTGAAAATCTTGATGCAGGGAGCTAGGGATGTAGCTCAGTTGGTGAAGTGTTTGACTAACATGCATGAAACCCTGGGTTTGATCTACACACTGCATAAACCAGGTTTTGGTGGTGCTCACCTGTAATCCAGCACTTAGAAGATGGAGGCAGGAGCATCAGGAGTTTAAGATCATGCTCAGTTACATAGTAACTGAGGGCCAGCCTGGAAAACATGACTGACACAGGCTGTGTGTGTGTCCTTCTCTGTATGTCTCTGAGTGAGTGAGTGAGTTAGTGAGTGTGTGCACAAGTGTGCGTATGTGGGTTGGGTCCCTGGGTGTGTGTGTGTGTGAGTGTGTGTGAGTGTGTGTGTTGGCTTTTGCACCTGAGATTTCTTTTAAGTAAGCTTACTTGGCCTGTAAGTGAACGCTGAAAGTGCTGTGCTCTGACTGCAGTCCTTGCCTTCCGCTCCCCGCGCTACCCTCAAGCCTGTCTGCACACCCAGAGAAGTACTAGGGCTTATGTGGGAACAGCTCTGCATCTCACTGTTTCTGAGTGCCCAGTTTAAAACCTAACCAGAGAAATGTATGCTCTCAAAGATCAAAAGATACTCTTGTAGAGTATCAACAGTAACTTTTTATATGAAACAAAAGTGAGCTTTCTTCCTGGCATATTACTAAATCTAAAGTTTAATTTCAATTAAAGTAATCCTAGATTGCCATAGCCTTTTACATGACATTATCAGGCTAACTTTTTGTATTATGAGAGTCTCAACAAGAAGAAGATTGATGTTTTCTGACTTTATGAATATGCACGTTTGTCATTTTGTTGACAGTCTTTAAAAGTGAGGTTTTAGCAGTAGGAGAGATGGCTCTAAGTGAAGGTACTTACCACCAAGTTCAACTAACTGAGTTCTGTCCAGAGACCCACATAATAGAAGGGAGAGCCAACTCCAACAAGTTGTCCCCTGCCCACCTCATACACTCTTGTAGTCCCCATGCACCCCACCCTTCCACTCCCCACCAAAAAAATAATAAAATAAAAAATAAAGTTCAAAATGAGCTTTTCTGGTTTAAGCATGGTTGTGCATGCCTATAATTCAGGCAGTAGAGGCTAAGCAGGAGAATAGTCTTTGGGCCTGAGCTATATGGTGAGACACTGTTTAAAAACAAAAACAAACAAAAAACAAATATCGTGTTTTTTTCTCCCAAACTTCCAGCTGCCCAAGAGTAAAATATGAAAGGTTTCCCTAGATCATTGTCATCCTGAGGAGCCTTTGGGTAGGGAAGGGGGCTGTGAGCTCATATCAGTCTCCCTGTGCCTGTAGCATCCCCTCCTTACAGAAGACTGCAAGCAAAGGGAGTCTTCTTTTTCACTATTTCGTAGCCACAAAGCTACTGTCTCCTTTCTGGCTCCTTTCTGGCTCCTTCCTTCCTCGAAAGTCTTCAGTTGGACAACTAATGCCGGCCATTCAAGCCCTGTGTTCATCACATGCACATACAATGCACACACACTCACACACAGAGCCACAGTGTTTGTGCTCACAATCTGACTCCTTTCTCCACTTAGTGCCATTTCTTGGCCACACAGATGATTCATGGTGGCAGTGTCCATTACCTCAATTCCTGGACTTTATAGCACCAAAGAGAAATGGAAAGTGGTGTCATCGATTAATGATGGTCTCCTCTTTTAGACTGAATGCTTCCCATTGCCAGCGGTTACTTTTCTCTTGGACCTCATCAGTTCCCCATTGTCAGGGAGATCATCCCAGGATACCCAGTCCCCACTCTTAGAGTCTGAGGTCCTTGTGTCTCTGTGGACCTGGGACCATTTCTTCTCTCCGCTTGTCTCAGTGTTTAATGGTGTGTCCGGTAGCATGGTTCATTAAAATGCTATTAGTATTGTCTCACCGACCAAACAGTAGCTTCTTGAGGGCAGAAGTGACATTTGTTTTTTTAAAGCAGAAAAATTCCCAGTGCCTAATACAAGAGAGTAAGCATTGAGTGAACGCACATGTGTGAGCCAGCTCAGACAGGTCTCAAGCAGAATCTGCTGCTTTCCCTCACACTGATTGTTCCTTCCTTTTGTGGCAGCCACTTTAAAACAAAAGGACAAAAAACCACAACAGACCAACAAACAAGTTTGTTTTTTAAAAGTGAACGTCGCCTAGAATGTGTGGTTTAATCAATTATTCCAGGAATGAGCTGAAAGGTTTCGCATTTGGAGTTCAAAGGTGGAGGAGGAGGGATTGAAGTAAATTGTTCTTTGGGGATAAGAGATGTATTAAAGTAATTATTAGCTTCATAGACAGGAAGACAGCAGCATGGCAGGAGTTCAGAGAAGGATTCAGGCCCCCAATCACAGTGCAGGTCCCTTCTACACTCTTCATAGCAAGGGGTCTGGGAGGAGATTGAACAGTTTCCTTTTTAGTCCATGGTTGCCTGTGGCCAGAGGTAATCAGGGAGTGATGAGTTCTAGGATGCAGCTGATGGGAAACATCTCTCTTGATGGGTCATTACTCCAGCCAGAGTCTGTAAGAATGGAAAGGGTAATAATCTAGAACAACAAGTTTACTTTAGTTCTGGAAGCCAGATTACTTTTGATTCTGTCGTTGACACAGTTCCGCCAAAATGGGAGGTGACCTGGCAAGATGAATGACTTAAGCAGTGGAACTTTTTTGCCTCAGAAGCCCCTCCGTTGTGCACCTCTACCACATCAGCACCCAGGAGCAACCACTGCTAGGGATATAGATTTTATAAAGGCATTTTCATTTTGTGTATTTCTTAAAAACTTGATTCCATGAAAGTACATTATCACAACATTGATTTTGTGTGTAATTATTGTGCTCATATGTTAGAACTTCCTCAATACCTAAAGTAATGTACTTTTTGTACATCTGTACTTGTGAAAGATGAAAATTTCTCCAGATCTTAGCTTCTTGGGTAACCCATAAAGATTTTTTTTTTGTTTTGTTTGGTTTGATTTGGTTTGGTTTGGTTTAGTTTGGTGTGTTTGTTTGTTTGTTTGTTTTAATCTCACCAATAGTTAGATAGGAGGCTATAAAGACAGCTTAGATGTTAAGTGTTGTGGGAGATTTTAGTTATGGATAATGTTCCAGTAAGCTGTCCTTGAAGCAAGTAAAGGATTCACTGCCTACCAGTAAACAAAGGAGTGGCTATACGGCTCTCCACAAGAATGGGACATTCCTTAGCCTTAAGGCAGATGAAGGTTAGGCTCCATTGATTTGTATATTGGAAGGCTGGGGGAGACAGAGAGGATTTGGAATAAAAAAGAACTAGGGCAAGGGCAGGGGGAGAAAGGAGACTGGGACAGACAGCAGAGAACAAGAAGAAGAAGCTAGCGAGCAGGAGGAGAGCTAAGAGGAGAGCATGGGGTGAGGAAGTCTTGGAGTGAGCTCTCTGCCTAGCTGCCCGGGTATAGAATTCCCTGAGATTTGACATGGATTGTGATTAATAAAGAGCATTGGAAAATTCAACTCTGGATTCTCCATTAAGCGCCATAAAGTTAATTTAACACTTAAGAGCACTAGCTGTTCTTGTAGAAACTGGGTTCAATTTCTAACACCCATATGGAGGCTCACAACCACCTTTAACTCCAGTTCAAGGGGATCTGATGCCCTCTTCTGGCCCCTGAGAGCACTAGGCATGCACATAATGCAAAGACATATGTGTAGGCAAAACACGTATATACATAAAATAAAATTAAAATTAAAAATTTTTAAATCAAAAAAATAGTTTTTTTAAACAGCTTGGATAGTGACCTCTTACCTTTTCAACAGGTAAATTTCTTGCTGCCAAACAAAATGACCTGAGTTCAATCCCCAGAACTCAAATGATAGAGAGAGTCAGCTCTCACAAGTTGTCCTGTTGGACCTGGAAGGCCCAAACCGGGACGCTGCACCCCCATAGAGACTCACAGACGGGATATCGATGCAAATAGCAAGAGGATTTATTCCAGTGCACTGGGGCCGTCCCTATTCACAGGAAAAGGCGGCCCAGAAGAACACAAAGTGAGCCTTTTTATGCACAATACAGACAGTTGCTGGGCACAAAACGAGTTGGAACAAGTTGATTGGTCCCCAAATTGTTTTCCCATTTCGATAGGTTAGGGCCAATTAACCTTTAAACTGGTTGGTGCTGGCATGTACAACAAGGTCGAGGGCACTAGAAAATGTAAACTTTAGGGTCTTAGTCAATGTGAGGGGGGAGATCCTTAGCCCAAGGCCATTAGTCAGCAGTCCATATCTTGTTTGTCTTAGAAATTGTTTTTCTTACAGAAATTGTTTTTCTTTAACTCTGGGAACTGTTCTGGGTCACACTGCCCCTGACTTGGGCCTATACAATTTTGGTGCTCTTAGAAGCCTGACTAAAGTTGGCTGCTTTGGTCTTTTTCTATACTAGGGACCTGAATCTTAGGCCCATGGCGAGGGTCCTGACCCCCACATCCTATAATCTCCATATGGATGTACCCCAATAAATATAAATGAAAAAAAAATCTAGGACCAAAAAGTTAGGACTGTGGGCTGAGGTGTACCTCATTAGTAGAGCACTGGCCTAGGTTTCCACCCCTGGCACCACAGAAGAAAGACCAAGTTGTCCATGATGGTTGCTTTAGCTGACTATAGTAATAAAACTGAGTGTACACAGTTACTAGGCATGTTTGTTAACACATTGTAGGTTTTGACCCATTTCTTTTTTAATCTAGTTGCTCCTGATTGTTACCTACATGTGACTGTTTTATATTTATCAAAATATATGTGTGGTTGTCTATTTTATTGTATAAAGTATATGAAATGTTCTGTCATATTTTTATTTCTCAAAACCCTTTTTAAATGTAAATAAGCAGTTAAATTTCTTAAATGGGTGAGGAAATATACTCTATCTGTTATAAAAGTTAAATTGTAACACATTTATACATTTAAGTGTTTTACATGTGCATTTTGTCTTTAAAAATTATTATGAATATGTGAATTTAAACATAACAAATGCCTTTCCATCCCCTGCAGTTATTAGCATCATTAGCAATGCCTTTGGGGCAGCCTGCGTGTCCAGGCTACACATTCATTCTGGAAAGTGTGGATATCAATGACAGCATAGAGACTGGGAGAGTGAGACTACTCTGGTGCCAGTCCCTGTGTCGGGAGAAAGCCCTCTCAGTGGAGCCAGTTGCTGCTGCCTCTCCCAGCTGCTTCTCTGTGACCCTCCTTTCCTCTCCAGGTTTGGTCGGAAGAATGTGCTGTTTTTGACCATGGCCATGCACACCGGATTCAGCTTCCTACAGGTCTTCTCTGTGAACTACGAGATATTTACTGTGCTCTATGTCCTTGTTGGCATGGGTCATATATCCAACTATGTGGCAGCATTTGTCCTGGGTATGAACATAAGGTTGGAGTTTATTTTTAGATACTGCGTTTCAGTTTTCTGGAGACCTGTTATGATATCCCTCAAGGGAAAAGTGACTATAATTCCCTAGTAAATAAACCTAGCTTATCAGTGGGAAATTGAGCCTGACAGTGGTCCCAGGCTTCTGATGCTCAGTTCTCTTCTGGCCTCTGACTTGTGGTTCCTTGACCTTATTAGCACTTAAGCCATTAACTAGGATTCACCATGGAGCATCCATTTTTAAAGACTTGCATGGCAAGGGCTTAAGGAGCTGAGGAAACAAGGAGGCACATCCAGGGGCAAAGGGCCATGGTGGGCAGGCTCCCCAGGAAAGGGAGCTGCTGCAGAGCATTGGTGGCTATCAGTATCTGCCAAGAACAGAGGGTTGTGTGGTCCAGTTCAGATTCTGGTCAGAGTCCACCCTTCAGGGCTCTGACTCAGACAAGTCACCTTGTTCTCACAGGAAAGCTTCCAGGCTCCTGTTTGGAAGAGCCATGCTCTAACTAATCAGATCCCTGGGTTCCTTGGGTTGTATTGTGGAAAGGGTTACTATTTTCTTTTCACATTTATTAGAACATTTTTTTTCCTCACAGGATAATAGTTAGCATGTGTGGCCTTAGTAAGGACTTTTCCTCATTAAGGACTTATAGGGCCCTAACACTCTTTAGCATGTGACTGAAGATGATGATGATGTTTTCATGAGAGCACTATTGCCTAGAGACCTCAGAGAAACACCCCAGGAGCAAATCAGAGCAGACTTAGTTCAGAGGCAACCCTTCCCAGGACCTCAGAACACAGAGCTAGTTCTGGCTCCCTCCTTGTCTCTATGTTGAAAATGATACCATGGAAGATTCATAAGGAGATAGCCTTAATTAATAATTAACTTGACTCCTCTCTTGTTCTCAACAGGAACAGAAATTCTTTCGAAGTCAATTCGCATTATATTTGCCACCTTAGGAGTGTGCATATTTTATGCATTTGGCTTCATGGTACTGCCTCTGTTTGCATACTTCATCAGAGACTGGCGGATGCTGCTGCTGGCAATCTCTGTGCCAGGGGTGCTGTGTGGGCTTCTCTGGTGGTGAGTGTGACCCTGACATTTGGGCTGCCTAACTATAGGATGGCTTCTGCCTCACATCTAGTAGAGGGCAGCAGTAGCTCCCAAATCCCAATTCTAGATCCCAGAAAAAGGGAGTGAATACTATTTATAAGTTATTTATAAGTCAGTTCAGACAGTCTCTCCATTCTCAGAAAACTCAAAACTACAGAATCCCAAGACCATTTTGTCCTCTGCCCTGTTCTAGGTTGAACTAAGAATTTGCTGTAAGAAGATAGGGGCCAGCCTAACCTCTGGGAAGTTCTCAGATCCCAGGGCAAGACAGCAAAACCTGGGCTGCAGCTGCTTGATGCAGAGGCCCAGGCCATGGTTTGGGGAGATAAAGAGAGGGAGAGCTCCAAATTGAGCTTCCTTGAGTAGCTATGCAGGGGAATGTGGGCTCCTCCGGCTATGCTACCAACAGAGGGGCTTAGGCAGGCAGAACAGAGGCCATTCTAAGCCATGGAACTTGACAGAGGAGCCAGGCAAGAATCACTGCTTAGAACAGACTAAAGTGAGATCCTCATCACATGTACAGTGGAGAGCACCCTGGAGAAGAGTGGGAGAAGGAACAATGCTTCATGGGTCCTGATTTTGACAGAAGAAAGAGGGCTTCCTGGTCATGAAGATAAATAAAGAAAATACCCACAATGAGTCCATACATCAAATCTCCGTTCTTGATAATCATGCTGTTTTGTATAGAGACTGACAGGTCTATTGACTACAGCAGAGGTGGGGTGAGGAAGAAATGGATGTTTAGTGACCACTGCAGAAGTCTGTGGATCTCAGGGACAGAGTAGAAGGTAGCAGGATCTGGGCCGGTCTAACTACCAAAAAAGCCAGTTCTTTAGGCTTTCACCTGTTTTCCTAAAGCCCAGAAGGGGGCACCATCACTGCAGACGTGCAGGTGCCAGCCAGAGTGGGGATCCCCTTGGAATGCATAAGATGCTTTAAGTTTTTCTCACTGCAGCCAGTGTTCAGCAGAACTCATACCTCACTAGTTACCGGGCCATCTCTGTTTCTGACTTGTGATCACCTGACATCCCACATACCCACCTCCTCATCTGAAACCTAATTTTCCATCTGTGGTTAAGCCATGTCCAGCCTCTGAGAGAGCACAGGAGGCCTCACTAGATTGCACTTGTACTTCCAGGGTCATCCCTGAGTCCCCCAGATGGCTCATCTCTCAAGGCAGAATTAAAGAGGCAGAGGTGATCATCCGCAGAGCTGCCAAAGTCAATGGGATTGTTGCACCTTCCACCATCTTTGATCCAAATGAGGTAAATACCATGTGGAAGTTGGTGGGAAGTCTCACACTGTCCATTTAAGGTCATCAGCATACAGCACAGTTCACCAGAGGTCAGCCCTTGCCCTGCCCAAGCCCCAGCCATCCCTAAGGCAAGGTCTGTTAAAATGCAGATGGTGAAGGAATGGAGATATGACTCAGTAACGTGCTTGCCATACAAGCATGAGGACCTGAGTTCAGATCCCCAACAACCAACTAAAAATCCAGGCATGGCAGAGTGTGCCTGTCATCCAAGCTCTGGGGAAGCAGAGACAGAAGGATCCCAGGAGCTTACTATCCAGCCAGCTAACCAGTCAGCTAACCAGTCAATGAGAGACCTTGTCTGAAAGAAAAGTTATTAAAAATGACATCCCAGGTCAACCATGCATGTGCGGGCACAGACACACACACACAGACACACACACACACAACCACCCATGTAGTGCATATACATATACACACAAACATCAGAGGATGAGGAATGGGCTTCAACTACCTAATTCTCTGTCATGGATTTTTTTCCATGCTTCCATTACATCCTATCCAAGTAATAGTATTCTTTATTTCTCTCCCCCCTTCCTCTCTCCCTCCTTTTACATAGGCTCTAACTATGTAACCCTGACTGGTCTGGAAATCATTATGTTGACCATCTTGGCCTCAAACTCACAAAAATTTGACTGCCTCTGCCTCCCAAGAGCTGGGATTAAAGAGATATGCCACAATGTCTGGCTTAATCATTACTGTTATTAGTAAACACCCTTCATGAGGAAGAGGCTTCCATCAGCTTTAACATTTTGAGAAGTCATTGTTTCTTATGCCTCAGGAGTTGTCATCCGAAGATAATCTGAATACTGGTAGATTTGACTCAACAGTATTCTGTCTCTGACAGTTAGTTTTTACCCATCAGCCTGGATCTAGGTAGTTTCCAGTGGCCACCTCTTCCCTGTGCTCATACACCATGAGTAATTTCTTGCAGTGTAAGCAGCAAGCATGTTGCAAGATGCTATGGGTTCATGAGGACAGGGGGCTTGTGAGAGACAGTAAGCAATTACTATAGGCAACCAAGATGCTGTTAGCCACCAAGAGTCCTTAATTGGTGGCCCAGCGTGCTCTAGCAGGGCTCTGAAGCAGAGAAGTCAGGATTGGAATGTGGCTGAGGACATTTAACGTGAAGTATCTTTGATGCCATTTAAGTAAGGGGTCAGTCTGGGTGAACCCAGAAGCCTCATTGGCATCACTGAGGAAATGAGGCTGGTTCAGAGGGTTCTTTGGGTCTCAGGTTGACCTTTTGCTGAACTACTGAGCCAGTAAAAACAAGCTCCCAGGCTCGGCTAGGTAAGAAAGCAAAATCAGTATGTTTAGATGTGTGGTTTAGTGATGGCCTTGGCTCTGCTGAATCTCATAGGAAGTTACTCTGGGTGTAGCATGGGTCAGTTTTCATGTTTCTTTTCTTTTTTTTTTTTTTTTTTTCTGGAAGAAGACGGAGTAACTACATGGTATAAGGACTCAAACATTCATTGCATTTAAATATCAGTTCAGTGAACTACACAGCCAGTATTTTTCTCTGACTGAGAGGGCAGGGAGTCAGCCCTGCATAGGAAACCTCAGAGGCCTCCCTGGGAGGTGGCCAGTGAGGATGGGCAGGGTGATGCAGTGAGGTGGCTGTCTGCTTGGGCCCCTGCCTTCACTGTGCTCCTTTCTTTATCTCTCATTGCCTTTCATTCCAGTTTGTTCTTTTCAAAGCCTGCTGGGGGCCATGGACATCTCCCTTGAGTCACTGTACTCTTGTCTTTCCAAAAAGCCTTAGAATGCTCCCTAGCTCTTAAGAAGTAGATAGTGAAAAGGATGGGTTCGGGGTGTGTTTCTGCATGAGCCAAGGACCAACCTTTTCTCCATCCTATATTCTTCCTGCAGTTACAAGACCTAAATTCCAAGAAGTCCCAGTCCCATGACATATACGATCTCATCAGGACCCGTAATATCAGGATTCTCACCATCATGTCCATAATCCTGTGGTGCGTAAGTGAGACTTTCTCGAGCCTTTCCCGCTCTCAGCAGACACGCCTCAGACCAAAGCTGAAAGCCTGTGTCAACACATGATGCGAGGGTTGTTCCTCATGATGGATGGCTGCCACAGGAAATAACAGCTCTTCATAGAATCTCAGAACAGGAGAGAATGATCACAGAGGCTGTGTGGGAAATAGAAACCCCACAAGGGAATCCCACAGGGCCTTGCTTAATTGTTCCTGTCCCTTGTCCCCTCCCTCAGTAGATTATCTGGGTAGCCAGCCAGGAAGAGGCTGACAGCAACCATGCTGTGCTCTGGAGACAGGGAGCTTCCCTACAGTGAAGCTACATTGTCTTATCATCTGTACACCCACCTGCATACACACACCCCATGCCTGCCTGCTGCTTCTTAAAGGTGTTCCCAGGTGATGACCACACTCTCTCTGGCTGGGACAGCTGGGGTTTTAAAGAAGGATCCTTTAGGTTCCAGAGGCTGCTAAGAGCTTTCTGGAAGCTAAAAAGTGGAGTATGGCCCTTCTGGGATGTTCATACACTGTGCTGAAGTCAAGGGCATGGCCTGGATGTCCTCTCTAGGTTTCTCCTGACAAGGTGTTGCATAGTTATCAGGAAGGAATCTCTGAGTTACCAGGGAGAAGGAAGAAGGCTGAGTGCCTGCATAGCTTCAGATCCTGGGGATAGTGGGAATCCTTGAGTCTGCTGGATGAGATCATGGAGAGGGTAGACTTCACCTCAAAGTCCTTACAGATGGACACAGCCAGCTTTGGAGCAGTAAGCTAGCTTGCTTCCTAGGTAGGGGTTAGCCTGTAAGTCACCCGTATGTAAGGAATTGTCCAGGATGCCTCAAAGGCAGTAGGGCACTCCTGAATCTGCCTCAAGACAGCACCAGAATGGAGAATATACTTCAGACTTCCAGCCTGAGACATATCACCTACTCTGAATCACCCACACTCTTCTCCTCTCTGGAGTTTCCAGGGGCGTGTGAGTTCCTTCACTGTGCCAGCTGTGTTTTCAACCTGTACATGAGTCACAGACAGTCTGGTTTGCAGAAGAGTACAGGTCAGCAGAGACAACCTACTAGAATCAGAGCCAGGCTTGGAGGTGGTTTAAATGAGAGGCAGTGAGGCCTCACTATTGGGAGCCCCCTCTCCCCAGAGCACAGTAGGGTTGCTGTCTGCCTCTTCCTGGCTGATGACTGCAGATAATCTACTGAGGGTCCTTCTCCAAATGTTTGTGCTGTATTTGCCTTAATCCTCCACTTCGCTCACACCTTACCTAGTCCATCACTCATCCTCTAGCTCCTCTTACACTTGCTGTGTTTACAGAAGCACATAGAGCAGGGAATCGGGTTTTGTAAGTGCTTCAGAGTAGGGTTTTAATGTTGAAATGGAGGTTGGGACTTTCTCCCTAGTGATTAAGTCAATGTGAATTCTATAAGGCATTTGCTGAGACACTTTCTTTATGGACTGTTCTGAAGGTGCATCAGCAAATGATTTACCCAGGGAGAGTTAACTTTTGCACTACAAAGTAAGGCACAGGGTGAAATGAACTACTGCCCTCCCATTCCCTGCATCAAGAGCAGTTAGCAACTTCTTGAGATGAATGTTTTTCAAGGTGTGTGGGTCTACAGAGATGGATACCGCTTCTGCAGCTCTCTTCTGTACCCTATTGCAGGCTGACCATATCAGTGGGCTATTTTGGACTTTCCCTTGACACTCCTAACTTGCATGGGGACATCTATGTGAACTGCTTCCTTTTGGCGGCTGTTGAAGTCCCAGCCTATGTGTTGGCCTGGCTGTTGCTTCAGCATGTGACCCGGCGATATTCCATGGCTGCTTCTCTTTTCCTGGGTGGCAGTGTACTTCTCTTAATACCACTGGTACCCTCAGGTATGGACCACATTTATTTGTAGACCTGAGTCTTCTGTGTTTCACTTTCCTTGCACAAGGCTGTTTACAAAGAGAATACAGTCAAATCTTTCTCATCTATGCCCCAGTATACAATGCTCACTTATAAATCAAGAGGTGGCATCATAAAATCAGAGTGTAATTCATGACCTGGGCTTTGTGCAGTGGGAAGAAAACATTGGGCTGTTGGTTAGTTATGCCCCAGAACTAAGTTAGTGTGTTCATATCATTTTCCTCTCAAGAATAAAGAGGAAGGAGAGCCATCCCACTAGTTCTGTCTTATTTATTTATTCAGGCAATAGCTGGAGAGGCCTTGAAGGGTCCGTTTCTAGTAGAGAAATCGACAAACCAATGCATAAACACTTGTTACTCTTCAGATGTTGTTACCTTCTATGAACAGGAATAAAGGAAATTAGAGCTCATCTAAAGAGCAGTCATGGGTAGCATCCTGAACAAGAAGCATTCAGTAGAATTTAATTGAAGTAATAGAACACCACGAGAAAGTCAGGGAGAACATCAGAGGAAGATGAGACAGAAAGTCAGAGCTAGGCACGTGGGTCACACCTGTATTCCCAGCACTTGAAGATGGACTTGGGTGAATCAGAAGTTCAAGCTCCTCCTTGGCTATCTGGGGTATCTGAGGCCAACCTAGGTTACATGAGACCCTATTAAAAAATACATAAATAAAAGCAGAGCTCTGACAGGGATCCAGCTCAGTGTACTTGAGTAACAAACGGAATAGTAAGTGATAAGAAGAGAAAAGAAAGAGAAGTCTCAGAGGCTGTGGGCAGGACTGTGCTGCTGGAATGGCCTTGATATCCCACTGATGGGCAGGATGATCCTGTTCTGACAACTTCTAACACAGATAACAGGCCTTATTTGTCCATCTGTCTGCCAGAGTCATTCGTGGTGCTGTGGCTTTTGGGACCTCTGGGTATTACTTGGAGGCTGGGATCCCTCTGCACAGGCAGAAGGAACCTGGGAGTGACTATAATGGCTCTCACTTGAGTTCAGAGTGGCCAGTGGGTCACTTAGTTATACTCCTTTAGGCAGTGAAGTTAATTGAGGATCATCCCCAAGTTCAGATTGTTTATAGGTTTTTTCAATGATTTTTATCACATTTATTTATTTAGAGCAAGGGGACATGTTTCTCAGCATGAAGGTTAAATGACAACATACAGGAGGTGGAAAGAGTCAGTTGGTTCTCTCCATCCACTGTGTGTGTCCTGGGGTAGAAACTCAAGTTTTCAGGGTTGATTGAGATCTATGAACTTCTTGAGTAGACTGAAAGCATGAACTCAGAACTGAACTCCCCTATTCATATACAAGTCCTTAGTTAATTATACAGTGCCCTCAGTATGAGGTTCTGATTCCAGCAACCTCATAATCCCTGAATTTTTACTCTCTGTTAGTAATACATTATGCATGAATGCAAAAGATAAACTCTTGGAGACGAAAAGGGAAAAGCGATGGCCTAGCAAAAAAGCCTCAGGGAAAAAGTAATATCACACAACTTGTATCTTAGTCAAAAGGCAGGAATATGTAAAGGAACGCTTTGCCAAAGAAGCTTTCTGTGCTGTAAAGTCCCTTCCCCTTACTGTTACATGCCTTCGGACATCTGGGAATAGCTTGGAGGGAGGGATATAAGAGAGAGAGTGACAGTTGGAAAGGAGTTGGGAAAGAGACAGGGGAAGATTGAGCACCAGAGTTAGCTGGGTGGTGTCAGGAAAAGTGAACCTCAAAAGCTGATGATAAGCAGTCAGAAACAAGGCTCAGATAAAGACAGATAGTTCTAGAGAATAAGAAC
Organism: Cricetomys ansorgei; assembly: GCA_026225945.1. Classification (NCBI taxonomy): domain Eukaryota; kingdom Metazoa; phylum Chordata; class Mammalia; order Rodentia; family Nesomyidae; genus Cricetomys; species Cricetomys ansorgei. Next base: position 46,506 of record JAMJFZ010002143.1, read on the forward strand.
AAAGACAGGTTTGTTCCCTCCCCTCCCCTCCCCTCTTCTCTTTCCTTTTCTTCTTAACCCTTTGAGCTAACTGAAGTTTAAAAAGTTGCAAGTTAGAAATCTTTCAGCCAGGAACAGAGGGGCGGAGTCAAGTTACTAGTGAAAAAGTAACAGTCAGCAGCCTTTGATAGCCCAGACCCAAAGGGCAGAAAACAGTCACACCCACACCTCCTTTAAAAAGAAAAACAGTTACATTTTGGTGTCCATATGACTGACTTGAAAATAGGATAAAAGATAAAAGGAAAGGAAAGGAAAAATCCGTCCAAGCCTGGGGAACTGAACTAACTCTATGTTCCTTTTTCCCAATAATGGTTTTCCTCCAGTTATCTCAGTAATTTCTGCCTTCATTCTTATTCTCTAGAACTGTCTGTCTTTATCTGAGCCTTGTTTCTGACTGCTTTCCTATCATCAGCTTTTGAGGTTCACTTTTCCTGACACCACCCAGCTAACTCTGGTGCTCAATCTTCCCCTGTCTCTTTCCCAACTCCTTTTCCAACTGTCACTCTCTCTCTTATATCCCTCCCTCCAAGCTGTTCCCAGAAGTCCGAAGGCATGTAACAGTAAGGGGAAGAGACTTTACAGCACAGAAAGCTTCTTTGGCAAAGCTTTCCTTTACAAAGTTAGGAAGAGGCAGCTCATCCCCAACACAGGATGACTTCTGGAAGACAGGTGGGTTGGGCTGATGGGTTGCCTACTCTCTGAGCCTCTAGGTTGAGGCACATGTGTACCCTCACATAGCTGAAGTGCTCAGTCTCCTTTTAGTAATCCCCTAAGAGCAGTGTTTCTCTCAACCTGTGGATCAGGACCCATTGGGGAGTTAACTGACCCTTTCACAGGGGTCACCTAAGACCATCTGCATATCAGATTTTTACATTACAATTCATAACAGTAAAATTGCAGTTATGAAGTAGTAATAAAAATAACAAAATTATGTAACAAGAACAAATAGATAATAACAATAAATAATAACAGCATGAGGACTGTGTTAAAGGATCACAGCATTAGGAAGATTGAGAACTACTGCCTTAGAGGAAAATCTTAGCCATAGTGTTATCTTCTGACAGGAAGTTGTAGAAACTAACCAACTCTCTCCACCCCTAATCAGGGAGAAAATGAGTTCCTTTTACACTAACAGAGAAGTGAACTCCTTAGGGGCAAACCTTATACTGATCTGGTCTCCTTTGCCTTTGCTATCTTTCCTTTGTCTCTCCAGAATTACGTTATTTGTCTACTGTCCTGGTGATGGTGGGCAAGTTTGGAATCACTGCTGCCTACTCCATGGTCTACGTATACACGGCTGAACTGTACCCCACTGTGGTCAGAAACATGGGTGTGGGGGTCAGCTCCACAGCATCCCGCCTTGGCAGCATCCTGTCTCCCTACTTTGTTTACCTTGGTAAGTACCAGAGTGCACTGGAGAGATGGGACAGAAGCTCTAAGTAGCTTTTCTGTGAGCTGGAGAACAAGCGCCTATAGCTAGTAGGATGCATCAGTTACTGGATCCCTGGCTGGAGAAGGTTCCTATCCAAGTGTTATGTGGAGAAGGCACCCATTTGCAAATTTAAACCACTTCCTAGACCGGCTAGATGGGGATGAGAAAGTGTGGGGTTTCTGTTTCAGTCTCCCAGATCCCCCCATCACAAAGTACAGTCTTTATTCTAAGAAATGCTTTAGGAAGCCAGGGTAATTAACTAGAGGAATTTCTTCTTGGAGTAAGGAACATGAAGAGAAATGGACTGACAGTTTCCATAACTTAGAGCACTTCATTTAGTGTATATGTGTTGTAAAAAATACATATATGTAGATCCCACTGCAGCTTCCCATTCCTTCAAGATAGCTCCACCAGCCAATGGCCAGCAGCCAGCAATGGGCTCCTGGGCTCCCGGGCTCCCGGGCTCCCAGGCAGGAAGCTGGGTGGGAGCATGAGTATACAGTGGACCTATAAGGTCTTTGATCGGAGACCTGTGAGACTGTACTGAATTCTCAGTAGTCTGTAGCAGAGGGCTTGAACTTGACTTTATTGTTGCAGACATAGCTAGAGAAATGGTCCTTGTGTCCTAGGAACATCACTGGATGCTCATTGTTTAGGACAGGCAGTCCCACTTGCATATTAGGGGTTGTTGCCTAGACTTAGATATTCCAGGGACCAGAGGGAGAGAGACCTTATATGGTCATATTGGAATGGTTTAGTTGCAACTCCAGATAACCAGTTCTGTCAGATTGCATACCTATGGAGGGGGCAGTGCTTGCTGTGAGCAGGCAGCATGGCTTGTGGCCTGTCAGAGCTACAGAGGGAAGGAGCCAAACTCCTGCTGCTCTTAGAATGAGATTTGCAGGGTCTTAAGCGCCCTTGACCCACTTTTAGCTCTAGGACAGCCTCATATATATGTGGAGGTTAGAGGACAATTTAGTGGAGTCAGTTCCTTCTTTGCAGCATCTATAACCTGGGGAACAAACTCAGGTCACCAGACTTAGCTGCATATACTTTTGCCAGATGAACCATCTCCCTGACCCCATTCTACTTTTCAAGACAGTGGCTCACTAAGTTGTATGTGCTGGGCTTGAACTTCTCTGTACCCTCAGCAGTTCTTGAACTTGAGCTCCTCTTGCCTCAGCCTCCTGCTGTAGGTGGCATACAGGTCTTCAGTGGTACAGTTGACAGGGGAGTCTTATGCCCTGTAAAGATCTGCCTTTTGACATTTTATATAGCAGGACATCAGTTTCTCTGGCTCAGAAGTACTCCCTCCTGGCAGCTGCTCCTCCTCCGTACATCCCTAGCTCTGAAGAAGACTTGCTAGTGCCCTGAAAGTAGCAAGTACTCTGCAAGCATGCCGCACGGTTCTAATGGGTGGCAGCACCTTGTCTAACCTGAGTGCAAATCAGACTGTGACACATCTGCAGAGGTGGAAAGTCCTCCAGCCCTAGACAACTGCCTTGTGTTCCTTGGAAACCCTGCAGCTTGGTGTCTCTGCTCCCCTATACCTCATCCTTGCCCAGTGTGGACACAGCTGGGCACCAGGGCACATCTGTGCCCGGTCTGGGTTCTGAGACTGTCTAGATGCCAGACTTCACTCTGGCAGCCCAGACTTTTGGAAGCACTGAGACTAACAGTAAGGCCAGTTCTGTATAGAGTCCTGAGAAGAAAGGGCCAGAAGGAAATCAAGTCTCTCTGTAACCTGGGGCTTCTGCTTGACCACAGGTGCCTATGACCGCTTCCTGCCTTATATCCTCATGGGAAGTCTGACCATCCTGACAGCTATCATCACCTTGTTCTTCCCAGAGAGCTCTGGTATCTCTCTCCCAGACACCATTGACCAGATGCAAAAGGTCAAAAGGTAAAAGACCTCCCTCCTCACACTCTAGATATATTGGGTCAGGTCTTGGTCAGGTCTTGGTCAGGTCTTAAGACTCCACCCCCATGAAGTAGTGCTTCCTGCATACTATGTTTCACAAACAGCTGTACTACTTTAACCATGGTACTATCAAGGGCAGTGGCCCAATCCTGTGTGGACAGGTGTCCATGTCCATGCCCATGAAAGCAGCAGCTCTGATTTAGTGCAAAGACCACAGGAAACTTCAGAATCTACCATGTGTGTATATTGGGGGAGGGGATATTTGTTTTGTTTGTTTGTTTGGTTGGTTGTTTTATTTTCCAGTTCTGGTTTGCTTGTTTTGAGACTGGTAGGTGTCTTTATAAGATTTGTTAATAACAACTGTCTTGCTTGTTTTAATAGAATAAAGCATTGACAAAGCCTAAATCAGAAAAGGATGTCAAAAGATGCTGAAGAAAAAGCCTCAGAATCCTCAAAATCTCAGGCTTCTAGCACTGCCTTCAGAAGGTGAAAAACTAAAAGGAAATCTGCTTGTCAGAAATGCTGTCGATGACCGAGGGCTTTTCTTTCTATTGACCTTCTGTCTAATGTGCTCCTGGAGGGTACATCTGTCATGGAGAGCCACCTTCCTCCAGGGACACCAAGGCTAACCACAGACAGCTTGCACATCCCATTTCAGTGGTGCACTTGGCCCTTCCAAAGAAGCTAATGAATCTCTTGAACCAGTGGGACTTGGAAGACTATGAGAAACATCTGCAAGTCATGTTTTGTTATATTAGAAGACCTAAAAAGGTCACAGATAGAACTGGAGATCTATTTTTCTCTCCTTTCTCTAATTGGTGATCTTTCAAAAAAGGGATAGATGTAGTTTAATGGCAGTGTGCTTGCCTAGGTTGCACAGGCACCAGAAGGAAACAAAAAACAAAGCAAAATCTTTTCAGAAAATAAATGATACCACAGATATTTTAATTTCTCATCTTTTCTCAGTTATAAAGTTTTAATTGTGAATGTTTCAACTCACAACAGAAGAGCACAAGATCTAGAGAGCCCTAAAGGACATTAAGGTGGAAGCAGGTACACAAGGTGGGCAATGTTTGGACTGTGAATGCTCAGTCTCAGGCCAGGTGTTTTGTTTATGTCAGATCAGAGTCCTGGCTTGTCCAGGCCGTGAGAAATCCACTGTTGAGGCTGAGGCTTGTCTTCCACTGCTGTGTAAATCAGAATTCCTGGCTACCACAGACACTTACCTGTGTCTCCAAGGGATGCATGGGTGACAAGTGTCCTCTCCTTCTCCCAGCACTGTCATCTGCTGTTGAGTCTCAAGTTATTCACCCATGAGCAGAGACTGAGGAACAGTCTGTTTCTCCTGGCTGGTGTGCAGTTGCCACTGACAAGGCCTTCCCAGCCTTAGACTAGCGCTGCTCTGAGTGTCAACAACAGTAACACTGTGCCTGTTCCTTTTACGAGGTATAATCATGGGGAAAATTACAAGAAAGAATTGTAAACTGTGTTCACAGTCTCGGAGTTGCTGGCGGCAGTCACGTAACATCAGCAGGTGTGTTGTGTGATTGTCTTCTCCTTTGATTATGTTGCCGTGGTTCTCCGAAAGCACATGCTTCACTAGTTTTTTTTTTTTTTTTAATGTATTTTGTTGGAGCTACTGAAGCGCCTTGGGCAATGAGATGGCTTTAATAAACAGTGATTTAGAAAAATAATAATAATAGCAGCTACCTACCATATGAAAACCTACCCTAAATCCTGATCAGTTAAGTCAGAAAACCCACCCTAAACTTGAGCCACACCTTCTGGTGACAGTTTAGCTAGAAGATCCTGACAGAAGGTATTTTTTTCCTTTCTGCCTGCTTGCCCTCACACTCACTGGCTAGTCCATCAATCCTGTTCCTAAGCCAAGTGTTAAAAGCTACTTCTGGATTCCATGGACTAAAGATTGGCAGCTCTCTAGGTTCTCCTTGGAACTCCAGCACTAGCCGGGTGGGCTGAGACATCTAGTCTTGTGGAATAAACAACTCCCAGATCATTAGCCTTTCCATCAGGGGCAGACTCAGTCTACAGCCTCAAACCACTCCTATAATTATTCCCTTTTTAATATATATTAGTTTATTCTATCATTTCTGTTCCTTCAGAGAACCCTGACTAATCTACCTGGACACACCACATGCAACTCTTCTATAGACTAATTATAGCACTGGTTTGAGGTGAGATTCTGAGTTAAGATTTCACCAGGACTCTGTAGTAGGTACCTACCCAATATTGACCGTGAATTGCACCAGTCTGGTGCATTTAGCCAGGGTCTCCCTGGAAACAAAGCCTGGGCCCAGAGCTTCTGTACAGTTAAATACTTTACCTGGGAATAAGACTCTGAGGATCAGGAATACAGAACAGGGAAGGAGAGAGGCCCAGTACTAGGATCCTTCTTGGGTGGGGCATCACCAAGGAAAGAGTGCTACAGTGGCCTAAATCTCTGAGGAAGCCTGGGAAATGCATCTCAAACCATCTGCACCATGGGGAGGAGTGCACTTGCCTATCATCACCCGTTCAAAAGGACAACCTTGGGGGCGTCTTCTCTGCACTCCCAGTTTACACGGGCATGAGGCACACAGATCCTGTTCCTGGATAGAAAGCAGGAAGCTACACTGCAGACCCTAGTGAGGCCCTTCAGGCTGCACGTCAGCCAGTCTGGCCAGAGCCTGCTTGAACCGGTCCTTGAAGCTACTGAATAAGTGGTAGGGCAAAGATCATTCTGCTGAGGGGTGTACAAAACATAGGGTGCTGATGCACAGTTTGTCACAGAGTGATCTGTGCCCGATGGTACGAATGGACCTCGTCCAAAGCTCAGCTGTTGATTGGACAACTAAAGGGCACGTCACATGACAAGCTGGGGCCTCTGGCTCAGGAGGCAGACAGAGGAGTCCCTCTGTAAATTCAGTCAGTTTCCAGTCTCCCTCAGACCAGTTCCTGAGCTGAGTTCCTGCTGACCTGCCTTCTCAGGAGATCCAGGTTGTGAACTGCAGCTTTGCCCACCATTTCCCCTGCTGGGAGTAAACAGTTCCTTCACTGGCTTTTATTCCTGGTGTCTGGTTCCAGTCATTCATGGCCTGTTGCAAACTCTGTACTGCCAAATGCCTTGAGCTCTCTCTATGGGGCTGGTGGTAGGGAAACAAATCTCTTCTGAAAACCCTCACCCTCTTCACACCCTCTGCTGGACTTGTATGGCCTGTTAGTGTGGGTTCCCCAGCGGTCTGTTGTCTCTCTCCCAACTCCTAGCAGGCGAGTTCTCTGTGCTGGCCAGGTGCAAGCTGGGAGGGGGCGGGGGAACAGAAGGGAAGTAGGGTGGGGTTTCTAGGACTAATGCAGACCCCATTCCTAGTGCCGAGAATCCGACGAGGTGTAAAAAACCTTGGGACCCCTTTTCTGGTGGAAACAGAGATGGCTTTATTCAGGGCAGGCCAGGGAATTTATCAACACTGCTGGGTCCATTGTGGCAATGGCCTTTTGTCATCAGAGCCATGGCTTCAGCAGGACTGTCTTCAGGAGAGAGGCATGTGAGTGTTGAGGCTCTGAATGCCTGAGGTCACTAGGAGCTAGATATACGTAGACATGAGGAATGAGAGAAGATGGAGAAAGAAATCTTAAGAGCCAAAATCTCACCACAGATCAAGGTAAAGGCAAGGATCCCAGTACGGTAGTTCACATCTGCTATCCCAGAATTTAGGGACCAGCCTGAGCTACATTACGATACCCTGGTCTCAAAGTCAAGGTATCGGTTTGCTCCTTCACTATTAACCTTCCTATTTTTGGCAGCTAGCTTTCCCCCCCTTCTATATTCATGAATTGCTAAACAGCTATTATTCTACAAAGAGAATTATTCTACTTAACACTTCTGTAAGTGATACTGCACAAGATGGGCAGAGAGTCCTGTAGTAGTAAGAAATACAAAAAAACATGCTTTTGAGTGTCTTTTTCGCTTATTTATGTTTTGAGATGAGGTCTCCAATATGTTGCCCAGCCTGGTCTCAAAATCATGGGCTCAAGTGTTTGTCTCATATCAACCTCCTGAATGCAGGGTCTGTGGACATATACCACTGTGCCCAGCTTAGTCTTCTGTCTTTCATTGCTTTTTCTAAAGCAATTAGAAATTGCTGATAAAAATTCTGAAACAGTACATCATCGACCTTGCTATGGTTTGAATCTGACACAGTCTCCACGGGCTTGGGTTTGAACACTTGTTCCCTGGTTGGTAGTGCTATTTTGAGGGGTTGTAGAACCTTTTAAGAGAAGGGGCTAATCTAATGAACTTAGGTGACTAGGGCCAGGCTTTAAAGATTAGAGCTGGGCCCTGAGTTACGGCCCACTGTGATGTGAGAAGCCTCCACCACGTGTGATCACCAGTTTCCTAAAGCACTTATCCTAATGCATTCCTGTAAAAATTTAAATTAGGTCGAGGCTGGAGAGTGGTTTATGGTTAAAAGAACTAGCCACTCTCGCAGAGGACCTGGATTCAGTTCCTAGTACTCACGACTGCTCACAACCTTCCATGACTCCAGTTCCAGGGCCTCCATCCTGCAGGGCTTGTGCAAGGAACAGAAAAGCAAAACAAGTGACTCAGAGAGCTTATACAGCTCACAGCTGGGCTTTCGCTCCAGATTTCGGACTGTTCTCTCTGGGCTCTGTAACAAAAGTTGTTTTATATTTTACTTTTCTCTCTCTCTGTCTCTCTCTCTCTCTCTCTCTGTGTCTCTCTCTCTCTCTCTCTCTCTCTCTCTCACACACACACACACACACACAATCACAGAGGGAGAGAGAAAAAACTATTTGTCATGACAACATTTCCCAACAGCAAGTGGTAGACATGCGTGCAGGCGCCTGGGGCCAGTGCTGCACAGAGCTTAAAGCATTTGAGCAAACTTTGTGATAGTTTTAACCTTGGCAAAAACTTGTTCCAGTGGGCTAAGTACAGCAGCTGATTGTGACACTTGATGCTAGAAGCCTTCCCCCAGAGACTGCAGTGCGTTCTCAATGTTCTGTGTGCAGGTGACAAAGTCCAGATTCTGTAACAATTTCTCTTTTTACATTTTCTTCTAAGTTTAATGCTTTTCCTTGCACATTGTTAACCTAGTTGGATTATATTTTTATTATTATAGTATTAGAATATGTTCTTTTTCTAGCTCTTCTTAGTTGTCATGAATTTTTCACTGATTGATTCATTCTTTCATAGAGACATGATGTCACATAGCCCAGCCTGGCTTCTAATTCCCTACGAAATAGAACCTGACCTTGAACTCCTAATCCTGAGCCTCCACCTCCTAAATTCCTGCAGTTATCAGGCATGTGACACCACATCCAGCTTGGATTTTGCTTTAAAATCTGTTTGGCTATTTCACTGGATGTCCTCCTGAAATATTAAATGGAGTTGAATTGGTGGATCTGAGAAGAAGTAAAACCTTTCCGTGTCAAGTATCCATGGTTTATCCTTGTCTTCCCGAGTTCTCTTTTTGGGTAACAAGTTTGTTGTTTTACTTTTACGTATACTTATTTATTGTGTGTGTGGAGGCCAAAGGGTAACCCCTAAGGGTCTGTGCTCTCCTTCTAGTATGTTGTAGGAACTGAACTCAGTTCATAAGGCTTGGTGGCGAGCATCTTTATCACCAAGCCATATTGCTGGCCCCATTCCTGCTTTCTTTTATACAATCTTTATTTCATAGAGTTTTAAGTTTTCCTCCTCAAGACTTATATCCACTCTTTACTGAGAGAATTCTTTGATTCTGTGATAATACTATGGCAAATGATCTTATTTTGTCATGTTCTTGTTGTATAGGACTGCACCCCAAACCAAACAAACATCAGCTATGCTCAGCTATAAAAGATCATCCTATCTAGGGGTGTTAACTGTTTGTGTCCCCCTCATACAGGGCCAACAAGGGTCACCTGAGTGTCCACCCACTCTCTGCCACCTATTATTGTATGCAACTCATTCCTAATTGCATGTGGCCTCAGAGAGGGGCTAGAGTATATAGACCAGGAAGACTAAGGAAAGCGGGGCTCCATCCATGTGGCTATGAGAAAGCCCTCATCCCTAATGTGTAAAGACTTTCCAGTATGGCTTTTTGTGGGGGGAAAGCACCTCCACTCCAGTAAGTAACCTCCCTCATCTATGCTCACTAAGCCCAGCAAACTCATGGTTCCACAGAGAGAACTGTGGCAGAATTGTACCTAAGTTTGTCCTTGTGACCTTAGGAGGGGGGTAGACTTTGATTATGTCTCCCCTAGGGAAGGAATTTCACAGTGATTGTTGATTACACATTTTCTCTTGCTTGTTTAGTTGCTGGCTAGTGGTGTGAATAAAGGCTGTCCATTGTTTTTATTAGTCTCACATATTTGTGCCTTTCAGGGCTCTTACCATTCTGACAGTTTCCTGTTGATTGTCTTGAGACTCCTGTGTAAAAGATCACGCCAGTTGTGAATAGCGATAGCTTTTGCTCTTCCTGTATCACATTTGCTTTCCTTTTTATCCCCTCATGGCCACTCCTGCCTCTGCAATTCTGTGACATGACAGCGAGAGCAGACGCCTTGTCTGGCTCCATTTCTTAACCAGTTTTTTGGTTAAATAAGACGTTAGCTGTGGATTTGTACAAGGTAGCCTTTATCAAGCAAAAGAAGTTCCTTTTTTTTGGGCCCTGAAATCCCACTGAAAATAGCTAAAAGGCAACAGCTTCCAGGCTGGGTGGTGGTGGCACACACCATTAATCCCAGCACTCGGGAGGAAGAGGCAGGTGACTCTCTGTGAATTCAAGGCCAACCTGGTCTACACAGTGTTCCAGGACAGCCAGGGTTACAACAGAGAAACCATGTCTTAAAACAAAACAAAACAGAAAAGCAACAGCTTCCTTCTCCAATGCCCTTTTATGTGGGCTGCCACCACAGTGTGTGGCCCAGATTTAGGGTGAGTCTCCCCACCTCAACTAAGAAAAACCCTTATAGCTTTTGAGGTTTAGTTGATTCCAGATGTAGTCAAACTGACAACCAAGATCAAGTGCTCTTAACTGCTGAGCCATCAGTCATTTACGTGACAGTTTTACGACTTTTAAAACATCAGTTGTGTTTTTCATTTTCTCCTTTTCTGTATAGACGATTTTTTAAATTTGTATTGTGCATTGGGGGGTTGCATCAACACGACTCAGCACACATATGAAGGTCAGAAAACAGCTTACAGAAGTCAATTCTCTTCTTCTACCATGTGGGTCCCTCGGACTGAACTAAGGTTGTCAGGCTCAGCAGCAAACACCTTTGCCCTCTGAACCATCTCACCAGCCCACTATTGTTATTATTATTATTATTATTATTGTATTATTAGGAACTGTCTTAGGGTTTCTATTGCTGTGATGAAACACCATAACCAAAAGCAAGTTGGGGAGGAAAAGGTTTATTTAGCTTATATTTCCACAGCACTGTTCATCATCAAAGAAAGTCAGGACAGAAACGCAAACAGGGCAGAATCCTGGAGGCAGGAGCTGATGCAGAGGCCATGGAGTGCTGCTTATTGGTTTGCTTCTCATGGCTTGCTCAGCCTGCTTTCTCATAAGACCTAGGACCCAGGATAACACCCAAAGGTGGGCCCTCCCACATAGATCACTAATTATAAAATACCCTACAGGCTTGCCTACAGCCTGATCTTATTGAGACATTTTCTCAATTGAGGTTCCCTCCTCTCTAGTGACTCTAGCTTGTGTCAACTTGACACAAAACTAACCAGCACAGGAACTAAACCCAGAACCTCATGCATGTTAAGAATTGCTCTGCACCAAGCTATAGCCTGACCCATACCCGGTATTTTAGATGCCTGAGAGGAAGGACAGTCACCCCTAGGATCTTATATTCCTCCTGGGGCTGGAGGTCTCGAATGGTTGGTAGATTGCTTGCCTAACATGCACAAGGCTGTGGCTTCTATCACTAGTGCTACATAAACCCCAGTGTGGAGGCAGGAGGATCAAGATTTCAAGGTCATCTAAAGCTACATATTGACTTTGGGGCTAGCCTGAGATAGATGAGACCCTGTCTCAATAAAATAAAAAATAAAAATGAAACAAAACAACCCCCCAAACAAACAAACAAAACATCCTACGGAGCCCAGGCAGAGGAGGCTTTGTAAGACCTGCCCTGGGCCCTCATAAGCTCCAGCAGAGGAAAGAGAACAGGTGCCCTAGACTCTCAGGTGTGAGGAGGGAGTGGATATCTGGAGCTATCACACTAGGCAGGTTGTTGGACAGATTTGGAGGGGTGTGAGTAATTTGAGGCCAAAAGGAAAAAAAGAAGAAGACACGTGTTGTGGAAGGGGCTGCAGCTATGGGCACCTTGAACCAGTCTCAAGGGGCCTTCTGTACTTGGCCAGAAGGTAGCCAAAAACAAGAGCTCGACCTGGCAAGAAGTAGCCACACAACAGCTAAGATACATTCTCAGGAGCAAGGGGCTTGGGACAGGGCGTGCTGGGGGAGAGACAACGGGGATTTGAAGTCTTTGATGGGCTGTGAAGGCCTAAGGCTGGTGGCCTACAAGGGAGAGGAGGCAACAGAGTAGCAAAGAGGAGTCTGTGCCAGAAGTCAACCCTTAGATGCTTCTCTATTTATCTATTCATTTGTGTGTGTGTGCCTGCAAGTATGTGCATTTATGTAAATACAAGCAAGACAGGACTATGGGCATGTGGAGGCCAGAGGGAATCATTGGATGTCTTTCACTTGTTCCACAACCTATGTTTTTTTAATGTTTATTTTGCGTATGAAACAGGCACACACGCATGCCATAGCACATGTGTGAAGGGCAGAGAGCAACAGTGTAAGGTCAATTTCTCCTTCCACCATGTGGGTCCCTGAGATTCAGCTCAGATTATCAGGGTTGGCACTGAGTCACCCAGGTAGCCATCTCCTTATCCTTTGGCTTAGGACCTTACACTGAACCTGGAGCGCTCGGGCTACACTGGCTGGTCAGCCCACCCCAGGGATCCTCCTGTCTCTGCCTCCCCAGCACTGGGATTACAGGCATGCCCACGGTGCCCAGCTCTTTTAAATGGGTGCTGGGCTTTTAAACTCACTTCCTCTTCTTGCATGGCAAGCACTTTATGCACTCATCCATCTCCCCAGCCCCGGCCCCAGCCCTGTCAAGTCCCCAGAACACATCCATCTCCCCAGCCCCGGCCCGGCCCCGGCCCCGTCAAGTCCCCAGAACACATCCATCTCCCCAGCCCCGCCCCGGCCAGGCCCCGTCAAGTCCCCAGAACACATCCATCTCCCCAGCCCCGGCCCGGCCCCGGCCCCGGCCCCATCAAGTCCCCTGAACCTCTGAGAGCCTCTTCTGTGAGAATGGAACACTGCCACAGCCCTGGCACTGCCTTCCACAGCCCTCCCTCCTCCCCACGTGGTCATGGCCTCATGTGCAGGGTAGAGAAGGAGAGGGCCAGGTCAAGGGTGGGTGGGAGCTTAGGTGTGTCAAGACAACAATCAATAGAGAGGACTCTGCAGACAGAGGGCTCCCTGTCTGCTTGGGTCCACACCTCTCACCCTAGTGGGCTCTGCGGGACACTGCCAACTTTAGGTCCTGGGATAACACTTGTGTTAAGATGTGAAGGCCCAAGTGTGTCACTGAAAGCTGATCTGTCCTAGAATAGATGGAGTTCCCAGTCAGCTCCTGCAAGGGAGGACTTGCTGGAAGGACAGGCATAATGGCTGTTAGTTTTCCTGTGGCACAGCAGCGCCCTCTGGTGTTTCAGGCTAAAATAGCTACACCCCAGAGGCTTTGTTGGGATTTTTCCTTGGAGCCAGATTTGAACCCAAAAGTTCTGTCCCAGCATGTTTATCCTCCAGGCTCTGGGGAAGAATCTGGATGCTTGGAATGGTAAAAGTTCAGCTCGGGAATCGTTGCATCGACCCCAGAAGCTGAATTATTCCCAAAGCAGTACAGAAACGAGTCCTCACCAGGCTTGCCAGAGTCCTGGGGTTACACAGGGGACAAGGCAAAGTCATGCTGCCCAAAGCAACACACACTGGGTGCACCTCCAAGACCGGAGGAAGTGAGACTCAAGACCAAGGCAATGACCCTCACACACCCCAGCTTCCTCCAGTCTCCCTGTCATTCTTGGGCTTAGCGCCCTCGACCTGCCTACAGATTTCTGGGTAAAATGCCAGCGGCATCCTCTTTCACCCCGATATTGGCAGCTTCTCTGTCTTCTTCAGGAAGCCTAACCACCTCCTGTCTTGACTGATTCATTAGTGCAGTGTTTTCTGTTCTGACGTCCACACCCCAACCCCACCCTCACACCCACCACTGCCTTCCCATGCTATAATAGCTTTTAGACATGTTTAAAGCTTGCTTCCTCTGGTACATATGTTTCCCTTTTGACAACCGCACAACTGATGGCATCTTCTGTAACTTTGGCTACAGGAATTCCAGACATATATGAACTTGAACTACATCAGTTATGCAGCTTTTATCTGCCACATATTTACTTTTACTTACCTGTTTAGTGTATTGATCTTTGCGATGATGAGGATCAAACCAAGGGTCTCCTGTCTGCACTGTAAACTGATCCACACTCCAGCCCTTCACTGCTTTTACCTGAAATACAACTCTGTCCTGGTCTATTTGCACGGAGTGGCATAGCCAAATGCCACAGGCTGGCTTCACTCAGAAACAAAGATTTCACTTCTGTGTCACAGCAGCAGGAGTGTGAGGCCCCTGGTCATACTGTGTCATCAGTCAGGAAGCAGAGAGAGATGAATGCCTGTACCCAGCTTGCTTTCCCCTTTGTATTCAGTCCAGCAACCCTACCCCAGGGTGCGGTGCCACCCACATTTAGGATGGATCTTCCCTCCCCAGCTAACTCAATCCAGAACAAATGTACCCGGAGATTTGTCTCCTAGGTGACTCTAGATCCCATCAAGTTGACAGGCTATATTAACCATCACGGGGGGACTTGGCATGGAGGAGCCCACACTGTCTCCGCACTGTGATGGAGGACACTCCCCCCTCAGCCCATCCTAACAGATGCACATCTCCCAGGCTTGTTCCCTGAGCTAGAATCAGCTGCAGGCCTCAGTTGCATTGAGGTGCATGTCCTGCTGCCTCCTCATGGAGTGTGCCTAGTGGTTCCTCGAGCTGACTGACAAAGCTTTGAAGCAAAGGGAAGGGAGACAGTGAGTGGGCATGAGCTCCTAGGGCTGGTCGTGGTCTCACCAGAGCCAGGACATGCCTTTTGATTTGGATGTGAGAACTTTGCTCTTAGGAGACATTGAGAAGCCAGGCTTTACCCTAGGAACAAAAGCCTATGAAGCAGAGGAGGACAGGGATCTGGGTGAGAAAAGCTGGAAGTCACCAGTGCCATGGGTCTTTTTTCCAGCTCAGCACCCAAGGCCTGTGGTATCTGCACAGAGTGCATTCTAGAAAGGACTGGGACTCCATGACAGAGGGTTCTGTGCCAGAATCCCCTATCTGCAGCAGGAGCTCTAAGTGGCAGCACCATTTCTGAAGACCTGCTGTGCTGCACAGGACAGAAACCAGTTGCCAGCAGGTCCTTCCCCAAACACTGCCAACTGCACATGGCCTTGAGCCTTTGAACTGGTCACTGGGTGTGTCCCAGGGCCTGGGCTGCCACTTACAAGGACAGCAGAACAGCTCCTTCCTTGCTGTCCCAACAGAGAGCACTGTCTGCCTGAGGAACATCAGCTCTGGTGCTGGCTGCTAGCTCTGGGAAGCTGCAGAGACAGCTGACTTCTGGGTATCCTGCGTCAGGGTTCAAGAACAGGGAGTGTGTCCTGACAGCGAGGAGTGCCCCTGATGTCTCATAGCCCAGTGTCTGTTCACATACAGGTGAGGGTTGTGGACAAGCCTCCCACAGCCTGACTCCACACAGCATCTCAAAAGAGCCACTTCTTGTCTCCCGGCCAAGAGAGTCTCTGTGTCTCACACTGGCCTCTCCTGAAAGTGCAGCACTCTCAGAGGCAGGTGTATTAGGGGCTTTTCTATTGTTCTGATAAAACATCATGACCAAGGCAACTTTTAAAAGAAGCATTTTATTGGGCTTACATGCAAAGGGGGTCCCTGCAAGCACCATGCCCTCGCAGGGAAATGAACCTCAAAGAGGCAAGAAGAAAAAAACTCCACTTCATCTTGACTTAGTCAGACTGGATCAAACTTCTGTAGAGTCTGATGCAAGGCAGTTTATTGTGAGCACATCTGAACACAGTACAATTTGGGAAAATTTCCAGGCAATGATCATTCCAATTTAAGATGTAAATAAAGCTTAAGGTTTGACTACCTAGAGACTCCTTTGCAAAATACCTGTGATCGTGAAGATGGCTCTATAGCTTAAGGGCCTATGATCTGGTGTGGTCTCTTATTGAGATAGCATAGAGGTCCACAGGCTATAAAGTACATCTCCACTAAGAATGGGTTGATTGAGAGGGAGGAAGTCTGGGATAAACATTCGGGGGTATTTGGATGAGGTTTGGTTCAGATACCAAAGGTTACCATGTCTTTAAAACATCCACTCTCAGGTTTCTGGGTGGAAAACAGGTATTTATTTCCTCCATTGAAGAGACACCCCTGCGTGATTAACGTTCTTGGTTTCTCCGGTGTTTGTTGGTGAGCATAAGAACCTGGTGCTGTGCCGTCTACACTTACAGTTCCATAGAGTCAGAATTCATGATGGTGGACCAAAGCCATGATGGTGGGAACAACTCTCAGCTCTTCATCCATAAGCAGGAGGCAGAGAGCGCACTGGGAGTAACGCACACCTTTTGAAACCTCAATCCCATCCCACATGACACACACCTCCAACCTCCTAAACCTTCCCACACTGTTCCATCAACTGAGGACAAAGTATTCACACATATGAGCCTATGGGAGTCACTCTAATTCAGACCATCACAGCTGATGTGATTGTCCCGTGACATAAAACGGTCTCTAACCAAACCCATGACTTTTAAAAATCTGAAAACCCATCCTTCCAGAAGTTGCTGATTCTGGGTTTCTGCCCATCTTGCCCAACCTTCCCCACCTTGGTCCACCCTGCCACACCCTGCAATTGCAACTCTGGGCATGCAGCAGACACTTCCTGTGGTGGTTTAAATGAGAATGGGTCCTCTGTATTTGAATGCTGAGTCCTAAGAGTATAGAACTCTTTGTTAGGATTAGGAAGTGCTTCCAACAAGGAGGTTTTTTCTCTTTGTTGAAGGAAGTGTGTCACGGGGTGAGTTTTGTTACAAAAGCCCATGTTAGGTCCAGTTCTCTTGCTCTTGGTCCTCAGAACAGGATGTAGCTCTCAGCTACCGCTCCCTGTCATGCTCCCTGCCATAATGATAATGGACCAAGCCTCTGAAACTATAAGCAACCCTCCAATTAAATGCTTTCTTTTATAAGAATTCCATTAGTCATGGTGTATCTTCACAGCAATGGAACTGTATGTAACTAAGAGACCTTTTTCTTAGTGATTTGGCTTGAACTCCAACTTCCAGGTAATCCTGTGACAAATGGATGATGGGCTTATAATGTTTCTCATAAGTAGAGCCCTTGTCAAGCATACATGGGTTCAATCCCCAGTACTAGAAAGAGACTGTCACAAAGAGCAAATGTGGAAGAGAATGGAAATGCTAATTCTGCCCCCTTGTTTTGAACAGGAACTGAAATTCTGAGCAAGTCAATTCGCATTATCTTCTCCACATTAGGAGTCTGTACATTTTTTGCAATCGGCTACATGGTACTCCCGCTGATTGCATACTTCATCCGAGACTGGAGGATGCTGCTGCTGGCGCTGACGCTGCCTGGGGTGCTGTGTGTCCCCCTGTGGTGGTGAGTACAACTGCCATTCCCTGTCAGCCTGTGCTGTGGCAGACAGGCATCCCCAGATAAGCCCACTGCTCACCGACCCGCATCTGCATGCTCTCCATTGAGGCTTGCAAGCTTGTAAGAGTAAGCTGGGGCCCCAAGCTTCCAGCACTTCCTGCATCTCTGTGAGTGACACACCCACTGTACAACACCTGGTTCTTGGAAATTCCAGTCCCTTTCCTGTAGTAGTACGCTGCTGTGGTGGCTCATCAGGGACAAGAAAATATTTTTCATAGGTGTAAACTCTGCCAGACCTCAGCAGAAGGAACCACCATCCTGGCCAGCACCATACTGGACAGTGGAACCTGAGCATCTCAGCTCAGATGGTTTTATTCTTTCAGAACTCCTCAGATATTCTACCTATAGCACATGCAGATCATTAGCAGTTAACCCCCTCAGAAACCTGACACCTGCAAACAATACAAAACACCCTAGACAACCCCTCACCCAACAGTGCATAAAACAATTATTTTATATATAATTAAAAACAAACTTCTGTAACACCTTCCAGATGCTTCCCACTCCGCTCTCATGCCCGTTTTCATGTTGTCTGTGGAGCTGGTTCTGTCGGGTTGGGTTTCTAACTCTGTCCTCTGCTTTGGGCACTTTCTTCCTTTAGAATCCTCCTTCCCTATTCACCACAGTACAGACTGCCCCAGCTACCCACCAGCTCCACATGTATGGATGCAGACAGCAGAACCAGAAAATAGTGCCCTGAGCATCTTCTGGCTGTTTTCGTCTTATTCCCTAAACAATACACTACAATCACTGTTACACTGTTGCATTTATTAGGCATTGAGAGGCTGATGGTAGGTGACTCGGGGCAGAATGCTTGCCTAGCATACCCAAGGCCCATCTCCAGCAAACCGCCCTGAAGGGCAACATTGCATAGGATATTATAAGTGATCTAGTGATATGTGTATACAAGATGTGCATAGATTATATACAACCCTTACAGCTTTTTTATCGATACATTTTTTTTTTTTTTGCAAGGCCGGAGGTGGAACTCAAGACCTCAGACATGCTAGCAAGCTCTCTACCACTGTGTGTAGAGGAATAGCCCCATGTGAAAGCTAAGGTCTACATTCTAGGGGTGACATTCTGAGGCCTGTGTGGTCTGGGTGGAATTTACACACGCCTTTAATCCCAGTATTCAGAAGGCAGTGGTGGTCCATGCCTTTAATCCCAGAAGAAACAATGTGGAAGCTGACACAGGAGGCAGAGCTCAGAAAGAGTCAGTGTCAGAGAGGAAGTGACATCTGAGATGAGTCAGAATGAATGGCAAACAAAGTGGCTAATCAGAGGAAGAGTTAGCAGTTAACATGTCCAATTCTCAAGAGTAAAGCTGGACTCTCAGCTCAGTTAAAGGAGAGTTACAAAGGAGTTAGAGTCAGTCAGTTGAAAAGCAAGCTGAAGAGTCTGTTGTAGCTGTCAGTTAACAGAGTAAGTTGGAGATTCAGTTACAGAGGAGTTACAGGAGCTGAGGCTGGAGTGCGTTACAGCACAGTCAGTTACAGAGGCAGGATGGAGCAGCGAGAGCTCAGGGAGAGACACAGAGACACAGCAGAGCTCAGAAGAAGCCCAGAACAGAGAGTGAGTTGAACCAGAAGAGTAAGAGTTCAGAAGGAGCTAGTCAGAGTAGCTCAGTCAGCAGTAGGTCTCAGAAGGATAAGGCTGAAGCCTTCCAGTTCAAGGGTTAAGACTAGATTGTAAAGAAGCCAAAACACTCTAGGGCTCCAGGGCAAGAACTAGTGATTTAATTAGACAAAAGGATAAACTGTCCTCTGCCCTGAACCAATGTCTACATCTGGTGAATCCACATCAACATCTATATCCACATCTACAACTACAATTGAGCTACACTCTAGTCCCAATTTTGTTTTAGATGAGGCCTTGCTATGTTGCCTAAGCTAGTCTATGTACTGGGTGCATGCAGTGCCTGGGACAGCCAGAAGAGGGCCTCAGCTCCCCTGGAACTAGAGCTACAGACACTTGTTAGCCACTATGTGGGCGCTAAGAATTGAACCCAGGTTGTCTGGAGGAGCAGCCAGTGCTCTTAAGCTACTAGCCCTTGAAAGACAGCTTTTTGATGGCTAGGAATTATGCTGATTTATCTGGGAGTTTCCTCTGGATCCCAGGCTGTGGGTCAGTAAGGAAGGGCAGGCCATGCTCCACACAACTCTGTACCCAAGAGAAACTCCATATTAGTGACTGTTCCTGTTGCTGTCACAAACTGTCTGACAAACCAACTCAAGAAAGGAAGGGTTTGCCCTGGCTCACGGTTTAGGGGAACAGTCTGTCACTGCAGGGAAGCCATGGCAGCAAGGGCTTGATGTGGTCACACTATGTGCACAGTCGGGAAGCAGAGAGCAATGAGTGCCGGTGCTCGCTCACTCTTACTCAGTCCAGCCACGTGGGTGTGTCTTCCCACCGCAGTTCACTCAACCTAGAAACCTGTCACAAGCTGGCCCAGAGGTTTGTCTCCTGAGTATTCTAGAAGCTGTCAAATTGATGATAATATTGACCATCACAAGCACCAGGTTTAGAAGAGCAGACCAGCACTCTGCTGAAAGAGAAGTCATCATCATCCGCATGACCTTGTCGCTTTCCACAACCCCCTTGCGAAGCTAAGGGATTTATCTGGAAAGAAGTGAGTGACTGGGAATTCTCTCAAGAGACACAGTTTGGTTTTTTTTGTTTTTTTTTTTTTTTTGCCTCTGCAGAAGAATGATCTCTGTAGTCCTTGCTCCCAGCTCTAGTCATCATTTTGGCCTAAGGTTTCCATACTTCTGAAAAATGTTGTACTCAATTTTTTACCGTATGATTCTATCAGAGGCAGAAAGAGAAACAAGGGCAGCAGTGGCAAAGTCCACACACAGGTTGGGGGTATCTGTCTGAGGACCACAGCAGGGCAGGCCCCTTGCAGAGGACTGCCTCATTCTAACTTAAGGAGAGTTCTGTCACCCTTGGACTGGCCCAAGTGCTACTGGCGATGGGCACATTGTACCAAGGACACGGCTGCCCCAGGCAAAGGGCAGCCAGAGGCCAGCACTAATGAGCTGAAGGCTTAAGAACAGCCTTTCCATTTTCCTATAAAAAACGAAATAGCTCTGTCCTGAACAGCTCATCCTTGAGGGTAAGTCTTGCAAAAGCATAGCCAGTAGACTGGGATGAGAAATGGCTATGCTTGTGTAGATGTGCACTTGCTGATATTAGGTCCAAAATTGCTCAAATAGATACTAGAAATATATATGACCATACAAAAGCAGTTTATTGCCATGGAACACATACCAGCATGGTCTGTGTAGACTTGGGGGTCTACCATTTAAAAAAAAAAAAAAAAAGGTGACCACAAATGGTGCACAGGCTTTTTAAGTGAAACAGGCGGTCTTTGATCAGGACATCAACATGGGTCCTTACTGGATTGGCTCATTATATCTCATGGGGAAGTGAGGAATGTGAGAGATGTTCTGATCCAGCCTCAGGACTCTCCAAAAACTAAGGGTGGAGCCAGGTCAGCTCCATCCTTAGGGAAGAAAAGATGGAGTTAGAAAACAAAATAGAGTCAAGCTGGTCCTGCTTGGAATGTGGCAGACTCCAACAGCACCGCACCCATTGCATCTGAAGAGAATCTACAGAGTGTCTGAAATAATCGGTTCACAGTGAGATGTTGCACTAAAACTCAAAGGAATTTGAAAACACAGATGCAGTGGCCCTAAGGAGGGCAGCCTGAGAATGGGAGAGTCATCTATATAAAACCACTTTTGGGGATTTTTTTTTTAATGCCCCAGTTTCCTTTAAAAGGCTAGGAAGTGAATGGTCACAGGTATAAGTACATATACATGTTAGGGGGCAGGGGTGGCAGTGGGGAAGGAGGCCATGCACGGACTATGCAGAAAGCTCTGCAGCGCCAAGCTGATCCAATGTTAGAAGGCCAAGGCAGAAAGGAAGGAGGGAATCATGTGGAGGCAGAGGACCAGCAGTTCAAGGTCATCTTTTTCTACCTAGTGAGCCTGAGGCTAGCCTGGGCTACATGAGACCCTGAAGAAAGGAGGAGGAGAAGAACAGAAAGAAAAGGGGAGAGAGGGGGAAGGAAGGAAAGGGAAGATAAGAAGGAGGGGGAGAACAAAGGAAGGAAGGAAGGGAGGGAGGGAGGGAGGGAGGAAGGGAGGAAAAAAGAGAGAAAAAGAGGACATTTCTAAGCATAACCTGGCAAGGAAAACAAGATTGAGCCAGGAGAGCAGCTAAGAGAGTCAGAGAAACATAAATTAGGAGCTGGGGGAATATCTCTGTGGAGAAACTCTTGGGAGCAGAGGTCCTTGTGCCCACAGATCTCTGGGGAAAACAGGAATGTTAATCATGCAGGGGTATCTCCTCAAAGAAGGAAATACCTGTTTTCTACCTGGAAGGCTGGGAGTGGATGTTGTTAATGACCTGGTGACCTTTTGCTATTTGTAAAGTCAGACTTTACCCAAGTACCCCAGAATGTTTATCCTAGACTCCCTCCTTAGACCTTTATCTTTAGCTCCCAGTTAATAGAACTCATCCTTAGTGGAGATGTCACATGTACTTTATAGTCTGTGGATCTCTATGCTATCTCAGTAAGAGACCACACCGAATCCTAGGCCCTATAGAAGAACCATCTTCTCAGTCACATGTATTTTTGAGTTGAGTTTCGGTATAATTATGCCTTCTTGTGCACTGGGGATTGACTGTGTTACACCAGAAAGCTTTTTTCCAAAATCGTACTGTGTTTAAATATGCTTACAATAAACTGTCTGGTGTCAAGATTCTCTAGAAGTTCGAACCAGTTATCGACTAAGTTGGGCTGAATCAAGTTTTCCTTCTTGCCTCTCATGGTTCCTTTCCTTGCCAATCATGATGCTTGCAGGGACCCCTGTAGAGTGAAGCTTTGCAGGGAAAAGCCCCTCCTCCGTGTGGTTGCATGGAAAAGACCCTCCCCCCTGTGGTTGCATGCCCCTTGGACTTCTGGGAACATTGGAGGGGATAAAAGAGGGCAGTGAAAGTCAGTTACCGACAGAGAGATTGGGAGCAAAGAATCAGAGCTGACAGAGATATTGGAACCTTAGAATTAGAGCTAAGAATTCCTGCATAGAGAAGCAGGCAGAAATAAGGACAGATAAAATGAACTAACTGGGGTTCTTTTAAAAAGTTACAGTTTAGATCTCAGTAACTGCCATGCTGGGAGAAGCTAAACCAGAGTGAGAGTTAGTTCAGAGCTAGTTCAGTTCCCCAGACATAGGGAGACTCAGACAGCCAAGAACAAAGGGCTGTAAAGGTTTCTCATTTCTTCCTATTCTTTCCTGTCCTCCCTAACTCTATGAGCTAACTAAAGTTTAAAGGTTACAAGTTAGAAATCTAGCAGCTGGGAACAGAGGGGCGGAGTCAAGTAGCCAGAGAGAAAAACTGTTACACTTTAGATACACTTTAAATACTTCTAAGCCCAGATCCAAAAGGCAAACAGCCAAGGAACCCACACCACTGTGTTTTAAAAAATACCCTTTACATTTTGAAATGCATCTACAAAAACACATAAGCAACAAAACCAAATATTTAATACTTAATATTTAATATACATATTATTTTAGTTACAGACCCTTGCAATAATCTGCTTGCCATGTAAGTGTGAAAACCTAGGTTCAGATCTCCAGAACCACATAAAGCTAAACACAGTAGTCCATGTCTATAATCCTAGCATTCTTAGAGCGAGATGGAAGACAGAGATGATAGAATCCATAGAAACTCACAGGCCACCTAGCCTGGTGTATGCAGTGTTGAACAAAATATTCTGTCCCAAATAAGGTTGGAGGTGAGGCCCAGCACTCAAGGCTGTCCTCTGACCCTCACACAGACACCACAGCACACCCGCATTCACACAGGCCCACAGATTTAAAACACAAAATGAAATACAAACTAACAGAAAAAAATCCATTATGAATTAAATAAACTGATCTTTTTTAGTTGTGTTTTATCATTCAAAGAAAGGCTGTACAGCACCCTAGAACTGGTTGGGGTAGTCACTGACTTGAAAAGCTGTTGGAACCCACAGAGACATTCCGCAGGTGGTGTAGTACCCTGCCTTCTCCTCTGGCTGCTTGACAACCTTAGGGACACAGGTGTCCTGACCATCCTTTGTCCCTAACAAACAGGTGACAGCTGGGACGCCAGCACCCTCCCAGGAATGGACACACTAAAAGGACAGGCTCTATCCTCCAGGGACATGCGACCTAGCAGCCCCGGTTCTGTCAGGAGCCACACAGACGTTGTGGGTCTTTAAGCAGTTGTCCTGTCAAACACCCACATCTAAGGTTGCTCTTCATGTCTGGGCCTGGCCTCAAGCACGACTTACAGACTTTTTTGCTGTTCATTCAGAAGTTTGAACTAGGAAGCTGGGGTGATAGCTCAGTCTTGTTAATGTGCTTGCACCCTGCAAGCATAAGGGCCTGAGTGTGACCTCCAGAATGTGAAATCACTTGGGCATGGCAGTGGACTCTCATAATTCTAGCTTAGGAGAGGCAGAGGCAGGTAAACTCCTGGCACCAGCCTAGCATCCTTGGTGAGATCCAGACTAACAAGAGATCCTGTCTCTCAAAGATAGTGGGTGGTACCCAAGAAGGAAGGAATGACACCCAAGGTCCTCTGGCCTCCACATGCATGCACACACAAGTGCGCACCTACCCACGTGCACACATACACAAAAGAATGTTCTGAAACTGGAACATGTTTTTATTTAACCCTATGAACCCCTCCCAGTACTCGTCTAAAAGGCCAACTCCTCATTGCATGTTATGTGCATGCAATTAAATGTCATACTGTGCCCTAGAAATAGAGTCTATGTGTTGAGTAACATCAAAAAACATTTTTTAAATCAGGATATTTACCACATTTAATATTTACCATATTAAAATGATCTAGAAGAGCCATGTTTGCTACTATCAAATCATGAGGTTATAACAGATTATGAATCATTGTGAATGAATTCTAGGTTTATCCCCAAATCTCCCCGGTGGCTGATATCCCAGAGGAGATTTGAAGAGGCAGAACAGATCATCCAGAAAGCCGCAAAGATGAACGGTGCCATGGCACCAGCAGCGATGTTCGATCCTCTGGAGGTGAGTGAACATCCGTGAGCACGTGTACGGACGTCTCCTTTTAAGATCAGCTCTGCAGCCTCTCTTTTATGGAATTCAGTGTAAATCACCATTTATTAGAGGCCCTCAATGCACCAGGCGCTGCACCGGGCATCAAGGACATGATCGTGATTATATTCTCAGACAGTCTTGGGAGGCCTGGTGCTGCACACCTGTTGTCCACCCTCCTGGGGCGGGGGAAAGGGGCAGGGGGCGGAGAACTTCTCAACCCAGGCGCTTAGGGCCAGCTTGAGTGACATAGTAAGACATCATCTTTCTTTCTGAAAAATCTACTTTAAAGGACTATTTATTATTTAAGAATGATAGTTGGGCATTTATGCTTTTCACATCTTAATCTACATGTAACCAGACATGAAAGTAGCAGGAGAACACGCTGGGAAGAAGAAAGGTTCCAGAGGGAATGGGAGGGGAATATGACCAAAATCCATTACAGGCATGTGTGCAATTGTCAAAGAATGGATTTCGAATTATGTTTTAAATAAAGCGCTAGAATGAGCACCATGTTTGGAGATGTACTTACTCCTCAATTTCTGGACTTGAAAGCATACCAAAGGTTCTGTAAGCAGTGTATGAATGGGCTAGGGTGTGGTCCAGTGGGTAGAGTGCTCACCTAGCTCACACAGAGCTACAATCCCCAGCATCACATAGACCTGGCATGGTAATGGATGCCAGGAATCCCAGCACTGGAGGGGTGGAGGAAGGAGGATCAGAAGCTCAAGATCATGTTCATCTACATAGTGAGTTAAAGGACAGCCTGAGATACAGGAGACCCTGCCTATATCATCATCATCATCACCACCACCGTCATCATCATCAAATTTTTAACTAAATTAAAAATTTTTAAAGAAACGCACTCCCAAGTTTTTCCCATAGGTACTTTTTGCATACACATTAATTTCATGTTTTACTTATGTTATTTTAGCTACAGAACTTGTTCAAGACTGGGACATTGATTGCCACAATAACAGTGATGTCTGTCCCGCTGTGGTAAACAATCAGTGCTCCGGGAATTCAGACCGTGTCACACAAGTATGCAACAGATCGTCTTTAGTTCAAAGAAACATGACAGCACCCAGGTTTCCCTTACAGCAAAATGAGAATTGTAGAATTGCAAGGTTTTTAGATGTGCCTCAGTTTGATTGATCGAACTTATCAGACACTAAAAAAAAGTTACTATAAACAAGAAGTCCGCAATACAACGACCCCACTGAAACTCTCTGTACAATCCAGGGCCCCCAAAATACAGGGAACTTGATGGGATTGGGACCACAGATGACCCTGTGAACCAAAGCAGAAGTGCAATGTCTGCACCTGCTTCCTGGGGCTGAATGGGCAACTGAACAGTGAGCTTACAAAAGCTGTTTCCCCACCACCTGACATGGACTTTATACACACAAGTAGCAAATTAACACGTGATGTTAAGCCATAGAAATAATGAGCTGACTTTATTAACTAGATTTAGTAACATCATCCAAGAAATAAGAAAGGAAAAGCAATGACAACCTACCTGCCCTGTAGAGAGCAACACACACACACACACACACACACACACACACACGTGCGCGCACACACACACTGACTACCAGAACCGGCTGACTCTCCATTTTAGAACCATGTTGTTTTAGAATTAGAAAAAACTCAGGTGCAAAATCTTCTGGCTCTGAAGAGAGTGCATCCTGGGCCACAGCCTCTGTGAGCTGACTTCCTTCTTAGCTGTCTGCACACATCACTCATGCAAATGTATCCCAATCAGTGGCACCAGGGAGCCCATATTCACCAAGAGCTAGCCCCAATCCACACGGCTCCTACACCACACGTGAGCATCACTAAGTCTCTGCAGTGCTGAAGTTTACTTTTCCATGTTGTGTTGAATTAGCCCTGTGTCCCTACCTGGTCCAGCAGATAAGAGACGCAGCCGGTTCCTGAGAGCCTTCCTCAGGGATCCATGTTCTCCAGTCACGCTCAGATGTCCTCACAGGGGCATCTGCACCCTTGATCACTGGCTTATTCAGAATGGCATCTTACAACAGGACTTTCTGCAGTGACAGAGACGTTAGGGGTCTGTGTTGTCCGTCATTGTGAGACACCTGTGGCTACTAAGCAGGTGAAATGTCATTTCAACTGAGAAACTAAACTTATAATTCCACTTTAATGTTTTTCCACTGAAGAGTCCCACATGGCTAGTGCCCGCTTAGAGGACACGGGACCTAGACCAGCTCATGACCATCACAGAAGATTAGGCGCCTTGAGCCAGCCTTTTGTGATTGCGTCATTTGTCTGTCTTGCAGGATGCTAACCTCAGTGGGTTACTTTGCTCTGTCTCTCAACGTTCCTAATTTACATGGAGATATCTACCTGAACTGCTTCCTCTCTGGCCTGATTGAAGTTCCAGCTTATTTCACAGCCTGGCTGCTGCTTCGAACCCTGCCTCGGAGATACATCATAGCTGGGGTGCTGTTCTTGGGAGGAGGTGTGCTTCTCTTGATCCGAGTGGTACCTGAAGGTAAGAAGTTAGCCCAGGTTAACAGCTTCCCAGAAAACCTGGATGCATTCATGGCACTGGTTCTCAACTTTCCTAATGCTGAAACCCTTTAATACAGTTCCTCATGTTGTGGTAACCTACAACCGTAAAATTATTTTCATTGCTGCTTCATAACTGTAATTTTGCTACTGTTACAAATCATAATGTAAATATCTGATATGCAGATGGTCTTAGGTGACCCCTGTGAAAGGGTCCCAAGCTTGAGGACCTGACTTCCATCTTTGGAACCCACATGGAAGAAAAAGAGGACTGACTTCTGGTATTTCTTCCTCCCACCACACACATGCCCTGACACACACACTTGCCCACAGAAAAGAAAGAAAGAGGAGAGGGAAAAGGAGAGGGAGAGAAAGAAGGTGTGGGTGAGGCAGCAAGACAAACAGCAACAAAAATCTCCAGAGCCAGAAGTAGCACAAAGGGGGTTATGTATTTCCTTTCCCTAGTGTGTCTAACTTTTTCCTATTGTTCAAATGCAGGTCGATACATTTTTGATACATTGTAATATGCAAAGAACTCTGTTTCTTTTGTCTTTCTTTAACTTTTTAACTCCCGCAGTACTAAAGTTTAAACTCAGGTCTTGCACTAGCCAAGTGCTCTACCATGGAGCCATATCCCCAGCCCTTCGTTTGTTTTTATGTAGAGCCAGGATCTTACTCAGTGACCCAGCCTGACCTTGAACTCATTACATAGCCTAGGCTAGCCTTGAATTTGTGATTGTCCTGCCTCAACCAGTAAAGTCTTAGTGTCCGAGATTATTAGCATGCACCAGGAGCTTGGGGGATGGTGCACTGGTTAAAGTTCATGAAGACCAGAGTTCAGATCCCAGAACCCACATAAATGCTGGGTAGGCATGATGGTTCACCTGTAATTCTGGCCTTACATGTTTATACAAACAGTATATACACATGAACACCACACCGAAGGAGGAGGAGGAGAAGAAGAAGAAAAAGAAGAAACAATTTTTTAAAAAAAGAAGCATGATCTACTGAACCTGCTAGAACTGTGTTTCTTAATAATAAAAATCAGGAAGGAAAGGACTGGTCCCTCTCTTTAAAGATTAAGCTTAACTGTATTAACATCTAACAACTCACAATGAAACTGTTGTAATAAATAAAAGACACATGGACAGAGGTCACAGGATGCATTAATGATCCAAAATAAGAGTAGCTCAAAGTTCAAGGCCTTCCATCCTTGACCGTGCCCGGTGATTAGGACATTTGAGGAGAGAGTCTTGCCTGGCAGTACTTTATGTGTGAACTGCCACATGGCAGCAAAAAGGACAATACAGTAACTGAGTTCAGTGTGGATCCTAGGAGCACCCTGTCTGAAATGAGCCTCTTTTCCAGATTATAATTTCATGTCCATTGGCCTGGTGATGCTGGGGAAATTTGGGGTCACCTCTGCGTTCTCCATGCTGTATGTCTTCATTGCGGAGCTCTACCCAACCCTAGTCAGGAACATGGCCTCTCGGGTGGGCAGCATCATTGCTCCCTGTTTCGTTTACCTGGGTGAGATGCAGTCTTCTGTGTTTAAAATTAGTTTTTCTTAATTTATGTGGGGTTTTTTGATGTGTTTATGTGCATTTGTGTGTGCGAAAGCAGGTGAACAACTTGTGCACATGCATGTGCATGAACATGAAAGTCAGAGGACAGTCTCCAGTGTCAGTTCTTCCTGTCCACCTTATTTGGGTATAAATTCTAAAACATAACATTGTGTCAGAATATCCTTTCGTGTGGGTATATATTACTCTGTACTTTCTTTTTAATAAATACTATCTTCTAACATATGCATTTAGGTAAATTTATTGAACCTGGTTCCCATTGGTGGACAGGCCAATTCCAGCCTTTTGCATCTCAAATACTCCAAAATCAGATACTTTGAGTGTCAATAGTTAAATTCTGGAAAAGCTTCCACAATATTCCAAAATCCAAAAAACTCTGACGTTTGAAACACTTTTCACACCCAAAATTTTTACATTTTTAAAATGTATTTTATTTTATATGTGTATGTTTTTCCTGTGTGTATGTATTGCACCATGTGGGTTCCTGGTGGTCATAGAGAACAGAAGAATGGATAGGATCCCCTGGAACTAGAGTTAAGAAGGGTTGTGAGTCACCAAGTAGGTGCTGGGAACCAGACTCTGGTCCTCGGCAAGAGCAGCAAGGTCCTCTGGTCCTTGCTCTTTGCTGCTGAGCCATCTCTCCAGCAAACATTTTAGTTAAGGGATACCTTATCTAAAATGTGTACCTTTACTTGAGTCTAGGGTCTCTCCCCATTTTGTACTTCCTTATATCCATTTAGATTCATACATACAGCATAATATTCCTGTAGCAAAGGACACCTTTTTAAAATGCCATAAGTATATCATCAAATAGAACCCTAAATGCTGTACCAATTTATGTTCCAACCATGATAATATGAGCTTGGCTGTTGCCACATCCTTACTACCAGTGGGGATGATACAATGTTCAAACCGTGGCGTAACTCTTAGATGGAAAATGGATATTATTGTTGCTCTCATTTTAATTTTTATTTCTACATTTCAATTTGGTTGTGTGCTTGTGTGTGCTTGTGTACACATACATGTGCCTGTAGGCTACACTGTGAATGTGGAGATCAGAGGACAGCTTGCGTTATTGGTTCTCTCCTACCACCGTGTGAGTCCCAAGGATCAAATTCAGGTCGGCCTTGGCAACAAGCATCTCTACCTGCTGCTCCATTTTGCTGGCTCCTATTTTTTCATGTAGTTATTGGCTATTCCACTTGTTTTTCAATTTGTTTTAGTTGCCTGCTCATGTATCATGCCAATTCTTTCAACGGTTTATATACCTTATTCTTTTCTTTCTGTTGTTCATTTAGTATTGAGGGTGGGGGGTGGAGACAGAGGCAGACAAATGGTTGCATATATGAATCTAAATGGATGTACGGGGCACAGAGATTGCAGAGACTCAAGTTGCACGATTTGAGTCTCCTTTATCATAGGACTCAAGATCCTCCTTCCACCTTGAATATCCTGGGGCCCGAACTCATGACCAGAAAAACCCTGCTTTAGGGAAGGTCTATAGCCCTTTTCAGCTCATTATAGGAAGGGAATTCACTAAAAGAGACCTGCAAAGGTTACATTATATAAGCTGTGAGGATTTTAAATTGTGACAGGGAAAGAAAGGAGCTTCTATTCATTGCAAGGAAACACTCAAACTTGAGAGAGTCACAAGCACTTAAAACCCAGACATCTCAGCTGACCATCCTTGGCCAGTCCCTTCTCCACCAGCAGTTGGTATGTCCTGCACTGGTCACCCTGTAGCTGAACCAATTCTCCATGCTCCGGCTACTCAGCTCTACAGCCCCATTGCAGGCACAGACCTTCTTAAAGCCTTCAGCAGTTTCTCTTCATGATTCTCAGTGACCCCTTGGACAGTATTCTAAGGGTTTTCTGATTCTCTCCTCCCCCTCCTCCTTCTCCTCTTCCTCTTCTTCCTCCTCTTCCTCCTCCTCCTTTCTTCTCTTCTTCCTCCTCTTTCTTCCTCAATTTTAAAAATTTGTGTTTTGTATGTATGAATGTTTAACCTGCATATAAGTGCATGCTCTATTTGCATATCCAGTGCCCAAAGAGGTCAGAAGATGGTTTCAGATCACCAGGATTGGATTTAGAGATAGTTGTGAGCCACCATGTGGATGCTAGGAATGAAACCTGGGCCCTCTACAACAGCAACAAGTGC
This sequence comes from Cricetomys ansorgei, assembly GCA_026225945.1. Classification (NCBI taxonomy): domain Eukaryota; kingdom Metazoa; phylum Chordata; class Mammalia; order Rodentia; family Nesomyidae; genus Cricetomys; species Cricetomys ansorgei. The sequence goes on from JAMJFZ010002143.1 coordinate 77,200, forward strand.
TCTTAACCTCTGAACCATCTTTCCTGCCCTGAATTCTTAAGTGGATGGACTCCTTGGTGCTAGCAGGAGGCAGGCAAAGGGATGTGAAGACAGAGATTCTGGCTAACAGACATAAGACAGGATTCCTCATGCTTGGTGGAGCCAGCCTTCAGGAGGGATGTGAGAGCAGGAGCAGTCAGACACATAATGTGAGGATTATACACGAATGGGTGTGTTGTCTTTGTGTTCTCGCTGTGTGCAGAGGAGCAACAACAAGACTCTTGTCCTCCTGTCTCCCTATAAGGAGAAGTGCAGTAGGGCTAGGCCTGCGGCTCAGTCGGTACACTCCTTGCCTACTAAGCAAGAGCAACGCCCTGAGTTTGACCCCATACTGCTTAGACCATGGATGGAGTCACAGAGATGAGGGCAAGAGAATCAGATGTTCAAAGTCAACCTCTGCTACATAGCTAAGTCCTCTCACCACCCTTCTCAAGTTACCTCCACCTTAAGGAAGCTTTTTGATGGTGAAGACTTCTGTCAAGGAACATCTGTCATGCACAGCTGGGCAATAGCTTAGAATCTAACAGTATGCTAATGTACAATCAAGGGGTAAATAATTTTAGCAGTGCAATCTGTGGCATCCCGTTGGAACGATTTGCTGACTTCTGAAAATGTCTAGCTTCAAACTGCTCTCATAGCCTGCCTGCACCCTGACAAAATGACTCCAGGAGCACACTTGCATCTAACTGATGGTCTCATGTCCTTCTTCACAGGTGCGTATAACAGACTCCTGCCCTACATTGTCATGGGCAGTCTGACTGTCCTGATTGGAATCGTCACGCTTTTTTTCCCTGAAAGTTTTGGAGTGACTCTTCCAGAGAACTTAGAACAGATGCAGAAAGTGAGAGGGTAAGTAGCAAAATGACTGGAAGACAATAAGAATGACTGGAAGAATGAAGACTTGAGCATGTCTAGCATGGGTCTGAAAAAGAAGAGCATTGTGAAGACCTGCAGAGGGGCTCTGAAGCATGTTGTTGAGCAATGCTAATTACAGCGGTTATGGTGATGGTGTGGGGACAGAATCCAGTGGGGGGATAGAGCTCAGGATAAAGTCCAAGAAAATAAGAGAATTCAGAATATGGTTTAAAAAAAAAACATATCAACTTAAAATCCATTGGCAAGAGCAGGGCACACAACCTGTATTCCAAGCTTCAAGGGAGAGTAAGATAGGATGGTCACACGAGTATAGGAGTTCAAGACCAGCCTGGATCAAGTAGTGAACCCCCTCAGTGTCCATTCATCCATATATACATGCATACATGCATATGTAAAAATTATCAGATATTTCTGGGGGGGTTTTTCGAGACAAAGTTTCTCTGTTCAGATATTTCTAATACAGGAAAAAATTTCAGTTCTCCCAAATATACATCGAGATAAATTCTAGAAAAATAAAAACATTGAAGAAATACAAAAAATCACGAATTTAGAAGAACAAAATAGTTTTTGTAAATGTGAACTGACCAGAGAGGAAAGAGAAGAAGATCAAGTGTTCAAAGACATCCTACATAGTGAGATCCTGGCCCCAAACAAACAATAAAAAAACAGTAACAAAATAAAAGTCAAGTCAATAACACATAAAAAACAAACTATTCACCCAATATGTATAAAGTAAAACAGGAGCCAATGAGATGGCTCAGTAAGGGCGCTTACCGCCCGGGCTGAACACCTGAGTTCTGTTCTTTGCACCCACAGATTGGAAGGAGAGAATTGATTTCCCCAAGCTATCCTCTGTATTACTTTTCCATTGCTGTGATAAATACCATGAGCAAGAGCAACATACATCAGAAAGCATTTGCTTGGCTTCTGGTTCCCTATCTGGTTGCCCATCATAGTGAGAAGTGTAGCAGTATGCTACAATCTTTTACCCTCAATTTGAGGAAAGAGAAAGAAAGGATAGAAAGAAATCTTAACTGCTTTTGCAAGTGGCTTTGATAAAGAATGTGAGAAAGGTAGAAATCTTCACAGCCTCTTTCAGGCTGTCCTAAGCTTGAAGAGGACTAGCTGACAGTGAGTCAGACTAGCGTCTCAGCTCACGGTCTGTAAACTCAATCTCTTGAACCTTTGTTCTTTTAAGAATTATCACACTAACCACAGAAACCCAACCAACAAACCACCAGCCAACACCCACCCCGGCTCTCACTTCAGACTTTTTATAACCTAAGCCCAAAGTTCCCACAAACCATGGCACACAATCCCAAAAACAAGCTCAGGTGCCAGAACGACTGCACCTAACCAAATTATAGCCACCTGCATCAAGCGTCTCAAATCCAAATCGTAAACAACCATACTACAGCTGGGGTAAGCACACAAACCTAATCCAAACGCCATTTTGTGTTTTTAAAGAAACCAAAATAACAAAAGCTTCTTCCAAGTGTTCCTCTACAAGGCAGTATAGAAACAGGAGCAGGAAGCTGGCTGATCACATTTCATCTGTACTCAGGAAGCAGAGACATCACGCAGGAAGTGGGGGAAGGCTATAAAGCCTCATAGCCTGACTTATTTCCCCCAGAGAGGCTGCACCTTCTAAAGTTACATAATCCTCTAAATAGCACATCAGTGGGGACAAGTTCTACAAATACATGAGCTTATGGCGGACATTTCCCATTAAACCTCAATATCCTCTGACCTCCACACACATGTTGTGATGCACAACCCCCACCCAAAATAAATAAATAAATAAATGTAAATTTTGTTTGGGAGTTCATCTAGTCATTACAATTCTTCAGCATCAACTCATATTGCATGAACTTCCTGCTACCCCTCTAGCCTTTATTCAGGGACACTGAAGAGCTTAGATTCTGGGCTCTGTGTTTAATCAAGAAAATGGGCTCCAAATGATAAAACACAAGGTCTGCACCCTTAGGTTCTTTAGAGTTCACATGTTTCTCATTGGTTGAATGGGGAAATGTTTTCCGATGTCAGCTTGGCGTTTTAAGGAGAGGAGTCCTAACTTTTTAATTGTCTTCAGCAGTTGTTTTATTTTTCAGGTTCAGATGTGGGAAAAAATCAACAGTCTCAGTGGTCAAAGAAGAGAACCCCAAGGTTCTAATAACTGTGTTCTGATAAGGCTCCCATGGCACTTGGCAAACTGTAAAGCAGAAGATGAACTGGGTGTGAATGAGCTTGCCTCCAATCCCAGCCCTCTAGAGATGGAGACAGGAGGATCAGAAATTCAAGGTTGTCCTTGGCTACATCAGGGGTACAAGACCAGCCTGGGCTACAAGCAAACCCTGTCTCAACAAAAACAAACAAAATTGTAGCCTTTTCTGCTGAAAGGGACTAATAGAAACAGTGAGCATTAAAAATGGACTTGCTATGAAGAAATATATGTTGTCTCATACTCTGGGACACTCTTCCAGATAATTTTCTGAGGCCTCACAGAGGAGCACATGTTGCCATGTCTGGGCTGCGCAGCCACAAGAGCTGTCCGTTCCCACCCCCCACCTCCACCTCCCAAATGTTTACATGGTTGGAGCCATGACTCAGTGGTTAAGAGCATTGGCTGCTCTTCCAGAGGACCAAAGTTAGATTCCCAGCACCCACATGGTGGCTTACAACCGTCTGAAACACCAGTTCTAGGGAACCTCTGGGCACTCTATGCACGTGATACACAGACATTGTTGAGGCCTTATGACAAGAGCTCCTCCATTTTAAATTCAAACTCCATCTTAATTGACTTAAGTTTAAGTTAAAGTTTAAGTTTCCATTTCCCAGAAATAGGGCCAATTACCAAAGAAGCCAAAACAAAGAGTTCCTCACTCCTCGCCCGTCAAGGAAACAGAGAAGCCACAACACGCACCTTGCCAATAGCCCTACCCCTTGCTAGCCAATAAAAATAAAGGTCTGTTGCTGCTTCATTATTCTGCCCGCCAGGCTTGGCTAATCTGAGAAAAACATCTGTTTTGCGGGTTTTCCCTTTATAAGCTGTATGAAATTCACCCTCAGGAGCTCACTCCATCTGTGAATAGTACATGTTGCTCCTGGTGCACCAGTAAGCACCTCTTTTCTTTCCTATCACTAAATAAATCTTGCTTTGGAGTAAAATTGGTGTGTGTATGTGTGATTTAACAACTTATATGCCAAAAAAATGCATAAAATAAAATAAATCTATTAAAAAAGATGTTTACAGACTTTGATCTCCAGCTCCCATCCCAGGGGTCAGCAGGCAGGCCAAAGTTCCAACCCTCTGTCCCTTCGGTCTTTCTCATGACTGGATCCCAGGCTATCTAGGATCCTTACCCAAATCTACTGTAACCTTCTTAGTAGAATGTAGAGGAATAGTTAATCCTTTAATCCTGCAACATGACTGCTCTAGGGTAGAAAGAATGTTGGTACACACCTTTAATCCTAGTATGCAGAAAGCAGTGGTGGCACACACCTTTAATCCTAGAACCTTTAATCCCAGTACCTTTAATCCCAGTATTCAGAAGGCAGTAGTGTACACAACTTTAATCCAGCACTTGGAAGACAGGAAGCAGAGCTCAGGAGTCAGTCAGTGTCAGACAGGAAGTGACGTCTGAAATGAGTCAGTGTAAAAGGCAGGCAAATTGACAAATCAGAGGAAGAGTTAGAGTGAAGACACGCCTAACTCTCAGCTCAGAGAGAGAGTTAAAGAGGCAGTATGAAGCAGGCAGTGAGACAAGACACAGAAACAATAAAGCGGTCTGACTGGGGATAAGGCAGAGAAGCAGAGAGGCAGACTGAGGCAGTATGGGGCAGTGAAAGCTCACAGAAACACAGAAGCAGTCTGAGGAATCTAAAGCAGAGACACAGAGGCAGCTCAGCAGAAGTCAGTATCAGATGGAAAGAATCAGTCAGTTTGAAGCTGAGCAGAGCAGTGCAGTCTGAGACAGTCAGAGCTTGGAGAAGAGTTGAGCCAGAATGGCAAGTGAGTTGAGTTGAACCAGAAGAGTTATTGAGTTCAGTACAGCTTTGAGTTCAGAAGGAGCTAGTTAGAGTGGCTCAGTCAGCAGTAAGCCTCGGAGGCTTAAA
>JAMJFZ010002144.1:0-61263 GCA_026225945.1 Cricetomys ansorgei
GACTGCAAAGTGCCTCTCAGGCTGAGCCCTATCCTGCCCAGTCCAGTCCTCAGAAGGCAGCCGTGATGGAGAGTCCGCTCGGGCTTGCGGCCCAGCACAGTGTCCAGTTCGCTGGGGAGGACCAGGCAGTGTTGTGTGGTTTTGACGGGGAGCCTAATGCAGATAGATGGCCTGAGAGAGGCCAGAACCCTCTCAAACAACAACTGAACATCCAGGAAATTCTGTGTGGCACGAGGAGGCGGGTGATCCTGACAGGTGCCCACATGCATCTGGGGGAAGATTGCTTCTGACGGAAGCCAAATGAACATACACACGTTTTACCAGCACGCAGGCACTTTGCAGACCACTCTGGCCTCACCTGCAGAGCTCTCAGGTCTAAGCCGGGCACTGTTCTTCACCCATCCCTGCTAATCGTCCCTGAAGCCAAGGCCGAAGGAATTACCAGGCCGAGACCCTGACTGACTTCCCGGGAGATTGGATCCAAGTCAGCCTGAGTGGAAGACAGATGCGTGGCCACGGCAGAGCCTCAGTCAGGTTAAGCCCATCCTAACCCTTAATTCTGATTTCTGGGCCTGGCTGGGGCCTCCTGGCCATTCTGCCTGCCTGGGGGGGGAGCCCAGGAGGCGAAGCCCATAACTCAGCCTCTTTGCAGTTGGGTGGAAACAAGAGCTTTTAACCCCAGGACACGGATCCGGTACATTTAAAAAGCTCTCCCCGAGAGCCTGAAGACAAGTTTAGAGATACGTCCATCTTTGGGGTCCCCAGGGATTCTTGGTTGCACTTAGACGGGCTCCTAATTGCAAGCTCTGCCCTGCTCTTTCCTCCCTCCGCCCCTCCCCCATATCTCCATCTTCCCCATGCTGGGGACACTGACCCCTTTCAAGACTGACTCACGCTGCCCTGCCCTACAAGTCCCAAGTGCTCTCCCGAAACACTCCCCTACCCCCTCTGCTCTGTTCCTTTATCTGGTGTTAAACTCCCCCTTAGACATCCATCAGCCTAAACATCAAACACCAAAATAGTCAATGCCAAGGGCCTCGGTGAGTGATGGAGCCTGTGTGAGGCCAGGGTCAGACACGCGAAGAGAGGCTTGGCTTCACCAGGGACAGCTGGGCTTGCACCTCCCTAAATCAGCGGTGCCCCCTCCTCATGTCCTGAGGAGTGAGGTGGAGTGGTGTTGGACATCTGGGTGCCAGTGACGGCCCATGTCATCCCCTAGGGTCAAGCCTATGGTAAAAAAACTGATGAGCTTCCCAGCCATCCTGAGCCAGAAGCCTCACTACCCCAAAATGCACAGAAGTGAACTTTGCAGTTTATTTCAAAAACTGGTGGTGGCACTTTAATCCCAGCACTCAGGAGGCAGAGGCAGGCGGATCTCTAAATTCGAGGCCAGCCTGGTCTCCAGAGCGAGTTCTCTGAAAAACAAACAACAAAAAACCGTGCATGCACATGAGTGCACGTGTGTGTCTGTGCATGGAGGCGTCAGGTTGACCTCTGGTGTCTTCTTCAAAGGCATTCCACCTTATTTTCTTGAGACAGGGTCTATCCCTGAGACTGGAGCTCAGTGATTGGCTGGATTAGCTGACCAGCAAGCTCCAAGGATCCTCTTGCCTCGGCCTTCCCGGAGCCAGGCATACAGATTCCAGCAGCTGCACCTAGCTTTTACAGGGGTGCTGTGTATTGAACACTGGCTCCCACGTGTATAGGGTAGGCAATTTGCCCTTCAGCTCATGGCCTCGGTTTGAAGATTTGGCCTGAGTACACCTGATTTAACCTGAAGGTTAAAACAAGTTTCCAGCACCCAGTGTGACTGCACCCCACCAGGGGGCAGTGCTGACTCTGAGTTACTGGCTGGGCAGTTTCAAAGCTGTGACTTCTGACACTCAGTGGCCTGGGACTCTGGAGCTTATACCAGGCCGACCCCAGCCAGGCCTAGAAGTCTGTTCCCAGCTGAGTGACCCTGACCTGATGTCTCCAGCCTCCTGTCTCCCTCCTGCGCTTTCCTGGTCCTCTATCAGCCACTTTCTGGTGCTTGCCTTTAAAAGCTCTAATGATGGGGCCAGAGACACCGGGCCAGTGGTAAAGAGCCTGCACTGCTCTTACAGTGAGTTTGAGTCCCAGCACCCACGTCAGGTGGCTCTCAACTGTTTGTAACTCTAACTCCAGGGATATCTGATGCCCTCTTCCAGCTTCCAAAGACATCACACTCCCATGAACGTGCCCTACACGGATACACGCATAAGCGTGTATAAGATAAGATATATAAGATCACACAGCAAAAGCCATATCCCTGTCAGATCCCTGGATGGATGGCAGAGCCAAAGTACGACTTCCGGGCCCCACTCTTCCTAGGCCGAGGGGCCACACCACAGCCCTGTCAACTGAACCACACCCACACCCACAGATACCGCAGTGAATGTCCTAGCTCTGCCCAAGGACACACAGTCAGGCCACCGCTGAAGCCTCATTCCATCTCCCCCCAGAACCCTCTACGATTTCCCAGTGTCTGCCTGAAACTCCTGCCTCAGCTCTTTTGTGCTCCACTCTGAGAGTGTCACCTGCTCTTTTCTGCCTGTGCTCAAAAGCTCTGCCCCCCACCCCAGGGTACTCTAGACGTCTGACCCAGGCTGCCCCCTCTGCCACAGCAACTTCCAGCCTTGACCACACAGGGGCTTCCCCATCTCTACATTCCAAGGTCCCCAGCACACAGTAGGTGCTCAACAGCGCCAGGCTTCCTCCAGCCAAGCCCAGCACTTCATTCTGCACAAAGGAAGAAGGGATTTGCATCTTAATTATTTATTTTTGGTTTTTCAAGACAGAGTTTCTCTGTGTGTCCCTGGCTATTCTGGAACCCGCTCTGTAGACCAGGCTGGCCTCGAACTCAGAGATCCTCTGCCTCTGGACTAAAGCTGTGGGATTTGCATTTGTAAATGTGCACACAGTAGTCAATGGCACACCACTAAGGTGCAAAGGAGTCCGGGAGGCTCTTGAGAGGGTCAGAACCCACAGATGTGGGGAGGGAATCCCATTTGCTACGGTCAGCACCCCTCAGCTCTAGACCAGGACATGGGGCGGCTCCTGCCAGCTGCCTGCTGTCCTTTGAGTGATACCAAAGGACGTGTGAACTTTTTCTGAAATTCAGACCTCAGCGAGGACAGCCCAGTTATTGAGACAAAGCCATACTCTGCTCCCATTTGTCCTGTCTCCCCTGCGATGGCCCCTGCAGACCCCCGAGCCTTTGCTGAGTGCAAGCCTACATTTTCTACCTGGTGCTCTGTAGACAGCTGGTCAGGTCTGGCTCGTGGGATGCACCAGCTCCCCTAGCTCAGGGGAACTTCGGGTACCTGTGGCTACACCATCGCTGCAGCCTGATGGAATCCCCTTCTCCTACCAGTCAGGCAGGCATGGGAAAGTTCTGGGCTCAGAGAGTCCCTTCCTTCCTCCCTGCACCCACCCTGGACAGATAGAGAAGTGTTACTGAGTCCGCGTTAGTGACTGGTTCCTGGAGCTTCTCCGTCTCAACAACTCACCCCAATTTTGCAGCACACCCTGAGAACTGAGGCGTGGGTGCTGAGGGCTCAGGAACAATGGTGCCTCTTACCTGGCATTGCTCCCTGAGGGCCGCTCACTGGTGGCTATAGGGAGTGGATAGAGTTTGAGCCAGGCAGAGCGTGCTGGGCAGGCTGCCTCAAGCAGACGCAAGTCAGACTCACCGTCCAGCCTCCCCCATCAGTGCGCATGTCACAGTAGACCTGGAAGCCAGCCGGGTAGTGGGTGGGGAAGACCGAGTAGACACCGTCATCCTGCTGTCCGCTCAAGAGAACATCCAGGCAGTCCCGGGGCCGAGAGCCTGTGACAGGGAAGCCACGTCAGGGTGATGGTGGCCCGGACACTACGTTCTGTCATCCCTGCCCTCCAAAGAAGTCCCTGGATCTCTCTGACAAGTCTGTTCTCTTAAGGTCAAGAGCACAAGCCCTCGATGCCGGGTGAATCCCTTGGGCCCTTGCTTTACTCCTCTGGAAAATGGGCTCATGGCTCAACAGGCCAATCACCTGGCCACAGACAGTCCCTTTTCTCCAGCAGCAGCATGTCCTTGTCCATTAGAGCCAAGGGGCACGGGGTAGAGGGTGGATCCCATAGTCGACCCTCACTACAACTCTCCCTCTTCCCTGGAACCGGGCACCAGAGCCACCCACAGACAGCAAGCATGTTTCACTCACCGTTAGCACAGCCTCGAGGCCGCGCCCCCCTGGAAGGGGCCCTCTGCAGGTCAGCCTTGACCCGGGGCCGGCCCAGCCCCCGCTCCCTCTGCAGAGCCTCCAGGACATCACTGACTGAGTTCACCAGGTGAGCCATGTGGCCTTGGCTCTCGGAGAGAAGCTGCAGAGCACAGAAGGCATTGGAGGGGCATGGGTCTGGGGAGCCCCCTGCTCTGAAAGGCTTTCCTCAGGCTTGCCCTGACCTCGGGGTCATGTTCATGGCAGTTTGAGGGGGCAGTAGCGCTCTAAGGGGTTCAGAAGGCAAGAGCTGAGGTGGAAGCAAGCAGGCATCAGCCCAAGGTCACCCACTGACTGAACGTGCCTTCGTTGTTCTGCTGACACAGGGAGACATGTGCTTCAGGCTGCCTCTAAACCTCTGATGCGCTCGCCTCGATCTCCCCAGAGTGGAGATTTCAGGCAAGTGCCACCACACCCGGATGTATGCAGTTCTGGGAACCCAAGCTGGGGCTTCCTGCTGGGTGGGCAAGCACTCCACCCATGGAGTCGCCCCCCACCCCCGCCTAACTGTCGTGGGGACCGGAGACACACACACAGTGTGGCAGCACGCTCCCCTGGGGTACTCGCTACTTTTCGTGCTATAGTGCACCCCACCCACTACCCACTACCTGAGACCCTCACATGAGAAAGCTAAGGCAGGGTCCTCCCCCTGCACTTGAGAAAATGGGCCTGAGTCTTGGGGAAGGCATGGAGCCTGGGCATGGGTTGCTTGGTTCAAGCTGGGCCCCAAGACAAAGATATACCCTCCCCACCCCCCATCTGAACATTGTGGGGGGGTCTCCATAAATGTCTGACATGTGTCACCTCACGGGGCCTCAGAGTGCTGCAGAGAGGCAGGGCTTGAGATCGTTTCCTCCATGTTCCAAGGGAGAATCTGAAGCCCAGAAGCCCAGAAGGACAAAGACCCCACTAGTGCAGACGCTCCAATCCGGATTCATGCCACTCCTCAAAGCAGACAGGCGGCAGGAAAGAAGGGGAGTCGCCATGCACAGCCCTGGTATTCCCACTGGGTTGTGGGTCTAGTCTTGTACACCACCCATTAGCTTTGTGACACCCTCCCTGGCCTGACTGCAGAGCAGGAGAGGCATTCTTTCCAGGGTGGACTGTCACTGCTACCTGCTCTCCAGAACATTCTCTCCATGGGAGGTAACACCCCTCCCATTTTCCCCTCCACCTCTGTCCATGGGTTGGAGCTCAACAAAGCAGCATAGATCCCCAGGGGCCTCTTACTATGCTGGCTGCTAGAAGGGTCTAGGGGTCTCCTGCCGCCTCCCCCTGGGCTTCAGGAGGCTTTGGGACCTGGTGGAGGAGGAGGCAGCTGGTAGAGGGCAGCTGGCAGCACGAAGCAAGCTAGGTCTTGCTCACCGAACCTGTCACTCGCCAGATAATAGCCCATCGGAGGAAGAGAGAAATACACCCAGCCAGCAGTTTACAAAATATGATTCTCAGCTCGTCCGAAGGCAGGGCCCTGCAAAGCTCTAGGCCCTGTCGGTTTCCCCTCTGCTGAGCAGGTGATTCAGTGGTCTCCAGGAGCATTGCAGTGGGCAGGGGGAGCCTGCAGCCCTTACCCCAGTGACCTATGATCAGACTCCATGGAGCCCTGGCAGAGACACAGGCAGCCCTTGGTGAGGGGGTGGCAAAGACCCTTTGGTAAATCTCACCGCACAGCCTATCCTTTTGAGTCACCATGGTCGTGACATTCAGCAGCTCAGGCACAGCCCCTCCCTCTCCCTGGCAGGCAGAGAAGACCTTGGTTTAAACTAGCAAATGATTACCACTGAAACATATAAACCTGCCCCGAATTAATAGGGAATCAGTCCCTGCTCGCTGAGCCGCGCAAACCATCACGTGAGGAGCTGGCGGCGACCAGAGGCCGTGAAATCAGGGTAGCTGCTTCCAGTGAGGCTCAGCACTGACGAAGCTTCCACCAGGCCCTTTGCTACTGAGCCTCAGCCTGCCCCTCTGCAGAGTCAGGGGCGGGGTGGGGGGGTGGGGCGGGACACAAGGGCACCTGAAATGTGCCTGTGGGGCAGAGTACCACTTCCACTCACAAAGGGTTTTCAGTGGGGGCTTCCTGTGAACAGTCTACACATGGAGCTGATGGTGGGCGTCTCTATATGTTAGAGGCCTGCCGAGTCCTGCACAGTCCGGAACACCAGCAGCCCGTTGGGCTTGGCCTGTTACCCCATTTTACAGGTGGGAAGAACCAAGCTAAGGAGGGAGTGTGGCCTACTCAAGATCACCGAAAGTTAAGATGGACCCCACGCTGTAGCCTAAAGTCCACAGGCAGAATTGCTAACGTGAGCTGGGCCAGTGACCACCGTGGCTTTGGGAACAGAACCTCAGGTCTGTGTCACCGCCAAGGGTTGTGTGTGGGGAGCTGCAAGATGGGGTGAGGGGACATGGCTGTGTGTCTCTGAATGATCCAGGGTAGAAAGCATCATGGAAGTTCCTGTACCAGGTGAGCTGCAACACTGGAGACTGGGGACACTCTCCATCCTGCATTTCATGGGGCAGGGGATTTCCAGCTCAGAGGGATGTCTGTAACCAGCCTGAGCTGACCAGGGCTGAATTCAGGGGAGGCAGAGTGGGACCCATGCCACCCAGAGCCTGGCAATCTCCTGCTCTGCTAATGGACCTGGGGGAGGGGCAGCAGGAAGCTGGCTATGTGTCCCCCAACCCAAGGGACCCATCACCTCGTCAGTTACCCAGACAGGGTGACAAGGGCTGTAATTTCTCCAGCTGCAGCCTTCAAGGGGAGGGAAGAGGGCCACTGCTCATGAGCTATGGGTGACCAAACTTGCTGGTCACCTTGGGTGTCCAAATGAGGGGAGCACAGGCGCAGCTGTGATGGCTTCAGGGTTGGGCTGACTTTGGCGAGGAGAAGTGGTACAGTCCCCAGGCTCCGCTCAGGCCTGGCCCAGCTGTGACACCAGAGCACACTAGTTACCACCTTCCAGACCTCAGTTTTTTGGTTCTGGAAAACAGCCAGACGAGGCAGTCCCGCCTCCCATCTCCTACGAGGAGAGCTTCTATGCCAGCAGTTCTCAACCTTCCTAACGCCAAACCCTCTAACACGGCGCCTCATGTTGTGGTGACCCCCAACCATAAACTTATTTTCCTTGCTACTTCATAACTGTAATTTTGCTACTATTATGAACCATGATGTAAATGTCTGATGTACAGATGGTTTTAGGTGACCCCTGTGAAAGGTCACGGCCCACAGGTTGAGAGCTGCTGTTCTAGCCAGTGCTGAGGGCCTGCCAGCAGAGCCAAAGCCAAAACCTTTCCCCCAGCCCCACTTGATCCTTGCAGGAACCAGGCTGGGTCCAGGGGAGGGTGGGGAAGGAGGAGGCCAAGGGTCTGGCTGGGTTCCCTCAGTGGTCCCCTGCAACACTAGAAGCTGTGGACAGCTCAGAACAGAGGCCTGGCGGGAAGGGAGAGGAGAGGTGCAGCTTTCCTCTGGCAGGACTTTGAGCTGTCCTACAATGGACCGATGGACCGGGAGCAAGCCTCAGCCCTCCCCATCTCAGTTTGCTGCTAATGATGGGGGAGGGGTTGAGAAGCAATGCCTGCCTTGCTTGCAACTCACAGCGTCTCAGTAGGCCTGGGAGTCCCTCTAGCACTGGGTCCTCAGGTCACGGGGTTGCCAGGAAAGTGCTGGAGAAAAACTGGGTTGGGATATTGGTCACCGATGGGAGAACACAACCCTCCACAACTGGAAAGAACCAGTCCCAGGTTGGAGAACTTAGGGCCTGAGGCTGAGGGCATCAGGCACTCAGCATAGGATATCAGTTAGCCCATCCCTCAGAGATTCACCCCAAGGCGCATGCAGATTCCACCCTTACCTGGATGAGGCGGCCCTGTTCACCCTGCAGGGCGCTGAGACCCTGGCCCAGCATGCTGTGTCCCTTGCGCAGGCCAGCGCATTCGGCCTGCAGCTCAGAGGCCCGGGCCAGCAGCCGGGGCATCTGGTCAGCCAGGGCATCCAGCAGCTCGGGGGCACCATCCAGTCTTGGCTGTGCCTGGTGCTCGCTCAGTGCCCTCAGCACAGAGGCTTGCACGCCCTCCAGGCGGGCGAAGCTGTCAGTGAGGTCAGGGCAGCGAGGGTCGATGAGGAGGCTGAGGTGGGAGCTGTCGGCCCTCTCCACGGTGACCAGGGCGCTGTTGGACCCTGCGGACCCCGTGCTGACGATGGGTGGGGGCGCCGTGCCCGGTGCGTGGGCATGGTTCAGGAAGAGAACTGCACCAGTGACAGCCACAGCCAGCAGCACAGCAAGGGACAGGAGCACTGTGCACAGCACGTAGCCGCAGCTTGGTCGCTGGAGGTCAGCCCAGACACACAGACGAGACAGGCAGACAGACAGACAGGCAGGAGAAAGGAAGCAAGTGTTAGAAGCGGCCTGTGCCTGAGACTCTGCCTAGTGAGGCTCGGGAGGGAGGACAAGCCCCAAGAGAAAGCTGCATACAACCCAGGGTCAGAGACAGAGATAGGGGAGCCTGGGGGGTGGTGAGACACGACAGAAGGGGAGCTGCTCCTCACCCCTGCATGGAGAGGCTGGGGGGGGTGGCAGGACAGAAGGGGAGCTGCTCCTCACCCCTGCATGGAACCATCTCCGCCTTGCTCTCTTCCCAGAGCAGGGGCTGGCAGGACAAAGGCCAGTCAGCCAGGCAGAGTAGCTCTGAGGCCTCTCTGGGGAAGGGCTGAGGCAAGGCAGGCACTGAGCCTCCCAAAACTGGGCCGCACATAGACGCAGGAACAGGCAGAGCTGTCAGTGTAAGAACAGGGCCTGTGCAGCATGCCGTCATAACAGTAGCTTAATAACAACTGAAGCCAACGCCAGAGTGTCACTTGTGATTAAAAACGGCACCTTGGCTGGGTGGCAAGCAGCACTTTGGGAACCCAAGAACCCACTCATTCTACCAAGTCACTCTCGGTTCCCTAAGCATGAGAAGCCCAGAGAGGCTAAGGGGCCTGCCCAGAGTCACACAGTCAATTAGAAACAACAATCAATCCGCTACCCCACCCGGCCCCACCCCCGCCCCACCAGCTTTCTCCTGAGGGGTAGGCACCTCCCACCAAATCCCAACTCTCTCACCCCTGCCCCTACATTCTCAACTTCCTGAATCTGAGATCCTCTTTAAGTGAGTTGGTATATTAAAGTCCCTGGAGCCGTGCCTAGCACGTTACACCTCTGCAATAAATATTAGTGGCTTTTATTATCTCATGATCAATGTGCGCGGAGCATCTGGAGGTGGTTTTTATCTTCCACCCAGAGCGTTATTTCCGTGTGTCCTCTGCAATGGGAGGACACCTTCCCTTTCTCACACGCCGTACGATCTTGCGGGTGTAGCTGCTCGCTTTCCTAGCTGGATAGAAAACACCCATTGCATTTACGACTAAGTAAACACAGTAAAGCAAACTGCTTCCCTCCCGCAAATTTGAATATTACCAATACCTCCTGTGTCTCTTGGCAGCAGAGACAGCAAGAGGCAAAGGGCTGGCCTTCTCCGGGAAGCCCTCCTTGACTTTCTTCCTTCCTCCCAGCTGGGTAAGCGTGGGCTTACCCACCAGGGGCTTCTCAAGACAGTTTTTTCACCTTTGATTCACTCACACATTTCAGCATCTTTCCGCTCACAGGAAGTCAGACTCTGGACCTCTCCAACAGAGGCATCGGAGGGAGTTCAGACCCTGTGTCTGCTCTGGGGGTGCTTGTGTCCCGTACACTTGCTCTTCAACCTCCCTGGGGGACATGATCCCTTTGGGGCTCTGACAAAGGCTGAAGACAGTTTCTGGGATCTAGGAACTGGTAAGGCAGTAGGAAGGAAACCTGCCTGTCCCTGTCCCTATCCCCCACAGGTGAGTCCCTAGCTGTGCCCTGGAGGGTAGATAGAGGCAGGAAAAGCCGGTGGCCCAGGCCACGCCTTTGGGGTCAAGCTGGGATGCCCTGTACCACAGAGTCAGAAGCCTAGAATCTGAGACGGGGTTACTTCCTCTCCATGATGGCACACATGGAACGGAGGCAACTCCAGGGTCGGCCAAGCCCCCATCCCAGGCAGGCCAGCAGCTTGCAGGCAGGCTGGCCTTAGGTCACCATTCTCAGCCATGCACTGAGGCCCCGTGAGCAAAGACCCAATCCCAAAGTAACAGTGGGGTGGGGGCATGCGTTAGACACCTGTGGCTGGGTGACTGTGGGCTGAGTG
Source organism: Cricetomys ansorgei (assembly GCA_026225945.1). Classification (NCBI taxonomy): domain Eukaryota; kingdom Metazoa; phylum Chordata; class Mammalia; order Rodentia; family Nesomyidae; genus Cricetomys; species Cricetomys ansorgei. The sequence continues at coordinate 10,482 of JAMJFZ010002144.1, forward strand.
TCCGCCAACATTCTTTCCTTGGTAAGCAAGGCTGGGACTTCAGGGACAAAGCCGTGTTGGCAGCTAAGTCCCCGTCATCCCTGCTTCTAGCCCATCAGGAGACACCTTGCCCTGAGCATGTCCAAGCTGTGTCCTCTGATTGTGTGGCATTAAGGTCCCCCAGCCAGCTTGGAGAGGGGCTCAACATCCCCCAGCCGGGTCTCCAGGGCTTCGTCCTGACGGATTGAGCACATGTCTTCCCAGGGGAGTAGGGACAGAGGAGACAGAGGTAGAGAGGGTGGAGAGGGTTGCGGGGTCCCTTGGAGCCAGTGCAGCATGGGAGGGAGCTCAGCGATGGAGCTGGCCACTCTTGGAGGAGAATTAGTCTTCAGAGATCAACCTTAAAGATGAAGAGCTGTTCGCTTTTATAGGCTGCGGCCTACGTGCCTCGCAGAGGAATCGCCTGAGATAATAAGGGGGCCTGGGCCAGGCGGCCAGCACTGTGCCTCAGGCTGGAGCTTATTAATCAGTCTTTTGGCCAGGCAGAGCAAGGTGCACCCCAACCCTCCTGTGCAAGGGGGGGTAGCACAGAGCCTCCCAAGGACAAGGCATAATGCTTAGAAGGAACCAGAGGCCTGAGTGAGGAGATGGGGTTCAAGGCCTGAGAGTTCCCGGCTAAAGAGATGTCTCTGAGCCCTGCAAGAGGGATCACTGGCTGCCTAAGCCCACAGCAGGGCCTGTGAGATGGTCTGCAGGTGAAGGTGTTGGCTGGCAAGCCTGCGAACCTGAGTTCAGACCCTGGAACCTATGTAAAGGAGGAAGGAGAGAACTGACTCCCAAAAGTAGACTTCTGCCCTCTCTACATGCGCTATGGCATTGGATCCCTGACCGCGCCCCCCACCCCACAAAGTAAATAAAAATGTAAAAAAAAATTTAAGCCCTTGTCCAACGGAGCCTCCCAGAACACCTCCACTGGAGGTGACATTCGTCCAGTATACTTCTTGGGGTCACCAGTCCTTGAGGACAACGTGGGTATCTGGAGAAAAAGATTCAATATCCAGGGGCCCTGGTAACCCCCCATCCCTGCGTATGGCACGCCCCCCTTCCTGCTTTCTCTGGTGGCCCCGTCCCGTGGGTCCTTCACAGAGGGCCTCGTCTTGGCTGCCAGCCCAAATGAGGAAGTCCCCAAATGAGGGAGGCAAGGTGCCAGGGGAGCCACTCTGCCCGCCCCATCCTGGGAGCCTCAGCCAAAGCTGGAGCTGTGCTCAGGACAGAGCCGTGGTGCTGACTTTGCACTGGAAATCTGGGTGCTCAGGCTTTTTGGGGGTCCTGGGAGCAGCCACTGATGGTGCCCAAAGTGACGAGAGACAATGTGGGAGCTGCCTGCACCACCCCTTCTAGAGGCTAAAGACACCAACACTCACTCCCCAGGGACCCTTGGCTTGGTTTCATGGGTGTCTGTAAAAGCTCCCCCCCCAATCCTGCTCTCCTCCACATGGCTCACTTGAGCCTTAGCTCTGAACCTCCAACCTGACCACATCTCCGTCACCTGCCTCAGAGCCACTGTGTCGCCTCTGGTTCTCTGCTGTCTGCGCCTGGCTGGAACACAAAGTGGACAGGACACTGGACCCTCTACCACTCCAAGGTCCCAGACACTGGAAGCACAGCCACACCCAGCCCCAAGTGCACACACTTGGTGTCTGTTGCTCCCTCCCCAGGGCCACACCTCCCAGGCCCCTCTCAGCCAAATGTCACCAACGCTCTTTGTGACTCTCCCGGCCCACCTCTGTCAAGCCTGAAAGCCTCAGGCAGGCCATGTTGACTCAAGAGACATAGGGAGGGCATGCCTCCAGCAGTTTCTTCCTCTCTCACCCCAAATTTGATGTGGTAACGTCCCTCAGACTCTAGTAAGTGATGGTGACCACCATGGCCTATGGCAGTTCCTGACTTGTGGGTTTGTCCCTGGGGGACTCTGTGTTCCCTGAGGCATAGGCCGCATCTCCTGGTGTGATATAGGGTCTCCATAAATAGCCAAGGAATGAATAAATATGGCAAGGATTAAGGTTAGACCACAGGAAAGACTTCCCAAACAGAATAGCTTTCTTTCTGGAACGTTCCTAGACGCTTTGAAATAACTGAAATGCAGCATTGAATATGGCTGGGAAGCTGACTGCTTCCTGCTTGGGGTCCACTCAGCAGGAAGCTATCACTCCCAAGGAGATGGGTGACGTCTTACGGACGGACATCCCAGGACCAGAAGCCCATGGCTAGTTCTAGAGCCTTTTATTTGAACATCTGGCAAAAACCATCGCACCATGTCTTCCTGTCCCAAGGAACAAAAGACCCTGTGCAGGGGCGGACACCTAACGAAGCTGGAGTTAGCCTCTCAGCCAAGGACATCCATCCAGCGAGGAAACAAGTGGTCGCCAGGAGCGACCATACCTGAACCTGAGGAAGGGTGACAGCCACTCAGCCCTGTCCAAGTGGTTCAGCTCTGGAGAGCAGCCAGTCAGGGAAGAACCACAGCCCCTGCCTTACCTTTGCCCCATCTGTTTCCAGGGGTCATGGGCTTGGTCCCCCTACCAGAGAGCCGAGCTCCAATGGTCTTGTCTATACCTGCCAGCCTCCCAGGGTGCTGTGACCAGGTGAGAGGCAAAGGCGTGAGCCACACCTGGTGCTGGGGTGTGGCCTCGGTGGGATCCCCTTCCAGTGGGAACAGAGTGTGTAGGCATCACACCGTGGGAGCCAAGAGGAGAGCTGTGACAAGGGACAGCCTCCCTGTGGGTCCACAGCCCTTTGAGGTTTGCAAACATAGCAGAAGTTTACCTGACCCCTCTTCAGCTCAGGTAGGGTGAAGGGAAGAGGGGGACGGTCAGCCCAGTGTACAGACACAGCAGCGAGTCACGTAAGTGCGTCAGTGGCCAAGATAAAACTAGGAGCAAGGGAGACGGCCCGGGAGCTGAGCGCACCTCTCTCCTCCCACTCCCTGATCTCTGATGCCGCTCTTGGGAAAGACCTGGCCTGTGTCTAAGCATACGGTGGGCACAAGATGCAGCCCGGTGCATGCGGGGTCACTGTTTGAGGGGGGAAGGGGTCTGATACCCCATACCTAGCACAGACACTGGGCTCTGCCTGGTGCAGCTGGGAGCTGGTCCCCAGGGGCAGCAGAACCGGGGAGGCCACACCTGGCCTAGGACACCTTGAAGTCCCATTTCTAGCCAGCTCCCCCTCCTCTCCATGTTCCTCCTGCCTAAGCTTCAAGCAGTCACCTCAGCAATGGCCCGCACCCCTGACCCAGGCAGCTAGGGCATGAGGTGGCGCTAAGAGGAACCTTGTGGCCCCAGGGAACTCAGAGGGGAGAAGGGATGTAGTGCCTGGACCAAGAGCCTCACCCAGGCATCCAGGGAAGCCTCCGGGAGGAGGCAGCCGTGTTCCAGCCCTGTGGAGGATAGGCAGGGTGTCTCTGGGTGTGGAGTGTGTTTAGGGCCTGGTGGTGCCAATCTAATGAGAGAGCATAGATCTGGAAGTGGGATATGGCCTGGGCAGGGAAACAAGCCGTCAGGACCCATTACCTAAGGAGGGAAGACTGGGTCAGGCTGGGGCCGTCTTGGGGAGAAGTCCTGAAGCCACCAGTGCTCCCTTAAGATCTCAGCAGAAAGGACCCTGTCACCTGGGGACCCAGTGAAGTCAGGAACGTAGTTAAGAAGGGGGACAGACCCCCCCACCCCTGCCAGGGAGGGGATGGAAAGGGACTGAGGTTAGAACAACAGTCGAGCCCTTGCTCTGTGGCCCACACGCTGCGCTGCGTGGCATGGGCCTGTTCCTCAACCTCTCTGATCCTCATCTGTGATGTGGGAAGGTATGCTTGAGAAGAGCCACTGACTAGGGTTTTGCAGACTGTAGAGAGCTGGTCCCCTTTGCCAGACCAGTGTCACTCCAGAAAGGAAAGCAAGCTGCAGCTTCGAAGAGTGAGGGGTGGCCAAGGCCCGCCCCTGCCACCTCCTCCTCCTCTAGTTGCAAACTCTCACTGTTCCTTCCCCAGTGACATCTGTCTGGGAGAAATTTAAAATTTAAAACGAGCAGCCCCATTATCCGCTCTCCTTGGCGAATGGCCTCCTCAACACGCCTGTCTATCCCAGTCCCTTGATGGCTCAGCCCGGGGCAGTCCTGCGGCCACCCCTCTGCCTCAGATGCCAGATGCCCAGCCCCTCATCAGCCCCTCCCTGCTGTGTCCCGGCTGGTGCAGTGCATAGCCCTGAGCTCCCTCCAAGCCTGGACACTGTCCCTGCAGAGACAGCAGGGAAGAGAGGCCCAGGCAGACCAGGGTTCAAATCCCTGTTGGGTTGCATGGCCCCAGGCTGCAGCCAGACCTTTCTGAGCCTTGCTCTCCTGGTCTTAAAGTTGGAGATCGATAGTGCCCAGGCTTCTGATGGGAGATTGATATTTATTGGATTTGGGCAGTCGGGAAAAGAGAGAGCTCAGAGAGGGTCCTGAGGATCAGGTCCTGCTCTTGAAGTCCAGGAGGATGTGCGGGGCGCCTGGCACCGGTTGAGGACTTACAAGCGGGGAGGACACCCATTGTGGCAATGGGTGAACGGGACTCATCACCCGGGTCAGCTGTCCCCAACTGAAGGGCTGGTCAACAACCAACTATAGGTCCTCTCTCCCCTCTGCCCGAGCGGGTACGGGGGTCTCTGATGGGGTGGGGACTGGCTGCAGCGCGTGCCTCCTGCAGGGAGCCCTAAGTTCAAGTCTCCGCTGAGGGTAGAAGGAGAGCTTGTCCCCATCAGCCCCGCACAAGCGCCCGGAACTCCAGCCCCTGAACCCATCTCCGCGCCCGTGGGTACCTGCGGTTTGTCGCGCGGTCGGTCCTCAAGTTGAGACGCGCCGCCCACGGTCTTCCACCGCTCGTGGACCATCTTCCCGTAGGACCCGCAGGGGTGCGGGGCGCGGCCGAGCGCAAGGGAGGCGCAGGGAGCGCGGGGAGCGCGGGGAGCGCTGCGCGCGCGGAAGGCTCCCTCGGTGCCGGGAACCCAGGGCGGCCCGGGAGCGGCGGCCGCCAGCAAGGCTGCGTGCGAGCGCGTGTGATCGCGGGGAGCGCGGGCGCGAGCCTCCAAGAACCGCCCGCGCCGCGCCGTCCCCGCGTGCGTCCCGCTCCCGCGCCTCCCGCGCGCTCCTCCCTCCGCCCTCCTCCTCCCGGCTCAGTCTCCGCGTCTTCTCTGTCTCGGACTCTCAGGGCCTTTTATTGCTCCCCGCGGTTCCCCGTGCGCGCGCGCGCGCCCCGCGGGCTCCAAGAGTGACTCCCGCACCAGCCCGGACGTGTGATGGGGGGGACTGGCGGCAGAGCCGGCACGACGGCAGCCACGGGCTCCCCACGGAGCCTGCGTGCCACGCGGCGCCCAGCGCAAACTTGCTTTCGGGTGGGACTCGCCCAAGTTCCTAGGTGCCGGGATCACCCCCGAGAGGGGCTGGGCGGAAAACGGGCGCCCCGTGCGGGGCTTCGGGGGTCCAGGTCCTGGGCAAGTGTGCGCTTGGCCCGCTAGTCTCCCCGACTCTGCAGCCGGGCTCCTGCACGCCCCACGGCACCCGCCCACACGGGTCCCAGCCGACGCGTCCCCCAAAGCCAGCCTGGAGCGGTCCCGACCGCGGGAGGAGGGACCCGAGCCACCAGTGGGGGCTTCTTAGTCGTTCCTCCCACCAGCAGCACTTTTTAAAGCGTTTAATCCGCCCGAGCAGCCTTCGGAGGTAATTGACAAAGTCCTTAATCTGCGCGGTTAACGAGCTGCTGTTGTGGCTCCGACCGCGTGGCTCCCACGCGCCCCACGCCGCGCCCCGCGGCCGCCCTTCCCCCAACTCCGCAGAGACGCCGGGCCCCCTGCTACTCCCTAAAGCTGTTTTCCGGCTCCGGGACGCTCTGGCCGCCTCGCTGTTCCCTGGCACCGGCTTCATCTCTCTCCCACCGGCTGCCAGTCTGTCGCCCCTTCTTTGTCCCTCTTCTCGTCCCTCTAGGCGCCTGGCAGGCGTGGGGCAGTCCTCGTGAGGGTGAGGCCCGAGCCTACCACTGCAGAGAGGCTCCTGGGATCGGAGCTGGAGCTAGGCACCGTGGCCACGTGCCAGAAACTGGGTCCCGCAGCCTGCACGGACTTCCATCTCTAAGGCTGGCTGGCGTCTCCCGCGGTCCCAGCCTGGCTTCCCACCAAGCTGCAGGCTGGGATCAGAAGACCCCCTATGGATGCACCTCTCCCCTTAATCCCCCATCAATTGAGATTGTTGAGGGTGACCTAGAGAGACCTCAGGCCTAAGCAGAAGACTGTGTAGTCATTGGCCACTGAACCTCTCTTGACTCAGTTTCCCCTTGTATCCAAAGGGTTAACAGCACCTCATTCGGAAAGGCTCTTCCATGGTTTTGAGGCACCATACATAAGCATCTGAGGGAAAGGGGGCTCAGACTTCCCTGTTGTAACCTCAGGTAGGCTTCATGTCCTCTCAGAGCCTCAGTTTCCTCACTGAGCAACCAAGGAGGGAGGAGAGCTGTGGGGTTTCCCAGGCCCCTCTCAGGAAGCAAGTGAAGGGATCCCAAGTCAGGTTCCACCGTGCTGGGAGAGGATTTTGACTCCAGGTAAGGTGTGTGCACCCAGGGCAGTGTTGACTAGGAGTCTACGGAAGGGGTCCAGAGGGGCCAGGGTGTGCAAGGAGGGTGCACAGCCTCCTTAGGGCGGGAGGCTTGGTTCCCGCGAAGATGCTTTGTTAGATAGCCCAGGGAAGCGGCAGACACCGTGAACTTGAGCAGGTATGCGTAGGAGCCTTCAGGACATCTGCTCCTGTGCCTAAGAAAGGACAGGTGAGCGGGGGCCACCTAGCGGCTCCTCCTGGCAGTGTTTGCTGCTGGGACCTGTCACCTAACTCAGCCAAAGTCCTCAACTGTCCTGCCTGCTGGGGTGCAGATGAGGGCTGCAAGCCGTGGGCTTTACCTCCTCACCACTCTGCAAGTGTCTGTTGTCCATGGTGACACCAGAGGGATCAGTGGGGGATGGGTGCTGGCAAGAGCACACTCAGTCCTCATGCTGCACTCAGCCAGGTCCTCACAGGCTCTTCAGCCTCACGAGGTGGAAGGAGATGCATCAGCAACCCAGAAGCTCCTGGGAGGCCTCAGAGCAGACCAACACCTTCCCTGTGCTCTGTGGACAGGGGTCAAGCATCGGGGACAAGTCTGCGCTTAGCATGCTGGCCACTGCAGAAGCAGCCTTTTAGCCAGCTCAGGGAGCAGCGGGGCCTCGGGGAAGACGGAATCCGGGCCTCACAAGCTACAAAGACTTAATCTAGAACTGTCTGGTACCCTGGTCCCTCTGCTCCAGCTCACTATCTCTTCGGAGTCCTGATTCCTCTTCCCGAGGTCCCCTGGGTGTGATAACCCCAACTGTCTGACAGCAGCGGCCTGGGTGTTGAGATTCTAGAGAGAGAGCCTGGCCAGAGCCTACCCCTCCTTTTGAGCCAGGACCCGTCAATCACAGAGTCACCTGGCCCAAGGTAGCTGTCCTCCACAGAGACCTCACCAGAGTTTGATGGGAGGACACGGCTCCTGGGTGCCTTAACAGGGAGGGGTACAGGATGGCCAGAGAGGACAGAAACGAAGAGAGACAAGAGTGGCTGGGGACCCAGAGTGACGGCCGACTGAGTACCAGCCTCTGGACTGGCTGCTGTCTGTGGAGGGTCACCCTCCCGTCCAGCCTTGTGTGGGGCACCCAGGTTCTCTCATCCACCCTGATAGATCAGAGCTGCTGTTAGCCTCGTTCATGGATGAGGAAACAAACCCAGAAATGCATTTAAGAAACTTACCTAACAGTCTAAGACAATGTAATTAACGCCAGGTGTCATTTAGTAAGGATTCCTCACGTGCCAAACACCATTCATTTGCAGTCTCAACAGACGTCACAGTCTCCTCTCCCGAGACCTGCGAGTGGTATCAATATCTCCATTTTAAAGATGGAGCAACTGAAGCTCAGAGAGGCTAAATACTTTGACCAAGATCACACAGCAGTTGGTAGATCCAGAATTTGAATCCTGGGCTGTGTACCACTGGAGCCCAACTCTCCTCAAAAGTTTCAGTGCTTCCTCGTCGGGCCTGATATACCCAGAGAGCATCGCTGGGCCGCCACGCAGCAGGGCTCCGCAACGTGGGCCGCATGTCAAATGTGCCTGTCTCTGGAGGCCTGCGGGCCAGTTCGTCAGGAGGTCGGGACCTCTGGCCCTCGTCCACCTGCCTCTCCCCGTACGCTGCCCAGGGCATTTCACTCTTCCGGTAAAGTGGTTTCAGCTCACCTCTGACAGTCACATTTATCATTAAAAATAAATTCATCCTGGCTCCCCTTGGCATGGGAGGGTACTGCGCAGTGATTCAGTGGGCCTGTCACCCTCGTGGGTAGGCGCAAGGAACCGAACAACTGGACGGTCTCCAGCGCCAGAGCCTCATTTTCTGCACTGGAGCCAGAAATGTACAGTGGGCTGACATTTAATTTAGAATCCAACATACCTTGACACAAACTCATAATACAAAGGCGGGGGCGGGTGGGGGCTGCCAAGCCGGGCAGGGGTGGGGGAGTCCGAGTGACAGGGTGGATTTCTTTCTTTTTCTTTTTTTTTTTTTTCTTTTTGCTTTGTCAACATGATGACAGCCCAGAGACTGCCATCAAAGGCAAGAATTAGCAGGGACCAAGTGAGTGAGTGAGTGTGTGTGTGTAAGAGAGAGAGAGAGAGAGATGCTGTGCATGTTTTGAGATCATGCTCCGAGTCCTCTGGGATTCGGTCTTCGGCATCTTGAGGTAAGTCTGCCGAGTCAGATGTTGCCGTCACCAGAGAAGTATGTGCTGAGGCTGAGCCGTCATGGCCAACGCCCGGAGCCCAGGACCCGGGCAGTGCAGTCCTTGCACCGTGGATGGCACCTTCCATCCCGGAGTCCCCAGCACTACCCAAACCCTCGGACACAGACTCGGCACTCAGTAAATACAGGGCACGGGGGAAATATGTCATTGAAACGCTTAAGCAGAGTGCCTCTCAGGAAGGAAGCTGGGCTTTAGTGAACAGAACAGCCTGATGGGCCATATAGTTGTTGAAACTGGGGGTTCACTGGGCTGGGGAGATGGAGACCGCTCGGTGGGTAAAGAACTTGCTCTTTACAAAGACCCCCAGATCCACATAAAAGCCGTGGCTGCAGCACATCTGTATTCACACACACACACACACACACACACACACACACACACACACACATTGGAGGTTCAAGGATCCCTGGGGAGGAGAGGGCAGAGTGCCAGAGACACAAGAAACTCTGGGGAAGTAGAAACCTGTCCACGTGGAGTGTTGAGACAAAGAGATGGCACAGCCTGAGGAGGGTGGAAGCTGGGCAGACATGAGCCTGGCACCCTGAAGCTGGGAGAAGAGGAGGCATGAGAGAGAAGCGGGGAGGGGGAGACCCCAGATGCACAGAGTTCACCACTAGGCAGGAAACCCAAGCAGGAGGGACAGGGAGCACCTGGGAGCCCCCAGCCAGCCTGTTCGAGTGCCTGCTGTGTGCCCAGCCTCTGAGTGGCCTTGTGACACTGGCTTCTTATTCCCACGTGACGGAAAGTGATGCACCCATTTGGGGCTGTGCATCTTAAATGCCAGAGTGTAAAGTGAAGCTCCCAGCCAGACTCCAGACTTCTCGTTTTAAGTTGTTTAATTTTATTTATAATTACTGGAGGATGGGGTAGGTGCCTGTGCCACGGAGCATGCGTGGAGGTCAGAGGCCCGCTCCGTGGAGTCCCAGGGTGGGGCTCAAGAACCAAAGTCGATCTCTGATGTCCCTCTTCGGGTGTTGTCTATCTTGTTCTCTGGGACAGTCCTCACTAGACCCCGAGGCCCACCTTTCAGGACAGGCTGGCTGGCCAGTGAGCCCCAGGGGTTCTCCTGTTGCTGCTTTGTTTCTGTTTTGTTGTTTTTCAAGACAGGGCTTCTCTGTGTAGTCCTGGCTGTCCTGGAACTCACTCTGTAGACCAGGCTGGCCTCGAACTCACAGAGATCCGCCTGCCTCTGCCTCCTGAGTGCCGGGATTAAAGGTGTCTGCCACCGCCACCTGGCTTATTTTTTTTAAACAAAGATTTATTCATTTTACTTTATGTGCATGGGTATTCTGCCTGTATGTGTGTGCGGTACCTGCAGAGACCAAAAGAGGTCATCGGCTCCGCTAGAACTGGAGTCAGATGGTAGCAAGTCACCATGTGGGTGCTGGCAATTGATCCAAGTCCTCTGCAAGAGCAGCCTGAGCTCTTAACTTCTGAGCCACCTCCCCAGTTCCAAATCTGTAGATATTAAGGGGAGCTTTGTCCATCATGCCAATCAACACATAGGTCACTTCTGGCACCTTAGGCTCCCACCTAGGCGCATTGCCTGCAATGTAACTAGTGTTCTTGGTTCATCTTGCTTTTTCCTTTTTTGAACAAGGTGTCCTGTAGTCCAGGCTAGCCTTGAACTCACTGTAGGAGAGAATGACTTTGTTCTTATGATCCACCTGCCTCCACCTCCCGAGTGCAGGATGTGCGCCACCATGCCTGGTATATGTGGTGCCGGGGATGGAACCCGGGGCTTCTTGCATGCTAGCTGAGTGCTTTACGGGCTGAGCCACAGCCCGCATGTGTGTGTCCTGGGCTCATCCCTCTTTACTTACCACAGTACTCCGCCTGAGTCTCTGCTGCTGCTGTGTTTATGTTGGTGAGCGTCTAGCCTGTTCCTGCCTGGGAGTGTGAGAAATGGCGCTGCTGCGAGCACTTGTGCACACATTCCTGGTGCACACGCACCTTGTGCACAACCTCTGGGCACTCTGCAGGAACATAGAGTGGGAGGGGGGTCCAGGCACCTGGTCCTCTTACCCACCACTCCGTGGGAAGCCGGGCGATGTGCCCCCAGGGTTGCCTGTTCCTCTGATCCTTGGCTCCCTCACCCTGTCGCCTCAGCACCTCCATCCCCTGCAGGCCAGTGTGCCCCATTCAGTGTGGACCCTTGGACTCGGGGGAGGGGTGCGGCTGTCCCCAGGGAGAGCTCTGCACCCCCCCCCCGTGGGTACCGCTCTCAGTGTTGCCTGCCAGAGGGCTGGTCTTAATGCTGTGGCAGGGCAGGCAGCTCAGCTGTCACCGTGCCTCCGAGGAGGCTGACTCCTGGGTCAACACTCAGAAACAGTGTCAGTGGGAAGGAAGGGCACGTCAATCATCTCCTTCTAGTCTCTCCAGCTGCAGTGCCCAGCCCCCACCGATGCCGAGAGCACAGCATTGCCCCTCCCCAAACCTGCCTGATTTCTCCCTGTGCAGCTGGGTCTGTCCACACTCCCACCTGCAGGGAGCATTCAAGCCCTGCAACCCTCTGCCCATGTCACCGGCCTTCACATGAGTACAATTACTCAAGCTTGGCTGGCTGGATTCTGTCCCCCGACCGGCCTTAGTGTTGGCAGTTTGTGCTCTGGGTCCCACTCGGACTCCCTGGTTTGTGCTCTGGGTCCCACTCGGACCCCCTGCTGGAGTGACAGGTGACGCTGGGCAGAGGTTTCAGCTGACCCCTTGACCCCTCAGGACTTGGAGCTGCCTCTCTGGCTCTCTCTTTTTAGTGCTGCTTCCCTCCCCAGTCACAGCCAATCCTCCAGCAAGCACCTTCAGCAAATATTTATTAAGCGCTGCTGTGTGGAGTTTAAGCCTAGTGATGTTGGCCACAGTTAAATGGTGTGTGTTTGAGAAAATGAGCAGGGTGCTGGGAAGAGCTGCTGAGAGGTAACCTTCGGGGAAGGGAGGGAAGTGCCGAGGGAGAGCTCTCTCCAGGCACAGGGAGAGGCAGGTGCGAAGGTCTGGGGTCCCAAAAGAACTGAACATGGAGAGATGAGGTCTGAGACAGGAAGAAGGCTGGGTGACGTGAGGCAGGGGATGAGGTTAGGTTCTGTATCAGTCATGATGGGAAGCCTTGGAGGCACCGCTGGCATCCAACGGACATTTTAACCATCACAGTCTGCATGGGATCCAAGGACACGGGGCAGGCACTAAGGAGGCCACTGCTATTGCAGGAGACGGAGCAGCTCAGACTGGGGCAATTGAAACGGACAGGTGAGCAGGTGCTGGGCAGAGCTAGGAAGGAGCCAGGAGGCTTGACAGACAGCAGATGGGAAGGCCGGGAGGGCGCTGTGTCACTCAGTTCTACTGCTGCTAAGACCCGAAGCAACGTAAGGACCCAAAGATGTGTTTGGCTCACAGTTTTAGAGGAAACAGTCCACTACTGTAGACACGGCAGAAGAAAGCACAGTACAGCTGACAGGAAGCAGGGAAAGAGGATGTAGGATGGAACCAGGGCAGCACAGACCGAAAGAGGCCCTCCTGCGTTGCTCACAGGGCCACGAGAAGATTACACCCTGGCAAGCTACTGGTCCCAAAGTTGAGAGACTTGTGCCACAATCCTGAACCCAGCTGAGCTACCAGTCAGGGAGACAGAATGCTGTTTAGTAAGCTGCTGTGTTGAGAGTGGTTGTTACGCAGCATTGTCACAGCCATAGCTGACTGATGCACAAGCAGAGGCAGGCATCTTGTGGAAAATTATAAACATCACCTACTATTGCATCTAGAAGTCATCTTTGTTACTGACTTAGGCCACTTCGAGTCTGTGTTTTGTTTGTCTCGAGATAAGGTCTCATGTAACCCACGCTGGCCTTGAACTTGTTAAGTAGCCAAGGATGGTTTTGAACTCCTGCTCCTCTTGCCTCCGTTTCTCAAGCGTTCCAAGCTTGAGCCGCCACACTTGGGTTATGTAGTGACGGACTTCGAGTGTGCTGTGTAGACACTCTACAACTGAGCTCCCAGCCCTCGACCATGCTCTGTCATTGCGGGAGACATACTGTGCTCCCAGACAAACCGCTCAGGACTCCATGCCGGGATACATAAGATGAGTGAGGGCGTGTCAGTGTGTGGCGCCCTGGGTCTTGGATGGGAAAACAGCAACTCATTTCACCAGTATTTCCCAGAGCCCACCGCAGCCTGTGTTGTCAGACCTCTGTGTGCATCCGGCTTTGTAGGCACTCAGTGCTTGCCCTAACAGACCACACCAAGCATGTAACTGCACCTTGACCCCGGGGCAGTCCTTGGTCACAGCTGGTAGAAGCTGGATGACTTACAAAGACCCTTCAGCTACCTTGCCTCTGGGGAGGGCAGTGCTGGCCTGTTTTCTGAGTTCCTGGAGGCCCGAGCCCACGGTGGACACTTTTCCTCCACGTGTCATTTCCCCTTTTATCTCGGTGCTTCAGGGTCCTTTTCAGGTCTGTCTCTCGTGTGTACAGCTTCCCCCGAGACTAAAGCTCCCACGATGCACTGAGGCAGCGGTCCCGTGTGCAGATTGTCTCACATCGCCTGGTCCTTCTTGCAATCACCAGTGAACTCTGATCTCACCTGTTTTCAAGCTGCTCCTGTGCCTGACACCAGCCATAGTCCAAGCCTGTGGGGACCGCTGTGTCCTTGCTGCAAAGGAGGGCTTCAGGTGGTTCAGAGGTGGCCTCTGTGTTTAACCACAGACACCATTGTGTCAGCTAGCTGGGTAGCTGGGAGAAGGTCTCCATGTTCTTAGGCTTTTCAAACCTTTTGTTTTATTTATTTTAAAATTTCTATTACATTTTATTTAGTGTGTGTGTGTGTGTGTGTGTGTGTGGTATACATGCATGTCTACACTGTGCTCCTCATGCATGTCTACACTGTGCTCCACATGCATGTCTACACTGTGCTCCACACAAGTAGAGGTCAAAGGACAACTTTTGAGAGTCATTTCTCTCCCTTGGCCAAGTGGATTCTGAGAGTCAAACTCGGGTCCTTAGGCTCAGCATCAAGGGCTTGTCCTCTGAGACGTGGATGTGGCCCATCAAAAACCTTTCAGACCGGTGTGTCCCGCCTGTGACTCTAGGAAGCCTTTTCAACAACAGCTGGGATCAGCAGGGAAATAAGAGAGATCTGAGTAGGGAATGAGGGCACCATGGTAAGTATTCTGAACGTCCTGACAAAAGGCAAGTCTGTTTGACACTGGCATTAGGAGATGTATCCGAAGGATTTCTGGGTGTCCGAGCAGGTACCAACTCCTCTACTCTCCATTGAGATCCATCTCTGAGTAAGGTTATCCCATTTTCAGATGAGGGAACAGGGGCCCCAAGAGGCCACACAGGGAAGCCTGGAGCCCGGTACACACACATACACATGCACACGCTCACAGGCACGAGCACACGGTCTGCCTCCCAAGTCGGAGTGGAAGAGCTGTCTGTCTGTAAATCTCACTTCATTTTGGACATTTATTTCCACTTTGTAGCTGTTGATAAACAACACACCACGAACAGCCTGTATCACAGTGAACAGCCGCACGCATCTCACCCAGCCTAGCTAATTATTCCCTTAGATGGATTCCCAGGAAGAGAATTATGGAGTCAAAGGGCAAGCTTATCTTTAAGACACTCCATCCCCTCACCCAGCCTGGCCTTGCTTCTGCAATCTCAGGATTTTTTCCCACAGTGTCTGGAGCCCAGGGTTGGTGGGAAGGCTCTAGCCTTGGCTTAGCTGTGTCCTACATGGAGAGCTTTCTCTGACCCCGAGGACATGGGCAACTTCTATCCTGACATCTCAGGTCCTGGCCTGAAGCCCAGAAGACTGGGGCTGCCCAGGGCCACAGGGAAGCTGGGTTGCAGTGGGGGACTGTGCTTGCTCTAGAACACAGTGGGCTTGCTTACGAATGAATGAATGAGGCCTGACTTCATCTGCTCCCAGTTGCAGAGCAGCTCCCAATGGACTAGTCCCCCATCTGATGTCACAGGTGTGGTCCCCACACGGAAAAGGCAACTTGCTGCTCTGGGAGGAAGGGGAGGTGGTAAGAAGATCCTGTGTCTGTCACCAGATCCCACCATCACCATTGTCCTCATTAGCAACATCCCCACCATCACTGTCATTCCCATTACCACCAGAATCATTACCACCCCATCACCACCATCACCACCACCACCACCATCACCACCATCACCATCACCACCATCACCACCACCACCACCACCACCACCATCACCACCATCACCATCACCACCACCACCACCATCACCACCATCACCATCACCACCATCACCACCATCACCATCACCACCATCACCACCACCACCACCACCACCACCCCATCACCACCATAACCGTTACCACCACCCCATCACCACCACCATCACCACCACCACCACCACCATCATCATCATCACCACCACCACCACCACCACCACCACCCCATCACCACCATAACCGTTACCACCACCCCATCACCACCATCACCACCACCACCACCATCACCACCATCACCACCACCACCACCATCACCACCATAACCGTTACCACCACCCCATCACCACCATCACCACCACCACCACCATCACCACCATCACCATCACCACCATCACCACCATCACCACCACCACCCCATCACCACCACCACCACCACCCCATCACCACCATAACCATTACCACCACCCCATCACCACCATCACCACCACCACCACCATCACCACCATCACCATCACCACCATCACCACCACCACCACCACCACCACCCCATCACCACCATAACCGTTACCACCACCCCATCACCACCATCACCACCACCACCACCACCATCATCATCATCACCACCACCACCACCCCATCACCACCATCACCACCATAACCGTTACCACCACCCCATCACCACCACCATCACCATCACCACCACCACCACCATCACCACCATCACCATCACCACCACCACCCCATCACCACCACCACCACCACCACCATCACCACCATCATCATCACCACCACCACCACCACTACCACCATCACCACCATAACCGTTACCACATCACCACCATAACCATCACCACCACCACCCCATCACCACCACCACCACCACCATAACCATCACCACCATAACCATCACCAGCATTACCACCACCGTTACCGTTACCGCCATCATTATCATTTTTATCACCATCACTATCATCATTAGCTTCATCTCCACCGTCTCTATGGTAACCATCATCACCACAATGATAACCACCCCCATCATCTTCATCACCATCATCGCCACCACCATCACCATCACTGTGTCTCTTAGAACTGCACCCCTCAGCAGGCCCCGCTCATCTCGGAGGCCTGGAGAAGCTACTTACCCATGGCAGTCTCTGCCAGCTGGAGTTGAACGGCTCCTGCTCCCTCTGCCTGTCTGGTCTCCTCCGTGAGCCCCTCCAGGGACCACCCTAGGATTCAGTCCTGAGCAGCTTGACCCTCGGACTTCACCAACACTGCCCTGCTCCTGAGCATTCCCTCAGGGCTTGCAGTGAACTCCAGGCTGAAGGGATACCCCCTGACAAGCCCAGCTGCAACTTGCCACTCTCAGTCACCCTGACGCTACCAAGAAGAATATTCCACACAATCCTGTTACATCACTTACTCTGAACCCAGCAGCAGAGGTGGCAGGTCACTCAGATAGCATGGGGACCATCCAGGCTTAGGCACCCACCCCATTCTACCCAGAGCTCTGTGTCTGAAAACTCAGCTCAGAGCAGACAGCCATGTTAATCCTGTCTCAGGCTGGTGGTCTCCCCACCAGGCAGGGGAGCCGCTGTCCGGAAGGCTGGTGCTGAGTCCAGTTAGCAGCCAATGGCGTCGCAATGCCACCTGGAGATTATCTACCCGTGGCTAGTTCCCAGCAGCAGGCCCCAGCGCCCCAAAAGAAAGCTGCTAGCTATTAAAGAGATTCATGGGAAGGGGCAAGGAGAGAAGGAGGGCTAATCAAGCTGTCCTGATTGTAATTGTCCAAAGGTGCTGGCCTTGCTCATAAACAGCCGGCCTCTCCCGGCCGCCTCAGCATCTCTGCAGGACTTCTCCCTGCTGGGACCATACGAGGTAATGTTCTTTCAACATAACTCTATTTAAATTCACATTTCCATCATCCCCCAGAGGAGCCGCGCGAGAGAGAGCTGAGCTGCGTGGTATAAGCCGGCAAAGGATTAGATGGGGTGGGTGGGGGTTTTTCCTTTTTATTTTCTCTCAGTGATGGAGACGGGGCTGAGGTGGTGCAGGAGGGGTAGGGACTGTTCTAGAATCCTGCACTGTCAGAGAAGGAAGAGCTGCACACAGCCAGCCAGCTCAGCCCTCCTGACATCCAGATAGGAAACTGAGGCCTGTGGGGCTCTCAGCATGCGGAGGGGCACTTTGTTAGCTTCTTCTCCAGTAGGCCCTGGGGCTGTGACATGGAGGGCCATCATGGAGAGGGCAGACCAAGGAGGGTCTTCAGGGTCCAGAGCTGGGCCTCTGCCCCTGCTCGTTGCCTGGGGACCTGACTTTTCTCCAAACCAATGGGCAAACCAGCAGGGGCCCAAGAGACCCAGGTCCTACCCTGCTGCTCTGCCCAGGAGGTGACAAAAGTCACCTTTCTCCAATACTGCTGCCCCTCATTTCCTCTGCAGGGGGCCTCTGGGGGCTGGCAAAGGGCATGGCTTCTCAGGAGAAACTGAGATGTGGATGGAGGCCTGTCAGGCAGACTAGAGACCTGATAGATGATCGGCCAGGAGTGTGGCTCCCTGGGGAGAGCTAAGTCTGGGTCACAGGCAGGGCTTTGGCCAGAGCAATTTGGGAGTAAGGGAACTGCAGGCCCACTGGCACTGGCTGCTGGCTGAGTTTGGCTGGGAGGTGCCTATCTTGGGGACTCTCACCTGCGGGGTGGGGGAGCTGGAGACAGCAGCCAGGAGGCAGGGAGAGGAAGTACAAGCATTTGGGGAGCTCCTGCCTTCAGAGAGAGGAGAGAGTGCCAGGATGTTCAGAGAGGCATCTGGTTCTGTTTTTTTTTTGCATTGCTTTCAGAAGCTTGGACACTGGGGACTATCACCCGGCTGGGTCTCCCTTCCAGGAGTCCTTTCCACAGTGACAGTCGGGTGACAGTGGGGTGAACATGGGGTTCTCCTCCTCCTGGCAGCCACACGGAGCCCGGTATCAGTACTGAAGCCATGTTCAGGAGAGCACCCTCACCTGCCTGAGACATTTCCTCTGCCCCAGAGCATGCCCACTTTGGCTCCAGGGAGGCAGGGGTGGGAATGGAGCTTGGTGTCAGGCACCCTGAGCACCCAGTCAACAGCCTCCTCTTCTGTGCTCTGTGCCCTCTATTAAGTTATATCTTCTCTCTGGCCTCAGTTTCCACATCTGTTAATCAGCTTCCTCACAGAGATATGGGACAGGAAGCCACTCTGGAAGGTCTCAGGTGGAAGCTGGCAAGGGGAAACGCCTATTACAGGAGGTAGAGACACGGACTAAGGATCCTCTGGCTGACCGACCTCTGCCTCCATGAAGCGGGCCAGAGCAGCCAAAGCAAGCATCACAAGTGCTGGTCAGCCTTGCTGCTTACTGACGGACATTGGGCAAGAGACAGCATCTCTCAAAGTCTCATTTATCTGTAGACAAAGATGAAAAAACACAATAGGGCAATTGCCCTACCTGCTCGGGCAGCCATAAGATAAAACATAGCACGGGCCTGGTATGTACAAGGGCCTTTGTGATCAGCATCGTACTCCTAGCTCACTGTGCTGCCTAGTTTTATGTCAACTTGACACAAGTGAGAGTCATGTGGAAAGAGGGAACATCAACTGAGAAATGCCCCTGCCAGGATTGGTCTGTGGGCAAACCTGTGGGGCATTTTCTTGATTAGTAACTGATGTGGGAGAACCCAGCCACTGTGGGCGGTGCCACCCCTAGGCTGTTGGTCCTGGATGCTATAAGAAAGCAAGCCGTGAGGAGCAAGCCAGTAAGTATGCCTCCATGGCCTCTGAATCAGTTCCCCCAGGTCCCTGTCCTATTGAGTTCCTGCCCTGATTCCCTCAGTGGTGGACTATGATTTAGAAGTAAAGCTGAAATAAACCCTTTTCCCCTCAAGTTGCTTTTGTTTATGGTGTTTTATCACAGCAATAGAAACTCAACTAAGACACTGACCATCACCAAAATCATCATTACCCCCTCACTACCCTCACCACTAAAACTGTACCACCATAAAACTCTTACCACCATAACCACCACCACCACCACCACATCATCTCCCATCACCACTACCATCACCACCACCATTGCTACCACCACCATCACCACCACCACCATCACCACCAGCATCACCACCAGCATCACCATCACCACCCCACCATCACCTCCATCACCACCAGCATCACCATGACTACCCTACCATCACCACCATCACCTTCTTTACCACAATCACCCCTCTACCATCGCTCCCACCCCCATCATCATTATCACCGTAACAACCACCACTGTTACCGCTGCCATCTCTGCCCCGCCACCTGTGCTGTCCATACCTCCCACTGCTTCTGCACAGAGGCCTCCATGCCCTGCCTCTGTACCTTGACTCTGCTCTCTGCACAGACTACCAGACACTTTCCTGGGGCCAGACTTAATCCGCACCCTTGAACAGTAAGTACCACAGAGTTAAAACATGCCCACTCATAGACCCAACATTAATTCCTTGATTACCGGGCTCCAAAGCCATGTTATCTCAGGGCCACCTGTGGGGCCTGATTATGAAGCAAGTGCCTATTTTTGGCCTCGGTTTGCTGCTCATGGCTCTCACAGGCCTCTCTGTCCCTTACAGTCTTCACAAATTATGAACTCCAGAGGACTCACAAAAGAGCCAAATGGAATGAACCACAGTTGCCCTCACTCCTATTGCTCTAGCCCAGAAGGGCCTATGAGGAGACAGGGTAAAGTGGTTTGGCCAAGCTCTGCTTGCCCTGAGGCCTGGCACCCACCCCCTGAGGCCCAGGAGGAGGGTAGGTTTCAAGGTCACTGACTGAATAGGCGGTAACAGTAGATTTGACTGTTTCCTTTTGGAAGTTCCCTTGGACCTCTCTGCCTAATCCTTACAATCTGACTCTAAGCTATCCAGACCAAACTGGTGTGTCTGACCTCCCTGCAACCTCAAGTCTGCTAGGAAAGTGCTCACCCTGTGTCCCTAGAGACTCCAGGGCAAGTCTGAGAGCCAGGGCTGGTGGCTGACATCCACCCAGGCCTTGTTGGGGGAAAGACATTCAGCCACAAGAAGGAAGATAGGCCTGAGCTGTGGCAGAGTGCTCAGCATGTCGGTACACAGGCTGCCCTCCAGTGAGGAGGCTCCAAGAAGGGCCTGATCCCCTGTCCCTGAGGGGGGAATGCAGATGGGACCCCAAAAGACAGCAGCTGGGGTCTTACAGTGGAACTTCAATTCCCAAGCCACGAGTCCTGAGGCCAGGATGGTCTTCAGTGTCTGTGTGGCTGGGTCCCTGGGCCAGGTACCACTCATCCCCAGATGCCAAGTGGCAACCTCCAGCTCTTAGAATCTGAGGACAGTAGCGTCTTAGACATGAACTCATGGGCCTCCCAGGATGGTTGGAAGAATGACATTTTTAAAAGCAAGATAACAAATGGTAAAGGAATTGAAAACACGTCTCTCATGTGAGGCCGTCTTGTGCATGCCAGCTTGGAGGGTGGGCGTGGGCTGCCGGTAGTGGGTAGAGACACAAAGGGGGTTGGGGAGGCAGCAGAGCTGCAAGACACCTGTTCCTTTCTGAGCAATGACCCAGATGTGACAAGTTGCTCCCAAGGTGGCAGAACCCCCTCTGCCATCTACACCGTAGGGTTCCACTGGTCCAGAGCATGTCTGAGTCCCAGAGGACCCCTCCTGTCATATATAGATCCTGTCCCCATCTGTCAAATGAAGTGTCTGGCATGACTTTAGTTGTGATGCTCTGTTCAGACAAGGTATTGTCTGGAAGCCCCCCGCCAAAAAAAACAAACAATAACAAACAGCAGAGCTGTTATGGATCAACCATTCTTGAAGGGTCTGGGTTGCCCTGGTCACCTCAAATTCCCCTTCAGCTTGCTGTTGTGTGACTTTTCCTGGGGAGACAGGAATAAACCCCAGTCCACACCGGATAAGACACAGGTAATAGGCCATGGCTATGACTCCACTCAAGTCTGTCTGGGTGGCCCAGTGAGTTAACTGAGCATAAACACAGGAGTGTGAGTGCCTGGAGCACGGGTGGCAACTCACTGTGCCAGGCAGCCGCACCAGACAGGCTCCCCTCCCGAGCAATCGCTTACGGCTTTTATAACTTTGAAGAAAGGACTTGCGAAACTTACAACTTTCTGAGCTTAAATTTTTTATGACATCTGTTTACTTGAAGGAGCGCATACATGAGCTATGGCTTGTGTGTAGAGGTCAGACCTTGCCAGAGTTAGGTCTCTCCTTCTGTGTGTCCTGGGAATTGAATTCAAGTCCTCGGTCTTGGCAATAAGCACCTTCCCCCCTGAGCCATCTTACCGGCCCCTTTCTGAACTGCTTAAGTTCATCATCTTCCTGAGCCTTGAAAATTTGCTTAGCTTGAATCTCGAGACAGGGACTCACTCCATAGCCCTGGTTGGCCTGGAACTCACAGAGATCTACCCCTGAGTACCAGGATTGATGTAGGCTACCATGCCCAGGGTCTTGAGTCTCCCTCAGAGTACAATAGCTACATAATATATCCCCACAGAAGTCACTCCAGAGAGCCAGAGGCTTCAGGCACAGAGGTAAGTTTCTTGGTGCAATCTCTCTTTGTCTCTCTGTGTCTGTCTCTGTATCTCTGTCTCTCTTTCTCTCTCTCTCTTCATACTGGGAAGTGAACTCAGGGTCTCAGGTGTGCCAGGCAAACACTGGCCTACATCTCTGGTCTGTCCACGGCATAGAAGCATCTCTCCTAACACAGTAGCAGGCAATCTTGAGATTCTAAATGGATCTGGGCTCTGTGCCAGTCCAGCCATGACTCTGGCTATGCCAGCTCTGCCAGAGTGTGATGAGAGGGAGAAGGTGTATACTGGGACTGGGGACATAGCTCAATCGGCAAGTTTGGTTCTCAGAACCCAGTGGGGAAAAGTAGAGAGAGGTACATTCCTGGGCTCACTGGATAGCCAGTCTAGCTTGCTTGGTGAGAGTCCATCTCTTAAAAAGAAAAGGTTGACGGTGCCTGACAGATGGCGCCCGACGCTGTCCTCTGACTTCTACTAGCATTTGCACACACATATCTACACACCAAAGAAGTATATTAGCTATTCTGAGGATGGACCCTGGAAGGCTTGGGGTCACCTAGTGCTGTTTAGGTGTCTAGAGATCAGGGCCCAAACCTTCACCAGCACAGAGTGGAGTGCTTGGTCTGTGCATCTCTTCGTGACCCCAAGACACTCATGGTATGGGGAGTCCTGGGGAACCAAGAAGGGTCTACACCTGGGTTAGAGTGAGGGGATTATTTTCCTTCAGAGAGAGCCAGGTACTTGGAGAATTCCTGCAAAGGTGTCAGCTGGAAGCTGTGCAGAGGTCAGGACAGAGGATGGTCACTGGGCCATGGGGGTGGGGGAGGCAGCAGCAGGCCTGGACTTGAGCAATGCAAGAAGAGGTTATGAAGAAAGGTTCCGAGTAGGTGTTTGACCTGAGCGTTCTGACATGGGCTTATTGCCCCCGCAAGAGGAAGCTTGGGGTGAGGACTGGGTAGACTGACCTGGGGTAGACTTTGAAAAGCCACCCCCATTGGGGAGGCAGCAAGACACCCAGGTGTGGACATAGCCCAGATGAGCTGCAGGTGCAGACTCAGGGTTGTGCCATGGTGTCTGCACAGCCAGAAAGCAAGGATGCTGCCAAAGTGCTGGGTGCCTTGGAGAACTCCATGCACTCAGGGTAGGAGGAGCTTCCTCTGTCCAGGGACTAAGGACAAGTGGGTCCCCTGTTGAAGACCCTGGGAGACCCCCCAGAAATGTCTGAAGTAAGTCTGAAAGTAGATTGAAGGTGGGGGACAACGAATGAAAGTCCTGAAGCTGATGTGACTCCAGGGTCCTGGAGCTGTCAGCCTGGAGCAGGAGGATTCAGGAGGACCTGGCAGCCAATCCGAGATGCCAGGATCCTAAGAACAGGTTAGGCATGGAGAGGGACCTTCCTCCTGTACAAACTTCCATAACACCTCCTCACAGAGCCTCATGGGGGAACCTGTCCATGCCTCTGCCCCACCCAGATATCTCCAGCTGACCCTCCACCTCCAGCAGTGGTCCCTGAGGTTAGCTGGGATTGGAGGGGGAAGGGGCTGCCCTGCATCCGCGGTTGAGAAATGTGACTGGGGGCTCATCAGACATCTCCCCCAGAGACTCAGGGCCTGTGCTGGGCTCTGGCAGGAGTTTGGAATGCCAATTCATCCCAGGATGCCACCATAGACAGATGAGGGGCACAGGCTACGGTGGGCAGGCCGGCCTTTGTGGCAGCCTGCCCCCAGCCCCAGAAGGGCTGTCTGGAATGTCTTACTGATGCTTTGTTAAGCCCTATTAAATATGCATCGGCCCCCATTAAAATTTAATGCCCCACTTTGAGGTGTCACATTCTTTACCTCCTCCCGGGACAGGGGAGGGATGAGTGGAAGAGAGCATATTGGGGACCCAGGCAGAGGAGAGGCTGAGGGGAGGCTGGTGTGGTCCTTGGCTAGTGCCCAGGCCTTGGGCGAGGCACAGCTGGTAGTAGTGTTTACTACTCCGCCTTACTCATGGCTGAAGTCTTTGATTTATTTCTTTCAGGAGGCTTTAAAGATCCAAACATTGCGGGGAGGTGGTGGCACACACCTTTAATCCCAGCACTCAGGAGGCAGAGGCAGGAGGATCTCCTAGTTCAAGGCCAGCCTGGTCTACAGAGTGAGTTCCAGGATAGCCAGGACTACACAGAGAAACCCTGTCTCAAAAAAAATCCAAAATAAAAAAAAAAACCAAATATCATTCTTTGTAAGGGGCTGAAGGATGCAGGCTGAGCAGGGTGTGGTCCTGTTTGTCTGATCCTGGGAGCTACACCGTGCCTGCAGAGGTGGGGACACACAGGCAGTGCATGATGGAGCGTTCTGGTGCTTAGGAATACGAGGCAGAGCTACTAAGAGAGCCACTCACACCCATGCAGCTGATGTTCCAAAGAGCAAAATCCAACGGAAAAACACAACATTGCTGATGGAGATCGGCACCCTCGGGCGTGGCTGGGAATGCAAGCTGGATACGCCTTTGTGTGTAGAGAACAGTGAGGCATGTTCTGCAGAGTCAAACAGACCCCGCCAGCCCAGCCATTGCATGCTCAGTGTGTGATAGACGTGCACACAAAAACATGCGTGCCCGTGTGCAAGGCAGTGTCTTTCCTGGAGCCAAGCAGCGGGGACACATGTCCAGATGACTCGCGAGAAGATGTCACCTTGACACATCACCTGACTGAACACTACGCAGCCATAAAAGGAACCAAGTGTTAACACACACTGTCCTGCTTCCATTTCAGTTGCTGTGATGAAATACCCCGGTGAGAAAGCAACTTAGGAGAGAAAGGGTTGATTTTCACTCAGAATCCCAGGTTACCATCCACCACTGTGGGTCTTGAAGCTGTACTGAAACCCACACAGCTCAGGGGTCGGCCTTACTGGGGAGACGGGGAGCGAAGAAAAACAGACAGACACATGCACAGAAAGGCTGGGATGGAGCGGCCCCGTGCGCTCTGCTGGGGATGCCCCAGTGGTTTGGTAACCCAGTGCACTTACTTTATTTATCTGAATGGAGGCAAGTGTTTTGTATACAACTGAAGGAAGAGGCTGGTGAAGCATAGTCTCTGACCGTCAACATCCAAGAGGAGGAAGCTGTGGTCAATACTTTCTATAGACATCCGACATCGGCACAGACCAGGAGAAGCCTTTGCCCTTCCCATGGTGTGAGGCATGGGGGCCGCTGACAGGGCGGTGCTCAGGTCAACAGTGCTCCTTCAGACAGGACTTCACCACGGTCAAGAGCTGAGAAGGAGCACATGCCTGCCTGTGCTCAGCTTTCTCTGTGCTAACACAAGGCAGGAGCCAAAACCTGGGAACGGTACCACCCACTCCCGGGCTGGGTCTTCCCTCATCAGACAACACCCCTTAACCCCTGCAGACACGCCCACATCTGGACAATCCTTCCGGGAAAAGCTCTACCCAGCTGATTCTAGAGTATGTCAGGTTGACATTTAAAACCGCGCTCACATGTACTAAACCGTGAACGGGCCTCAAAATCGAGCTGAGGGAAAGAAGCCAGACGGGAAATGCTGTGTGTCACAATTCCTTTGATAAGAGATGTCCAGAAGCCACCGAGCCATGGGGAGAAGTCAGCAGTTTCCAGGCACTGGCCGTGGGGGAGGGGCGCCGACTATTCTGTATGGGGTGCTGAGAAAGTTCTGGAACTAGATAGAGATGTTGGTTATACAACACTGAGTGTGCTAAATGTCAATGCTTCGTGCACTACGAAATGGCGAAAATGGTGACTTTATGTATGTTTTGTCGCATTACTGGGAGTGAAATAGTGAGGCTATAAACCACAGACTATCACTTTCTATATAATGGAATGCTGTGCGCAGGCTCATGGGATCTGAGTCTGTGGTGAGGAGTCCAGAAATCTGGATTTTTCTGCCTTCTCAAGTAACCCTGGTGTGGAGCCAGCAATGGACACTGCAGAGCAGGATAGCAGCTACCGGACCTCAGGGAGGTAAAATCTGATGCGTGAGCTCACAGGACAGAGAGAAAAGGGGACTGGAAAGCTCCATTGCTAAAAGCCTCTGCTGTAGGAAACTCCCTGGGGGCCAGGAGCAGCCAGCAGCTGCATGAGGGGTGCCTGCAGGCCTGGGAAGGCTGGTCAGAGATCCCCAGCCTCATCTCAGGGGCGCCTCGGTGAGGCCTGAGGCTGTGTGTGTGTGTGTGTGTGTGTGTGTTTCCAGAGCTTTGAGGAAGGAGGAGGGCTTCGGCCAGCCTTCAGCGGGTGGCCCGGAACACCCAGTACAGACCCTGGGAGGAGCAAGCGACACCTCATTTTTTAAACTGTATTAATAATTTACTAGAGCCAGACATTGTAGTAGATAATTCACATGTGTGGATTGTGAATTTAAGGCTCCAGAAAGAGAGAGCAGAGAGGAGGGAGGGAGGCGGGGGAGAGAGGCAGGGGAGGGGAAGCAGAATGGGGAGTAGGGGGAAAAAGGTAGGTGGAGAGGGGGAGGGGGAAGGACCCCTCCTGGGAAGTCTACCCAACTCTAAGGAGGACTGGGCTGGCTAGGAACACACTTGGGGGGCAGAGGCAGGAAGATCTCTAGCTCTAGACCATCCTGGACTGTAAGAGTGAGACCCTGTTTTAAAAAAGAAAAAAGGAAAAAGAAAAAAAAGACAAACAATAAAAGCAAGACAGAAGGGTCATAAAGTCCCTTTTTCACACCCTCCTACGGTGAGGGCCTTTCTAAGGTCTTGCTGTGTCCTGGACAAGCCCCCATGTGTTCACCTGAAGCAGTGTCTCCATCTCAGGCACTGGTGGCCATGGTGTGGACCCCACTTCCTTTTGTCCTCCCCAACTTGCACCCATTTCAGAGGTGGAACCTGAGGCTGGACAGGCTCGGGGACTTGGTGTTGTGAGAGGGGGAAACTTCCTCTGTCTCTGCATCTCAAATGCTGTCCCATGAGACCCCAGTTATTTTGGGACACAGGGATGACCAAGGACAAGAGACCTATGCTCTAGAAAGGGTAGGGTCCCAGCCTTCCAGAAGCTACTATAGCTTCCTGAAGAGTCCCAGAAGGATCTGGTTCCTCCTCAGCCCAGAGAGAGGATTTCTCAAGTTTGTTTTGTGATCTTGCTTTAAAAGAAAGAGGTAAGAGAAAAAGGAAGCCAGTTTTCCCCAGCCCATCCAATCCTCTTTGGGTGACTCTCTTCCTGAGGGTCATGCTGGACTTGACCATTCTGCATGCCAATCCTCCAAAGGGTGGCTCCATCTCTGAGTGTCCCCCGAAGCATAGAGGTGCCCAGCACATCTCTAACTACCCCGGGAAGGAGCTGGAGTGACTAACCAGGCTGTACTCTGAGCTTGGAGATCTCAGGAAACCCTCCATCCCAGAGACATTCTGGTCCTGACAGGAGTCAGATTTATAACCTGAAGATTGAGACCTTGAGGTTTATGGGTGGAGACCCCCCCACCCCTCCACCCCCCACCCCATCCCCATCTGCACTCAAATCTGGCTCCTCCAGCTTCAGGTTCAGAGGCTAAAGCCCCACACTCCACTCCGCTCCTGGCTCCCTGAACTCCATGGCAGAAACTCTCATCACAGGAAGAAAATCCCAGCAAGAGGCTCCCATAAGTTACCAAGACAACCTTCCTGTCCACTGCTGGCTGGAGAGAGGGGAGGGCAGATGGGAGACCCTAGCCCTACCCTCTCCGTGGGCCAGGCTGGTGTCCCCACCTCAGGGCCGTTCCTGGCTTGCTCCCACACTTTTGTTGATAGCTGATGAGCGGATCAGGTTCTCCCAGGCTCCTGGCAGCAGGTAATTGGGGAGTGAGAGGTAGAATCCTCTTCACTGTGGAGAAGTTCAGTCACACTGCTGCCTTATCTCCTGAAGAAGGGAGTACAGGGCCAAGCCAGGGGCGGATGAGTCACATCCATCCGCCACAGATCTCAGCTGCTCTGCTTGTGCTGTGAGAGACTGGGCTCCTGCTTTAATCTGTCAAAGCTGGTGGATGTGCTGCTTTCTGCCTCCATGGTCGTGAGCAGTAAGAAGTGTGAGAGGCCAGTAGGTGCCGAGTACACAGTACACGGAGTACCACTGCAACCACGCCAACCACTTTCCCACTGTCCAAGGGCAGAGTACAGAGGAACCTGCAGAAGGTTCCTCAGAGCAACGTAGATCCTGGTCTCAGTGCCAAACCTGCTCAGCACTTACATCTGCCAGTCCACACACAGCTGTCACTCAGCACAGATACCTGTTCTGCTCATAAAAAAAAAAACAAAAAAAAAAAAACACCTGCTGCTCAAAAAAAACTGCTGCTCACACTCACACCTGCTGCTCACACTCATACCTGCTGCTCAGAACTCACACCTGCTCAGCCCTCACACCTGCTGTTTGCACTCATACCTGCTACTCTGCACTCACATCTGCTGCTCAGCACCCACACCTGCCCAGAAAGCACTCACACATGCTGCCCAGAACCCATATTTACTGTTCTGCACCCACACCTCTCCAGGACTCACACCTGCTGCTCACACTCACACCTGCTGCTCAGAACTCATACCTGCTCTGCACTCCCACCTGCTGCTCTGCACTCCCACCTGCTGCTCTGCACCCACACCTGCTGCTCTGCACCCACACCTGCTGCTCTGCACCCACACCTGCTGCTCAGAACTCACTCTTGCTCAGAGCTCACAGCTGTTGACAGAATTAAGACCTTGCTCAAGGCTGTTCCAACTCATAGTGAAACTCAGAAGTGTGCAGCTTGCCCACAGCAGTCAGCAGGTAAAGCCAGGGGGCAGAAGCTTTTTCACAGACCTGTGTGCTCCCAAAGTGCAAGGTTTTCCGCAGCCAGCCTTTTCTTTCTGGGTGTGTGTGGTGCTGGCTTCAGCCAGATGCTGTGCCCAGTGCTGGCCAAACCAGCATGGGCATGCCTGTGGTCTTGGGAGCACACATTTTGTCCCTCACTCATGCCTCTTCCTGGGAAATAATGCTTTTCTGTACTTGGGGTGACCTCAGCACTGTCACGAAAGCCCTGGGAGATCCACAGAATCCAATCATTGTCATTAAATGTCCTCCATGGTCCCTGTGCCACCAGGAGGGGCATACAGAGCAACCAGAGCAGAATGAAGCTGTAAATGGATTAGCTCAAGCCAATGAAGTAAGGGCCCTGGGCGGGGGCTGGTGGGAGCAGAGAGGGAACAAGAGCCTAAGCATCAGCCTGATTGGCCTGGAGCACTGGCCACTCAGGGGCTCTGTACTCTTGGAGGTGATAGGTTGAGAGGAGGGTGTGTCCAGCCAGGCCACTCTGGCCAGCAAGACCATTAATCAGATGAAAAGATAACCCACCAGTCACCTGGAATGGTAAATCATTTCAAATCTAAGCTAGCATTGCTCGCCTCAAGAAGCCATCGAGTTCAGTATAAACATATCCTGGGGGGACCCAGAGACTCCTGTGAGTGTTTCTGTGGCAAGTGTGAGCACTGTGGTGCTTCAGCATCGATGGAGCTGTAGAGAATCCTGCTCCACGCAGCAGCTCAGCCGCTGACCCTCCGTGGGAAATCTGGCCCTGCTTTAGACATGGGGTTGTGAGTAGTGTTCTTTAAAAATGCACCAACGGTGCTGGGGCTCACTGTGTTTGCTAACACAGTGAGCTGAAGTACAGGAGATGAGCTTGGGTTGGCAGCAAGGCTGGTCTCTCAGTCGGCACTGAAGACTTAGAGAGCCAGGTAGGTATATGTGGTTTATTAATGCAATTGAAAGCATTTTAAAAGCATTCTGGACTAGCCCTGTAGCTGGGGCTGAATAGTAATTCTGTTTTTTTTTTTGTTTGTTTGTTTTTGTTGTTTTGGCTTTTTCTATTTTCTTTTTTTCTTTCTTATTTTTTCTTTTTTGAGACAGGGTTTCTCTGTGTAGCACTGGCTGTCCTGGAACTCGCTCTGTAGATCAGGCTGGGATCAAACTCAGAACTCAAGAGATCTGCTTGTGACTGCCTCCCAAGTTCTGGGATTAAAGGCATGCGCCATCACCACCACCACCATCACCTCCACCCCCACCCCCACCCCCACCACCAATCACCCCTGTTAATTGTTCTTAAAAGGAACCTTGAGGTGTGCTGACTGCATCACAAGACAGTCCTGTGTAGGACATACCCCAGAGCTATAGGAAGGTGGTTGCTTCTGTGTGTATGACATTCATTAATCCAACACTAATGTTTAAAGCCAAAGTCATCGCCTAAGAACTTTTGTTCTGTGCATAAAAGCCACCCCAGGAGCAGAGCAGGGCTATGGCTCAATAATTAAGACCATAAGCTGCTTCTCCAGAGAACACAAGTTTGATTTCCAGCATCCATATAGTGGCTCGCAACCGTCTGTAACTCCAGTTCCAGGGGTTCCAATGTTCTTTTCTGGCCTCTGAGGGCACTAGGCTTGCACATGGTGCACATACATCCACACAAGACACCCATACATATAAACTAATAAAATAATTCTGTTAATTTTTTTATGAATCTGAGCATTTGTGCACGTTAGAGAAATACTTTAATGAGATATATGTATAGCCCAAGGAATAGGAACTTTGCTATTATTTTAAATGCCCAGAATATACAATTCACTTAATTTTTTTATTGTGATGTGGGGATCAAACCTAGACTTTTGTGCATGGTAGTAGGCAAACACTCTATTGCTGAGCTACCTCCTGCCTAAAATAATAAAATCATTTGAGGAAGAGGAGGAGGAGGAGGAGGAGGAGGAGGAGGAGAAGAAGAAGAGGAAGAAGAAGAAGAAGAAAAAGAAGAAGTCATCATCCCAGGTCATCCTCAGGGACATAGCAAGTTTGAGGCCAACCTGGGCTATGGGAGGTCTATCTCAAAAACAACAAAACAAAAGCCTAAAGCAAAAGGCAAAAGCAAAGTTGTGTCCTCCCTGCTTACACCATACCTGGTTGTTCTTTCCGGGGGAAAGAGTAAGCCCTCAGAGCTGTGGGCAATAGCTGGGCGTACTGAAGCAAAGCAGTAGCCAGGAGACTCTGATGAAGCTTTGGGCCTAGATCTCCCAGGCAGGGCCTTTACAGGGCTAGTTTACCTTACCACAGTGCGGAGTGGGGAGGGCCCTGGAGCCCAAACAATGTTCAGAAAGCATCCAAGGTACTGAATGCAGGGTGGGAGTGGCAGGTGGGGTAGGGGATGGGCATGGGGGAGTGGGGTGTGGAGGAATGTGGGGCGGGGGTTGAGCTCTAAAGCCTTTCTGGTGTTTTGGTCATGGCCGCCCATTGAGCCTGGAAGACGCCAGCTCTCTCCCTTCTGACCCCATCACCACGGAGGAGTCGGAGCCCCGCAGGACCAGCTGATCTGACCGGGCGGCTCATCTGCGAGCAGCCTGTGTACTTCGTCATGCTCCAGTCTCTTGAGCCATCCTCCCTCACCTCCGCCAACTGGACCCTATCATTCCATTCTACAGACTAGTCAACTGAGGCTCAGGGAGGCTGGGACCTTGTCCAGAATCTGCAGGGAACCTGCAGCTTCTGGCCCTGCTGACCCTCTTCTCTATGGTCCAAGTCCAGTGGGGACACAAACCTCATGGGACAGCCTGGAGGAGCTTTTTCGACAAAGGGCGGAGCCAAGTAGGAGGGAGGCCGGCCAGGTCTGAAGGAGGGAGGCACCGGGAGAGTAAGGGAGTCTGTTACCCTGCAACCCGCAGGAGTGCAGCCACTGGAGACACAGCATAGCAAGCAGAAGCAGGGGGCCTAACACAGCAGTTCTTAACCTGTGGGTGTCAACCCCTTGGGGGTCGAATGATCCTCCAGATATGCCTCTATTCGTATGCCTAAGACCACCTACATAGCAGATATTTACATTAGGATTCATAAGGGTAGCAAAATTACAGTTATGAAGTAGCAACAAAGATTTTGCGGTTGGGGGTCACCACAACACGGGGAACTGTGTTAAAGGGTCACGGGGTTAGGAAGGTTGAGAACCACTGCCCTAGAAGGAGCCCAGTAGGGGTTGGAGACTGGGGGTGGGACCGGGTGGGTAACTCCTAGAAGGTGCATCCTGAGTGGATGTTCTCAGAACAACCAGAGGCAAAAGGAAGGCTTTGAGCAGCTGAAGAACACTGGTTCCTTGGAGGGCTGCAAGGTGAGACAGCAAGGCCATCGTGGGTGCCCGACACTGAGGGTGGAGCCTGGGCCAGCCTTGGCTTGAGTGGGCAGGTGGGGTTCCATGTAGAAGTGGGAAGGGGCGAGAGGGCCCGGCTGGACTGCATCACACTGGAGCCGTGTTCTCAGGACTTCCCGTGTGGCAGGCTGTGTGGAGCAGGAAAGCATGGCTTCAAGGGTGCCCGGCAGGGGCTGTGTAACTGGCCTCCACGGAGCCCCCCTGGCCTGGCCCGGGGTGCCCTCGCCACGACCCAAGTCTCCTAAGTCGTCCCGGAGGAGCGTGGATAATTTGGTCTGTGTGTTTACTCCTGCGGTGCGCGTCTCTGAATCTTTCATCTTGACTGCTGACTGTATCAAAATTCCCGTGGTAATTGGATCAGGTGCAGTATTTTCCATGAGGATATTAAATCAGGCCTTCTGCCCGCGTCCAGAACGATCCGCTTCAGAATATAAAGACGCGGGAGATGGCATTAGCGACGTATCTTCCCTCCTTTAAACTCTCCCCCCAAATCTTAATCGGGCAGCTCTTTATTTGTTGCCAAATAAATTGGGTCTCCTTCCCCTCCCCCAGTTAGGAGCCAGAGGGAAGGAAGGAATCCTGTGGGCAGAAGGGAGACGGGCTGGAAGTGTGGGATGTCGGAGTCCAGGTCACCCTGGATTGTCCCAACTCTGTCCCACCCAGGCACAGCCTCCAGCAGTGGGCAGACAGCTGCCCTTCACACCGTCTCCTCAGGCCCAGGATGGCCACATGAGAGGCAGTGGGGCACCCGGCTTGGAAGGGAACCTGACCAACAACTTGGTCCCCATGGCTATCTCAGTTCACTTCTGTGTATGAGGTGTGGGTGGGTGGGGTCAGGCACACATATGAGGCTGTGTGCACCTGTGGAGGCCGGAGGTCAGCCTCGGAGGTCCTTTCTCAGGCACACACAATCTTCGTTTCTTTATTTTTTTTTTAAGATTTATTTTTATTACTGTGCATCTCTCTCTTGTTCTATTCTCTTGTTCTCTCTCCCTCTCCCTCTCTCTCTCTCTGTAGCACCTGTGTGCCTGCAGACACCAGAGGAGGACACCAGATCTCTTGGAACTAGAGTTACACACAGCTGTGAGCTGCCATGTGGGTGCTGGGAATCAAACCTGAATCCTCTGGAAGAGCAGCCAGTGCTCTTAACTGATGAGCCATCTCTCTGGCCCCTTGTTTCTTAAGTCTTAGTCCCTCAGGGCCCGTAAGAGCACTCAGCAGATAGAGGAACTTGCCACCAATCCTAAAGGTCTGTCTCTGCTCCCCAGGACCCACTCGGTAGGAGAGAAAACCTCTACAAGTGTTCTCGGACCTCCAGATGCAAACTGTGGCATTTACCCAGCCACACACATAACAAGCACATAAACACAAAGCGTCTCCTGGGCCTGGTGCTGCTGATGAGGCTGGGCTAACTAGCCAGGAGGGAGTCCCAGGCATCCTCCTGTCTCTGTTTCCCCATGGCTGGATCCTGGCCTTTTGCTTTTATGTGGGTTCTAGGAATCATGAGCTTGGTATCTCCCCGGCCCCGGTGGCACATTTCGACTGCCCCTGTACACTGTAGAGAAGGCTCACAGACCTACAAGCCTAGGATTACAAGGGTGGGAGAAGCTCAGAGATGTTTCTGCCTAGAGACGCATGCCTATAATCCCATCACTCAGGAGGCAGAGGCAGTGTGAGCTCCATGAATTTAAGGCCAGTCTGAGGGGCTGGATAGATGGCTCTGTGGTTAAGAGCACTGGCTGCTCTTCCAGAGGACCCAGGTTCAGTTCCCAGCACCCACATGGCAGCTCACAACTGTAACTGTAACTCCAGCTCCAGGGGATCTGACACGCTCACACAGACATACATGCAGGCAAAACAGCAGTGCACATGAAAAATAAGAATAAATAAATTATTTAAAAACTAATAAAGCCAGCCTGGGCTACGTGGAAAGTTCCAGGCCAACCAAGCTACAGAATGAGGCACTGTCTCAAAAAGAAAAAAATAAAAGAGGGCTAGATATAGCTCAGTGGAGAATTGTTTGCCTAGCATGTGTCAGGTTCTGGGTTCAGTCTCCTGAGGCATTCAAAAAAGATCACATGAGAGATGACAAAGTCATGGAGAAATGGCTGCCATGTGACAGGTCTGCCAGCAGTTGCACAGCTGTGAGTGTGAGCGAAATGCCCACAGCTGCTCACTAGAGGAATGGTTAATTTCACGTTCTGTGAATTTTGCCTTCATTCGGAACTAAGGCAGCTTCTATCAGTTGCCCGGCGGATTTATCTCAATCGGTGACTGAGCTCCAGGCCCTGTCACTCTGGGTGTGTGGGGAGGCAGCCTGTTGTGGCAGGAGAGCATGGTGACGTGGGACCTCACCTCACCGCCTCCTCTGTCCCATGGCCCTCTTGGATGTCACCGTAGCTATCAGCAAGCTGACATCAGAGGGGAGAGACCGGAGAAGCAGGAGAGGTGGGAAGAGGGGAAGGGCAATGGGAGTGGGGGGGGGGCGGTGGTGCAGCAAGTAGGTGAGCAAGGGGAGAAGCAGGGAGGCGCTGTGGGAAGCCAGAGCCCAGTCCTCAGCTAACAGGAGCAGAGGGGGCAGGGCAGAGTGTAGGCTGTCACAGGGGCAGCGTGAACAGCCCAAGCAGACACCTGAGTGAGGATTGGTGGTGAAATTGCAAATCACAACCCTGGATATCCCTGTGCACAGCCAGCAAACGGCTAAAACGGAAAAGACAGGCACTACCGACTGCTGAAGCACGGTGGGATGCCTAGAATTCTCACGAGCTGCTGCGGGGGCGGGGGGGGGGGAATGAAATGTCACAACCACTTTGAAGAACTTGGCATCGATGACCAATGGCATTCACAAAAGGTCTTACTTAAGGGTGTCCATAGAAGCTTTCTTCAGGATAGCCTCAGATCAGAAACGGTCCAAGACGGTAGGCAAATGAACTTACCTTCTCACAATGGAATACTACACAGCAATTAAGAAAACAAACCTTGTTGGGTAGCACAGGTGCGGCTCATGCATATTAATAAGGAACAAAAGAGGAAGTCAGTACAAGAGCCCTGACTTCCAGCTACCGTAGAGGTTATGCCCCACCCACCCTGCATGGTGGGCTGCCTATCACAGGCCCAAAGCAACAAGGCTGACCAATCATGGACTAGAGCGGAAAAGCTGTGAACTAAAACAAACCTTTCTTTCTTATAAGATTGTCGTTTCTGTGATAGAATATCGTTACAGCTACAGCAGCCTATCCACGCCCCGTACAAAGAGCGGTTCAGAGAGAGAGTGGTGCGCTGACTCTCGGTCTGTAGCGCTGTGAGTGGGCTGCCAAGGGTCAGAGGCCCTGGGGACACTCGCTACCAACCGCATGCTCTGTGTATCTGGGACCAGGCAGCCTGTCATGACAGCTACTTCCTGTCCTTTCTTGTAGTACAAGTGTCTCTTTGGGTGGGGCAGCAGGGCGAGCAGATGCCTACCTCAATGCAGGCAGGTGGCCTGAGCAAATTGTTATGTATTTGGGGATCCAGCCTGTTTGTCCTATGGGGAGGGGCTGGCAGTGAGCGTCAAGGGGGACCAGATTCTGATTATAACTTTGTAACAGGCACTGGCTACTCGCGAGGCGCTGATATTTATGGAATAAATACGGTGCGATTTATGGCCGTATCTCCCTCTGATGTCCTATCTGATATGCAATTCAATTTCTTTTATTGTTTTTGGACTTTTGCCACCGAGGAGAACCCATAAATAAATAAATATATGGGCGAATGGCAGCCGGCAGGCCAGGCCAGGGCTGCCAGCCCGGCGTCTCCAATCCCATATTAGGCCCATCGATCACACGTTATGAAGCCGGAGCCTGTCCCCCGGCCGGGATGAGCTGCAGACGGGCCGGTCAGTGGGTTATTTAGGGGCCTCAGTTGGCAGCCTGCCCTGCCTGTCCTCTGTCTGCCATCAGGCCGGGATGTCCCTCCGCCTGCCTCCCATTCAAGGCTAAGGAGAGGGTGTCCTGACTCTCACGTGAGCAGAGAGCACCTCAGGCGGGTGACATTTGTCACCTGTCAGGCTCTGCTATGTGCACGCCTCTGGCTCCTGTCCAGGTGGCCTGACAGGAGGCCCCGCTCCAGGGAATAATGCACCTTCCTCTCAGAGGCACTCAGCCCAGGAGCCAGGCTGAGTCACCCATCCGCAGGCTCACGTCCTCTGAGAAGGGGTGCCATCCCCTTGGGGACTCTTTGGAGATGAGGAGAGCCCAGACACATGTGACACAGAGACACAGGCACTTACAGTGCAAAGTGCTAATGGCCTTGGGACCCAGCAGTGCTTTGCCCTCAATGACCTCCTTTTGGTGGTGACAGAAAGCTCCAGTAGCTGACCCCCAGGACTGTCCATACTGGGGATAGGACCCTAACCTGTGATAGGACAAAGCAGGAGCCCTGGAGTGGCTTTGGTGCATGTGCACACACCTAGCACATGTGTCATGTACTATATCATGTACCCCAGAGCCTCATACACATGTCCATACACCAGAAACACCCTGCTACAAGCATGCACACCTACAAACCATACTGCATGTACACACATGTGCACACACACACATGTTACATACCATGTGCATACATATACCACACCACACACATGCCCACACACCCTTCCACAGCACACACACACACATGTGCATTACACATGTACCATGTGTTCATATACCAGCACCACACCCACCTATATGTTCTTCCAAATACGTGTGCATGGACACACCATGCACACCACCTTCACAGACATCATCCCCGTATGTACGGACACACAATATCCACACAAACACAGATCCTACTTATGGAGTGTTCCTGATCCTGTTCCTGCCCCAAGGCCCCCTGGGGAGTCCCACAGTCCCTAACTCTTCTTAAGACAATTCACCTGAGAAAAATAGGTTGCAAACAAGGACAGGGAGGCAATCTGGGAAGGCAGCAACCTCAGCTAAGACTCCAGTATGAGGACAGGGTGGCCCTGGGTGTTGTGTGTTCACCATGCCCCGAAGTCCTGCAAGAGTTCCCCAAACACAGACTCAAGGATGCCAGGCCAACTCTAAGTGATCCTAGGGGGAATGTGGTCGTGGGAGGGCTGGAGGTGGCTTCACTTCCTGCCTGGCTCTCAGACTATGTGAGTCACTTGGCCTCTGGGAGCTTCAGTGTCCACTCCTGTAGCATGGGGCTAATGTCCTCCCTGACAGGGATCCAGTGACCATGAGGGGCGGGAGAGACCTTCAAGTTCGACCCCCTGCCCTCCTGCCTCCCGTTGCTGCCTCCTCCTCTTCTCTGCTCATCCACTGCGGGGAAACTCAGATCTGGCAGCCATACTGTTTTATTTTCTGCCTTCCCTGGCCTTGGCCTTAGGCAGGGGCCCCAGCAGGCGGGACATAAATTTCCCACGACCCAGGAGAGCCCCATTAGCAAAGCCATGCAAATGCTAAGCGGTTCCCAGCGCGGTCCCAGTCGGGGAACTCGCCTTCCTCTGACATTTGTAAAGTTCACGTTTTCAAAATAAAGCCACGTGAAAGTAGAGGCGGCTCTATATCACTTCCGTCAAGGGCTCGTCAGCCGCTTCCCTGCCCTCGGCCTTCACTTCCCCTTTGAAGGGCCAGGGTCTCTGGGGGAACCCCAGTGGGAGGTGGATCCGCGTTGGTGGCTTCTTTCTTTCTCGCAGCCCGCTGCTGCTGTCTATCCTCTCTCGAGTCATAGGCTCACTCATTCGCCATTTTCATCCCTGCGATTAATTGAGCACCGCATGTGTACCCTTCCCAGAATGCGTCAGACCCATAGCAGTTTCTGGTAGAGCACCAGCCCCAGGAGGGCCACCGGGGGCCAGAGGGCGGCCTGGATCCCAGAAGAGGCTCGGCTGCTCTTTCATCATACAGCTGGGAAGTCTGGGGCCCAGAGAGGGAGACATGTCCCAGGACTCACAGCGTGGCTTCTAGACACTTCTCTCAAATGGTCTCTGGCGCGGACGGGACGCGCTGTCTGCTCTGGTCCCAGGTCCCAGGTCGGGACCTGCGCTTCAGCATCAGGCCTCAAGCCCCTCCCAGGAGGCAGTCAGGCCCCGCCCAGACGGCAGACAGGCCCCGCCCCCAGCCCCTCAGCCTCCACCTGCTGATTTCCCTGCCATCACAGACGCCGCCCCACCCTGCCGCGTGGCTAGGCCGCGCTGCTCCGAGGCCGCTGCCTGCCCCTCGAGGCCCTACCCCTGCTGGGAGCGGCCGGGGAGGAGGGGATTTCACAAGCGCACCCACGCCATTGGTGTGGGCCTCCCACACAGCCTGGCTTCCTGGGCTGTCAGGGAGCCAGGTCCGCAGCCCCACACTGCCCGCCTCTCCCCTCACGCCCCACCCAGCCTCTCCACAAACTCCGAAACTCCCTTTTGTTTCCCCTCTGACCTCTGAGCCTCTCACATGGCTGCTCCCTCTGCCTAGAGTGCTCTTCCCCTTTTCTCCGGGTCTCAGTAGAGACCTGCCTCCTCCTCCGGGAAGCCCTCCTTGACCTCTCCAGACCAGCCAGCAGCCCCCCTTCACCCTCACTGATGGAACTGACATATCACCCCTAGTTCGATTATTGTGTTGTTCTCCGGGTGCCCACTTTCAACATCACTTCCTCCTTTGCTCCCCTGCATCCAGCCCAGGACCTGGCCTGCGGGCTCAGCAAATGTCTGTCCGGTAGAAATAAGTGATGAATGAACACTTCTGTCTCTCGAACCATCCAGCCCAGGCCTCTGCACCCCAGGGGTGCCTTCCTGATCCTTCTGGACCACAGCTGACTCCCCCACACCCACACCAGGGGCCCAACAGAGGAGCTGAGACAGTGGCTGGCCCGAGTGGTGGCTTGCCTCCAGGCCAACCCTGTCCCTCTGCCTGTCTGCCGGTGTTACCTCCCTGAAATGAGATGCTCTCAGAGGTGACAGCCGAAGGACCCTGTCCACTCCGATCAGTCTGACCCGTGCCTCTCCATGTTGCCCCCATCCCATGTGACAGGACTCTGGCAGGCTGCCCACTCCTGCAGGAAGCCTCCCTGATTGCCTTGCCCCCTGCCTCGCTGAGAGCTTCTCCAGACTCCTCGGCAGACACATAAGCACTGCTTGCTTCCTGGGTCACTGTTGCCCTATTTTCCAGGATAGTTGGTGAAGTCACTGGCAATCCCTGCACCATGGTGGCCCTAGTGCTTGGGTGGGCGTAGAACAGGCAGCCCTGGAAGAGCGAGTGCGTTCATGGTAAAGCAGGAAGACCTCAGTCAGCAGGATGCACCTAGGTTTGCCCAGCAGAGTGGTCCCCCCACAACCATGGCGGACCCCAGTACTCCCTGCACCCTGCTCTTGGAGCTGCATGCAGAGCAAATGGCACCCACTTAATGGAAGGGAAGACTGAGGTGCAGGCAGTGGGTAGACATACAGAGGCTTGGAGCCGAGCAGGGCATTCTCAATGCATGTAGGGAAATTGAGGTGTGGTTGTACCCAAGAGACTGCAGTGAGTCAGGACCCAGCCCTGGGCTCCTCCCCAGGTACCCAGGACCTCTAGGGGGCACCTTCCCCTGTGGAGCGCTGGGCTCTGAGCAACTGTAGGCTGCGTTGCCCTGAGCTGTCGGGAGGGATCAGCAGCCCTGGCATCTCTCTAGATTTAATTAACGGGTCTTTCATCTCTGTCCGGGAGGGATCAGCTATCTTCTGTCTCCTTAATTAACGTTCATTAAGCAAATCAGAACAACGAGACTTTGCTCCCTCCTCCTTGCCTGGAAGGTTTTAACCCTTGGTAGGTGGGCTTTGGGAGGGGAGCCCAAAGAGTCTGAGCACCGCATAGACACCCAAGCCCCCCTGCCCACACACACACAGGTGGGTATGGACCCACCTGCCGCCACCTCCAGGCTGGACTCCTGGACTCCACCTTGTCCAGCTTCCTTTAGGAAGCCGGTAAACACATGCTGCTGGCACAGGCATGCTGCACTCCAGAACTTCACATGGCTCCCTATTGCTGTCCTTGCCTAGACCAGAGCCCTACCTGTTTCATTCTGTCCCTCACCAGGCCAGCCTCGTCCTGGCTCCCTGCACACCACATCTCTTTGTCTCCTCCCATCCCCTGCTCTTTAAGGCATGGAAGCCCTGTGCATACTATCCCTCTCCCTCTTGGGTTGCTGTTTCCAGAGAGAGCCCAGACAAAACCCTCCCGGAGAAGAACAGAGTTCAAAGCCAGCAAGCCATGTGACAGTGAATTGAGACCCTGGTGCCTGCATGGCCTTTCCAGAGGCATTTGGATTGGGGGGGAAGGGGGGTCACTCTTCAAAGCAGATCAGGGACTGTCACACAGTCTCAGAGACCGGGCCCCAGAGCTCTGGGCCTCCAGGCTGGAGGGACGGCTGTGTGGCCTGGAGCTTTTGTGGGTTTGGGGGTTTATGTGCTGGGTGGTCTGGCGTCAGGGACAGACCAGCTTGGGTGCTCCCTCCTTGGAGCCTTGTCTTGCCACGCAGTCTCTTACAGGGTTGGAACCTTGTGTGTGCTAGGCAGGGGCTCTGCTACACTCCGCACTGCAGCCCTCCCAAGCCACACTGGAACAGCACAGGGCAGAAGCCCCCGAGGGATGAGTGTGCTTGTGAACCCCGGGCGGCCGTGAGACAGGAGAAACACAGGCTCCTCGATGGTGGGTGGCTGGACCCTCTCGCCATCCAGCACCACGCACAGCGATCCTGGGCTGTCCCCCTCAGCCCTTTCTAGCTCTACAGATAAGTCTATTGCCATTCTGTTACCCATATCTTGAGAGTCCCGAGACTCTGAGGGTGCATAGATACCCCTTCGCCTTGGGGGCACACTGGATTCTGTGTCCTCCCCAAACCCTCTCCGAAAAAGAGCCAACCATATGGAATGGAGGAACTTGGTTTGTTATTGGCCTGACAGGTCCTAAGCAAGCCGCTTCCCTGCTAAAGTCCTAGTCTTCACTTTGTACAGCTGGATCCTGACCCCGGTGACTTTATAGGGACATTCTCTCGGATCCCAAGACTTAGGATTAGGTGACTCTCAGCCACAAAGCCCTCACAGGAGGGACAAAAGCCACCAGGTTCATTTCCCCTCACCCAGAGTTAGCTCTACTAAGCCTGAAATGCTGGCGCCCACCCGTTTACCTGGACAGAGACTCCCCAAAATTGGGAGTAAGTGTGAAAGCCAGTGTCTGCCCTGGATGGTGGGGTGAAAGATGTCTGGAGTCCCACAGGCAGTTGGAGACCTGGCTCTGCCCTCCTCCTGATGTGTGTTCCTGGGGTGTCACTCCTGTTTCTGAGGCCCCTGGAGTCTGCCCATCTATAGGACTGTACCAGACTGTACAGGCCTGACCTGCTGGGGCCTAGGTGGCAAGGGACAGGGCTGGAGGAGAGTGGCAGGGGCAGAGTTTGTGGAGCTGAGGTAGGCAACCTTCCCTGAACTTCATTCCCATCTCGAGTCTGCTTCTAGGTCAATTCCACACAGGTTCAACCATGGGCCACCACGTTCTCTGCCTCTAGGGGGCAAGAGTGGCCTGTCCCTGTACTGCAGCCAATGTCGCCACCTGGTGGTTGACACTGTACACCTTGGGGAATCTAGAGAAAAGGAAAGTAAGGGACCCTGGGTGCCTCTGAGGACCTCCACTGAGGATACCAGCCAAGGCAGGATGGGATTCCAGGAATGCTGGCCCTGTTGGTGATCATCCAGCTGATCCAAGGGACCTCTAGACCAGGTCCCCAAAGCAACTTGGAGTTCTGTGCATTCTACAAACTTCCCTGACTGCTGCTGGGCGCAGGCCTTGGGGACACCAGGATGATGCACATTTAGCTCTTGCCTCTTGTGAGTACCCAGCCTGTAGTTCCTGTACAGGACAAAGACAAGTCCATGACTTGGGCCTGGTACTAGGTTACCCTGCTTCAGCCTCATCCCCATCACCAGGACCTGCTCTCCACCCGATAGGCTGGCCTGCTTGCTAGCTCCCGAGCCTTGGCAGGCACATGACTCCTCTGTATGGCCTTTCCTGGCTCATCCTGCCCAACTTAACCTCTTCTAGGAAGGCCACTCTGACTACCTTCCCCCAAGTCCCCACCTCTGTGCCGTGTGCCGGTCAGCACAATCATCAGTACCTAGTGTGTGGCAAGCAGCACTCTCCTTGGTGGGCTGTGTGACCTTTGCACCCTGCCCAAACACAGTGAGGATGCACAGAGAAGGTGATGTGTGCCAGAGCCCAGGCTAGCCAGCCTTGCAGGGCTGGAGAGCCATTTTTTAGCAGCTTGTGTGTAGAGAGCAGGATCTTAGCTTCTCTGCAGTGAGCTTTCAGTTATTTGGGCTGAGCAGCACATACTCCCCAATGCTTAGGTATTTCTGGCTGGGCCTTACGTGGTCAGGGGAAGGTTGGAGGGACCGGAGGAGCCGACACTTAGAACACCCCAAGGAAGCTGTCCCATCTGCTGGCTCTGACTGCAGCCCTGGGGCTCCGGGAAGGGTCAGGAAGCCACTAGGGCTGTGGCTAGCACACAGGGGCCTCAACACAGGCTGCTGAGGTAGAAATAGGTAAGGCAAACCCTCCTTTCTCTGGGACCTCCTGTGTACCAGAACATTCATCCAGTAGGGCAGAAGACAGCCCGGGCGACCCTGGCTGCAAAGGCAGCTGAGAGGAGATTCTGGAGCAGTCTTAGTGGGACAGTGGCTGTGAGCCCTTCCACAGTCGCTTGGGTGGAGCAGAAAGGGCCCAAACAGCCTGTGGCTAATGGCTTCCATGATGTGCAACATGGATCCCTCGCCTATTCAGTCTCTCAAGCAAATCAATAAATGCCTGGTAGGTTGAACTGAGAGAGTAACTAGGGACCTCACCCACGCTGAGTCCTTGATTGAGAGCTGGTAGGGGTGTGGTCGGGGAGTGTGCCCTGCTCTGCAGACAGGGGCGAAGAACACTGGGCTCCCAAGTCTGACTCCTGCTCACTCCTTCCTGTGGGACCAGCCTACACAGGCAGAGGCACAGTGCTAGCTCATTTTCATGGTGCGTACACCGAGTCCACAGGCTCATGGACTAAGCTTGGCTTTTCCCTTTTCCGCCAGCTGTTCATGCAAGGAACCCTGAGAGTCTGGGTCTCTCTGTGTGAGGAAGGATGCGTCAGAGTGCGCAGTACAGGGTCACAGGTCCTCACAGTCAGCCCGCTCTCTGGACCACCCATGCTTGACCCCAAAGAAACCACTTCCCTAACTCTGACCTGACTTCCATGCAGGGCACCCTGGGCCTTGTGGGTCTCACAGTGTCCACCTCAAGGGGGTGTCCCTGCCACGAGGTCATTTTGTTTCATTATCTACAAGGTCCTGAAGCTGCCCTGGGTAGGACATTAGTTTGGTGGAGAGAAGGGGAGGCCTCTGTTGATAAGAGGAAACCCCTTGGTAAAATCCCAGGTGAAAATGTCAGCTTTGGGAGGAGAGAAGCCAGGAGCCACAGAACTTTTGAAGGATAACCGGACAGGTAATGAGGGGAACTCCCAAAGGCCATTAGCGGGTGAAGAGCAGCGCTTGCCTTCCCTTTCAGCTCAAGAAGGTACACAGGTAGGTGCACAGCTTGCATAGCGACGGCTCACTAGACTAGCAGAGTGAAGCGAGGTCTCCACCAAAACCCATTTTGCAGAAAGGACTGTGGGGGCCAGGCTCACAGTCTTGGGTCCCTGGCCCAGTAAGAACAAGCAGGCACTCCCGGGCACGTCCAGCAGGTGGGGGTGAGCACGAAGGGACCGAGCTCGGTCGGTGGGGTGTCGCCCGCGTGGGTCCCGCCCTCAGATGCCGTGGGTCGGTCCCGCCTGCAGGGGAGGGCAGCGAGGCCGGAGGAGCTCAGAGCGCGGTGTGGAGTGGGTCCCGCTGCAGCGCAGAGCGGGGCGCCGGCCATGGCTGCGTCCGGGGTCCTGTCCGGTCTGGCATCGGTGGCGTCGGTGGCGCTGGTGGCCTTGGTGGCGCTGGTGGTGCTGGAGGCGCACTGCGCGGCGGGCGCGGGCATGGGCTCTTGCTACGACGGCGCGGGGCGCGCACAGCGCTGTCTGCCTGAGTTCGAGAACGCGGCGTTCGGCCGACTCGCGGAGGCCTCGCACACGTGCGGACGGCCCCCCGAGGACTTCTGCCCGCACGTGGGGGCGCCAGGCGCGGGGCCACAGTGCCAGCGCTGCGACGATGCTAACCCCCAGCG
Source organism: Cricetomys ansorgei (assembly GCA_026225945.1). Lineage (NCBI taxonomy): Eukaryota > Metazoa > Chordata > Mammalia > Rodentia > Nesomyidae > Cricetomys > Cricetomys ansorgei. The sequence goes on from JAMJFZ010002144.1 coordinate 54,434, forward strand.
CCGGCACGATGCCTCTTACCTCACAGACTTCCACAACCCCGACGACAGCACCTGGTGGCAGAGCCCATCCATGGCCTTCGGGGTGCAGTACCCCACCTCGGTTAACCTTACCCTGCGCCTAGGTAAGCGTGTGGCCCCTGACTTGTCTCCATCACAGGGAGGCCCAGCAGAGCAGGAAGGATGTGTGTGCCCTGGGGCGGCTGCAGGACTCTGATATAAGGAGCCAGAACCTGCAGGCCCTGGGTAGCAGGAGACCAACTTAGGGGCACCGGGAAGGGTTGGGGAAGCAGAAAGTATCCCTTCAGCTTCTGGAGAGCTGTGGAACTAGGTGCAGCAATTCCTGGGAAGAACTGCTAGGGAAGGGGAGGTGATGGAGGGGTCAGCCTCAAAGCCCAGTGGACCGCTGAGGTTGTGAGCAGCCTTGGAACGGGAGTTAGGGCAGTTACCACCAAACGCAAACACTGTAGCATCCAGGGCAAGACAACCAGTCTTTGCCTGACACTTGACAGCCAGCTGGGGCATTGGGTATGGCCCCTCTGCCTTGTCCATGATTGCTCCCCTAGCCTGACCCAAGGTGTGGGAGCCAAGGTATGGGGGTGGGAACCCAAGGCCCCACTTCCAGCCTGAAGCTGGAATTTTCTATGTCCACTCCAAGTCCAGATAAGCCCAGAGACCTCCTTGGATTCCTTGCTACCTCCTGGACACCGTGCAAATCTTCCAAAGCTTTGATAACTTGGGTTTGGTATTTTCATAACTCACTTTGGCACTAAACCAGACCCGAGGCTATTTATGGACTGTGTATCCTAGTGAGAGCCAATATCCACACATTTTGCCACTGAAATCTCATTTGAGTATAGTCTGCAGCCCCAGAATGAAGCCCGGTAGGTAAGCACTCTACCCCTGAACTACACATCCTCAGTATACCTCTGAGAAGCTCTGAGTTCCAAAACACACCCAGAGCCAAGCGTTTGGATCACAGACGATGGAACTGTGTCTGCATGAAAAGCTGGGGGCTCAGAGAGGGTATGCTTTTTGTTCACAGACACACAGCTGCTAAACGACAGTCAGGACACAGACATTCCTGGGCGATGGGGGTCAGAATATGAACTTGGCATGCATTACACTAGCTATGACTAAGCTGCCCCTTCCTAGACATGGGTGGCAAAGCCCTAGCAAGGGCTAGGAAATGGCCTTGTCTTTGGAAAGGAGACACAGGAAGGACGTTTAACCCCTTCAGCAGCGCAGGCAGGCACATTCTCCTCACAACCAGAATCCAGTCCCCGGGGGTGAGGACACATTCTCTCTGAGAGTCTGGAGCAGGAGGTGGAACTTGGATGGGGTGGGGTCTGCCCAGACAGGAAGCAGGAGGCTAAGAGGGGTTGGCTAATGGGGCTGGCGAGACCACAGGCCATGGGAGGAATCTGGGGCAGGGTGGGGAACTGTGAGGGAGACACAGTGTTCCCTGACAAAGGCTGTCACAGAAGCCCATGAAATCCAGATGCCAAGGAGGGGACTCAGGCCCCAGGCTCCAGGGTGGGTGGGGACAGAGTGGGAAGCCCTGTGTTTGCCTTAGGGGGCAGCCCTGTTCATAGCAGTGCTCAAGCTAAGCCTGATGAATGCTCCCAGAACTTCTAGATGCTTCAACAGGCAGCCTCTGGGCCCCACAGATGCTGCGCTGTGGATGTGAACAAAAACATCACACACTCACACACACGCACAGGCACACGCATCTGGTGGGTCCTCGCCCAGACCAGCATTCCTTTCACCCTATTGGACAGCTCCAGCCTCATAGGTGGAAGCCAGAAGAGCTTGTACCATGAATGAATGAATGAATGGATGACAGTGTCACTCTGCATCCTGGGAACTGGGCCAGTTCAGTGTGCTCTTGCTGGTTCCAAGAGCAGGATAGAGTAGAAAGCATGCAATGGAACTTTGGACTTAGGCATGTCGGGACTCTGTTTTGCACCTCAGTTTCCCTGCCTGTACAGTGGGGACGGAGTAGGGCCAGGGAAGTGGTTCAGTTGGTACAGTGTTTGCCTAGCATGCACAGGCCTTGGGTTCGATCCCCAGCACTAAACTGATGACACTCAGGAAGTAGAGGCAGAAGAATAGTGATTTTTAGGCTAGCTTTGGCTACTTGAGACCCTTTCTCAAAAAAAAGTTGCTGCCTCTGAGGACAGTAATGGAACTCCAGGTGCCATCGTGGATGAGCAGGAAGCTCTAGGTGGGAGCTGAGCCCCGTGGGTGGGCTCTGTATCTGGGAGCAAGGGCTTGCCCTGTTCCAAAAGACATCCTGACCCAGGCCCTGGCTGTGCTGGCCCATCTGGGGGCTGGGTGCCTTCATTTTGCTGCAGCTAAGCCATGGACTCATGGTATCCAGAGTCCCCTGGCCCTTAGCTGAGAGGTAGGCTATGACATCCCCTCAGTCCCAGCTGCCTCTGTTTTCCGGGTCCCCTCCCCTTTCATGAAGGTTCCTGGGAGGAGAAAGTAGGAGACAGCTCTGGCAAGGGTCCCCTGGAGGGGGTGGGGGTGAGGAACAGGAGAAGAGGAGGCGGAGGTCAGCTTGGGATGGAGGTCACCGCATTCCCAGCTCCCCACAGCTCCCGACATCTGGTCCAGATCCTATCCCGCAGCGACTGCTGAGCCAGGCCTTCCTGCCTGTGATGAAAGGGGCTGGTGGGGAGGGGGGCTGCTCTCAGGGCTCCACTGAGGCCTGGAGAAGCCAGCAGGGCTGGGGGAGGAAAGAGGGCCATGAGGGGACAGGCTTCTCGAGGGCCAGTTAGTGACTGTACCCGAACCAAGGACATGCTGGCCAATGTCTCAGTCTGGCAGAATTTATCCTTCACATGTGGGGAAACTGAGGCTCTAAGGATAGAGTCAGTTGTTCAGGGTCACACAGGACAAAGAATGCCTTAACTTCACAGCTCCGCCATTTGCTCCTAGACCAGACAGTGGACAGGTCAGCTGACCCTGAGCTTTCCCTGCCTCTGTCCTAGAAGAACCCAGATCAGTGGCTCTTGGTGTCCTGTCTTGAATCATCAGGACTCTCCAGGACCATCGAAAGATCCAACTGGGTTCTAAGCCCTCAAGTGGAGGGTGAAGTAACAGGATGGGCCCTGACACCCACTGCCCAGTACTTAGGGAGCCTGTGACCTATGACCTATGACCTCTTCCTTTGCACAGGAGGGGAGGACAGCCATGAGACACTGTGGGGAGAATACACGTGGGGCATGGACGCCCAGCTGGGGGGTCAGCACTGGCCTTTCAAGGCCCAAAGGTGCTAAGTCTTGAGAGTAGACCCCAGAGCATCCCAAGCCCAAGAGAGCAGATGGGGACAGTCTTCCAAGCCTAAGCGGCCCCAGAGGAGGGAAGGGAGACGGTAGAGGTTAAGCAGCCACGGTGAAGAGCATGACTTGGACAGGGACCGGACCAGGGAACCAGCAGGAGCCCCAGAAGTCCCAAGGCTCTGGAGTCTCCTAAGCCTCAGTTCAGTTGCGCCTGCCTGTGAATGGGTGGTATGTTTGCCTTGGCTAGGGCCAGAGTTTGGGGACAGATCCTCCTTCCATCTTCCCAGGGGATTTGGCCGGAACACTAGGCCTCAGGCAGGTCAAGAGTCAAGGCAGTGGTCTTGGAGAGGCGCCCTCCACCCACAGAAGTGGCCCTGGGCCCAGCTGTTTTTGCCTCCACTCTTGGGGGCCCCCTACAATGTTCTAGAAGTTGCAAAGCTGGACTGCCCTGCAGTGGGAGGGGAATGAGTGGCCTCCCAGCCTCCCATCATCCCTTTCCACCTAGCATCCTGTTCTGTGGCCATGGCTCTCTCTGGAGCCTTGCTTACAGCACTCTCACTTCTGCTGGTTCACTTTCTTAACTTCCGGTAGCCCAGACCAGCTCATAAGTCAGTCTCCAAGCTGGGGAAATGGCAGAGAACCCGCACCATCCACCCCACTCAGCTCAGGGTGCCCTCCTCCAGGAGCTTCCCGCCAGGCCTGTGCCTGCCCGCAGCCTGCCTTGGCCCTGCGTGTGGCCATCCCCAACTCTGAGCTCCCATGGAGTGCGGGAGGGCCCCTGTCTTCACAGATTCAGCCCACACTCAGCACCAGGCCTTCTACTAAGGTTTTTCAGTCAATGTCAGTCAGTGAACACCAAAGAGTGTCTGAAGTTCACTGGAAAGCCTGCTGTTCTAAGAGCCGTGCAGTTCTGATCGCTTAGCCCTCTAACTGTTGTGCTCATTTTGCAAATGAGGAAACTGAGGCACAGCACCGACCTACCGAGTTATCAGGAGAGAAGTCAGACATTTGACCTCCAGCGCCCAGCGTCCTCAGCAGGAGTAAGGGAGAGAGGGAGTGGAGAGTGAGGGTCGTCCCTTCTACAGACATTGCTGAAGTGTTCTGACAGCCTTCCCGCCTGACTTCACCTGCTGGGATCATCTCGGCCCAGCTTCCCACCTGAGCCCAAGAGGGGGTCATTTATGCAGCTTCCAAACAATATCTGGTCCTTGGACCTCATATGGGAGCCCAGAAGCAAAGGCCCCTGCAGAGCCGAGAGCCTCCGACAGTCAGAGGTTCAGCAGCTCAGCGATGTGGGAGCCGGCTCCACGGCGCGGCTGCTCAGCGCAGAAATGAGGCAGAGGGATGTGTGTTCACCGGTGTGACTCTGAGGCTATCGGGTAGTCACAGAGGACAAGTGCCCCATGATTCTACACTAGAGGGTTCCGAGAGCTGTCAAATCTGGGGCTGGGGAGGATGGAAAGCGAGTGTGTGAGAGGGCCGTGTTTTGGGAAGTTGCCGAAGTCTGGACCGCGCTGTGACTGAGCAACAGCTCAGATGTGCTGGATACCACGGACTGCACGCTCAAAAGCGGCCAAGAGCATATAGTTTCTTAAAGAAAAGCACTCTCATCTCTCCATATACTTAGGCAAGTAGTTCTCAAGTCAGCACCCTCTTCAGCCCCAAGATTGACTCTTTGCCAGAATGTTCAATCACTCTCTGGATTTCCTGTCAGCACTTCTCCCTACCATTCCCTCCGCCTTTCTCTGCTTGTTGCATATGTTTATTTATTGCCGGCTGAGGTGGTTTGGAATGCCCATCCCCCTTCTTTGCATACTTGTATTCTGTAGACCCCAATGAACACGGCTGGGACCGGACCTCAGAATCCTGCTGGACATAAAGCTTTACGTGATCACCAAGCAGAGAAAGCCTGTTTCCTCTCCCAAGGCTGGATAACTGACTTGACAATCTTGACGTGTGCTAGGTGTGGTGCAGAGGTAGGAGGGCTGGTATGGGGCCAGGCCTGGTTCAATCTGGCTTCTGTAGCCTGCACCTTGTGATCTCAGAGGGCATCCAATTCTTCACTGGGATTCAAAATGCCCAGGGCTGCCAAGAGCTAGCTTGGGAAATGAAAGACTTGACAGTGGCTGTCAGGACCTGGGGCTCAGGCCTGGGATGGCTTTCAGGCCAGCAGTGGTGGGTATCAGTCTAGCCCGCCCATGTGTTCCAGCTCAAATCTTGCTGCCCACCTCTGGCGCCACCTCCTCCCCATCCCTCCCGATACCCAGATGGCTATAATTAAAGTTTGTTTTGTTTCCATCTTCCCAAAATAAGCCTGGCCTACCCACCGGGTCAGCACTGATGCAGGCCAGATCAGTTTATGACAGTTCTGTGTCTTGATGGGCTTTATGTCCCAGCTGGTGGGGTAGATATGCCGCAGTACCCTGGTGCTTGGCTCAGGTGTCCCTAGCCATACCAGCCCTACATAGCCATCAAAGGCTGGAGGCAGATATCTATGCCTCTCTTTCCCAGAAGCCCTGTCTCCCTGGGCATCCAGGGAGCCCAAGGGGAAGGGTAACTGTCTCTGAATAGCCTTTTTGAGGGTCTGAGGACCAAGAGAGATCCAACTGTTTTCTGTGTGGAATTGGGACCCCTTCTCCTGGAGCTGTGGGCTTCGCAGTAGTGGAGCACACACCACAGTGGGACTGGGGGTGTCTCAGACAGACTGCAGGATATGTCTGGCTGATGCCTGGCACATAATAGGTGCTCAGTGCAGTAGTGCTCGGCTCAGCTGAGCTGAGATGCGTGGGCGGTTGTCAGGGAGTTGGGGAAAACAGCATTTGAGGTAGAGAGGACAGTATACTGGGTGGCCTCGAGCTAAGTGTGAAACTTCACCCTGGAACCTCAGGCCCCTGGAGCTTACCAGAGTCTGGGTGGCTGTGGGTTTGATCTCTGTCACTGTATGTTGGGGCTGTCTCTTTTCCCAGCCTTCCAGCTGCCCTTCCTCACAAAGCAGGATGGAGTTGCTCTTCTAATCAACTCTCCAACAGACCACCCTGCCGGGTCCCTGTGACTGTCGCCTCAGCAGCTCTCACCTCCTGGCCTGGCAAGGAAGGAGCCAATGTTTCCCAGTCCAGAAACCTCTTGCTCACCTGAGATCCTGGCGACCCCCCCCCCCCCCTTGTCTGAGGGCCTCCTTTCTGCCGGCCACCTTTGAAGTGGCTCCTGGCTCTTCCCAGGAGGAGGTGTCTGACTGCTCACTGTGTCCTGTGGCACCTGTGTCCTCCCCAGTGCATGCACATCTGGGTACATCTGGGCCTGGAGTTCCAAATAGGGAGCCAGCCAGGCACCACCGGATTCAGCCTAGGCCCCTGTGCACACCCTGCTTGAGAGGCTCAGAAGCCCATTGCCAACTGCGCTGCTACGGAACTTTAGAAAACATTTTAAAAAAGGAACCTGGCAAGGCGGTTGCTTTTTAAAAGTTTCGCAAAACTGGGTTTTCTCCAGTTTTAAATTAGAACAAGCTTCAGGAAAGAAAATTGGGAAAAACAGGGAAACTGAAGG
>JAMJFZ010002145.1:0-50000 GCA_026225945.1 Cricetomys ansorgei
CAGCAAGGTTCCACCATCCAGTAGGGCACTGGCCAGGATGGTGGTTCCCTCTGCTGAGGTCTGGCAGGGCTTGCAACTGTGAATATGCCTCATTGTCATCCTTGCTGGGCCACCACAGCAGCCTACTACAACAAGTGGTGCCTGCAGCATGCGGACTGAAGTCACACTCATCCAATGTGGAGATACAGCAGACAAGAAAGAAACTCCAGCCCTCACCGAGGTCTGGTAAGGTATGCTCAGGGCAGCACCTAGAAGACCGATTTTAGTGAGGAGAAGTCTCCTGAAGGAAGAGAAGATCGAGGAAGGAAATATGCCTCTGTGAAGAGAGAATTGTGAAAATAGTGAGAAAGAGGGCTCCAAAGTGAGAGCCACAGAATAGAGGCCTTTAGAGAAAGACATTTTCATGGTAAAAACAAAAAATTCAGCTGGGAGCAGGGAAGAAGCAAGGTTGTGACGGATTTTTCTGATCATGGAGCTGACTCTCCCTCCCGCTGCTGGTGCTGGCAGCCAGGGCGCAGGAAACAGAAACCAGAGCATACTGTTCTATAAACTGAATTTGTTGATGGCTTTGTGTGTGTGTGAAGCCCAAGTGGGTCTTGTGTTTAACGTCTATGAATAAGGGTGCATGTTTCCCCTTAGCGTGGTGAAAAAGAATGCCAAGCTGCCAGATTGATTCAGCCAGAGATTCTTCCCACAGGCCCAGGAGCCCCTGCTGTTGTGGAAGCCTAGGCTTAGAGCCAAAAAGCTGCTTAGTTAAACTGAACAGTTTTTTCCCCTGCAAACCTGACTACAAGTGGTCCAGATACTGGTGATGGTGATTAGAACTCCACCCATGAGAGAACTCTTCCTACAGACAAGGTGACCTGTTATTTTTCCTGAAAACCACACTGTATCCTAAAATCTGAAAGGTGTTTCCTCAGTGTCAGCCCACAGAAGCTGTCATCCAGAATTGGCCAAGGTTGTATTTCATGTTGACAGCCAAACTTGGTACTGTAAGAGTCACCCAGGTGGTGCTGGTTTTGAAGGCATGAAGGGCTCATGGAGAACAGCTGAGGCTTGGCACTATGAGAGGCCAGGAGAGGCCATTGGTGAGAGTACAGCCTCAGTAGCAGTTGAAGGCCCAGATGAAGGGGTCATGTTCAGAGTTGCAGCAAGGGACCCCAGCAGTTCTGAATATGCCAATGCCATGGGGATGACCACCAAGAGCAGCAGCAGCAGTGGAGAGGAGCCAGTCAGAGCCTGGAAGATATAAGCTGTGTGTGCTGCAGAGGGCAGAGCCAGATCCAAGCCCTTTGGAGGAGCCAGAAAATTATGAATGAATTCCAGATAATTGGTCATTGATAATGTTCTTCTGCTGTCTAAAGATGCTGTGAAGGGTTTGAAAGATGTTTGGTATCATTTGGTCCTGTGCATTAGAAGCTTCATAATTGTTCATCTTTAAAAAATTTTTCTGATGTAGGGTTAAAATTGTGTTGTAGAGATAAAGTAATTTTTTGATTGGCTTATACAGAAAAAGGGAATTGTAGAAGTTTAGCTTTAGTTATGTTTTAAAATTGTTTTGTGCACTGTTGGCAGAGGGCTGGCTAGGTCTTGACTTTTTGTATCGTTTTCAGGTGTTGGATTTGTGGGGGGGAGGGGAGGTGTTTGATTGCTAATGATCTGCAGGTGCTATCAGTAGACCACCTAAGGAGTTCTGTATCAATAAAAACATCTGAACTAGGGTGCCCAGGGTTCCACTGTCCAGTGTGGCCCTAGCCAGGATGGTGGTTCCCTCTGCTGAGGTCTGGCAGAGTTTGCACCTATGAAAATGCCTCCATCTCTTCCTTGCTGAGCCCATACAGTAGGCAAACTACTACAGCCAACTGCAATGTGGGCCTCTACCCTTTCCACACAAACCAGGTCCTTTCCATACATGGATTAGGGCACCTTCCTTCTCATGACTACTAGTTTCCTTCCCTCCGCTCTGCTGTGGAGCACAACCCCCTGTAGCCTGCATGTCCTGAGGTGCAAGAATGTCATTTAACAAGCTTCCATGGTTTCCTTGGTCTGGACTCGATGTCGTGTTCCGTGGACTGGTAGATCAGAGATTCCCATTCATTGGGGATCAAAGGGGTGAGGATGCCAGCAAAGAATAATTTTGAAAACTTAAGGTCACTTATAGAAACATTTCAGGAAATATATAATTGTGTGTATAAAAATATATATGAATATAAATATATCTAATACATATATATTTACACACACACACATATATATCATAAACATATACATCATATGCATATATACTAAAGAGTACTTAAAGGGTGACTTGAATTCATCCTTGAATGAATACATGTGTAAGTATGTATATGCTTATGTGTGTTGTATATATACTAGGGAATCTGTGCTATACTGGGGATGGGTCCTGAGTCTGACCAGATCCCACACAGATGCACTATGGAAGCTCAGATCCCATGAGATGTTACAAGCTCTGGATTCTAGCCAAACAAGTGTGAGAAAGGGCAACTTTTTCAAAGACTTGTTTTCAAGTATGTGTGTGTGTGTGTGTGTGTGTGTGTGTGTGTGTGGTGTGTGTCCTCAGAGTGCAGAAGAGAAAGATTCCCTGGAGCTGGAGCTACAGGGGGTGATGGACTGTCTGATGTGTGGCTGCTGGGAACTGGGCTTGTATCTCCTGAGCCGACTCTCCAGTCTATTTTTAATGTTTTCATTATACGTGTTTATCTGTGTATGTGTATTTTGGAGTGGATAGCATTTGCCATGTTGCACATGTGGACACATGTGGAGGTCAAAGGATAACTTTAAAGAGGGAATTTTCTCCTCTTATTGTGTGAGTCTCTGAAGATGGAATCTAAGTTCCTTAGGCTTAAGTGGCAAGTGCCTATGAGTCACCTGGGTGGCCCAAGAAATTCTGCCGTGACCAGGCACATCTTTCACTAACAGCCATCTTAACCATCACACTTACCTGGGAGACTAATGTCTACAAACAGTTTTCTGACACATGTCAGTCTGTATAATGACCATTGTGCTTTTAAAAAGCAATTTATAACCACAAAATATATTATTGGCCTTGTCCCCATGCTCCCTTTTTTTGGACAAATACAAGTTATTTCTCTTTGCATCAGGAAAAAGGAAATAGGAAGATGAACTACCTGAAGCCACACCCAAACAATTCTTCAGTTCACTTCCTGTCAAACAACACTGTTCCTCTGCATTAGTACAAAAAATTCCCAAGATAATAAGTGCTTCTCCCCTTTTGAAGCGTCTTTTCCAGTGAAAACCATGGCAGCCATCAGGAATCAGCTCTGTGCAAGTAAGAGAGTGCTGAACAGGAACTTCTTAAATGTGTGTCCAGGTCTGGCAAGATGGCTAAGAGGGTAAGAGCTCTTGCTGCTCATGCAGAGGACTTGGGTTTGGTTCCCAGCAGCCAAGGCAGGTGGCTGGTGACTGGAGTTCCAGGGAGACCCAATGCTTTCTTTTAGGCTTTGTAGACACATGCGCATACATTTGAAAATCAATTTTTAAAAATATGTCCAATAAGAACTATTGCATTTGATATAGAAGCAGACACAATATACAAGTTAGTTAAGAGCTTTAAAATATGGCTTGGAAATTTCTATTATTATTCAAAATACATATTCATCATATCACGTTTGTTTGCAGAATATGCATATTAAAATTTTCATTATTCTAAAAACATTTAGGATGATAGTTTAGAGAATTTTCCTACCAAAACAAAACAGTATCATAGATTAGTAAGAGGGTTGGAAGAAAGGGGAGAGAGAATTAAGAGCACGGATTGCAATGCTTTAAGAAGTTTAGCCACATGTGACAGGTGGCAAGCTTGACGTGGTGGACTATGAAGTGGACCAAGAAGGTGGACCCTCTTCTGGTTTAGACAAAAGCCATCAGAGACCATTTATTCTGAAGAGATCTGAACATCGTTCTGTGCAACAATGTTCAGCTTTAATTTTAGATGAATGTCTTTTTGACAATTAAATTCTACTGGACTGTTTTACCTGTGTGCATCTTTACTATCACTGACAGACAGAGAATGTAATCCACACACCAGAACTGTACAACCCACAGCAGCAAGATGGCAGCTAAAACAGTTTAGTCAATCAGTGATTACACCATGAAATATTCAGTGTACTCAACATTGGATACACATGTGTTTCTGACATAATCTTTGTCTTCAAATAATTTAGTCTGTTTCTCCTGTATACAAAAGGATTCCAGGCTGGAGAGATGGCTCAGTGGCAAAGTGTTTGTTAAACAGTGCAAAGACTTGAGCTCAAATCCCCAGCACTCATATGAAGTCTAGTGCCGTGGTGTATGTCTGTGATAGACAGAAGAATACCCTAAAGCTCACAGCCCAGCTGCGGGGCACATACAGCAGCAAGGAACATAAAAATAAGGTAGAAAACTACCAATGAAGCCTTATGCTGTTCTCTGCCATCCAAAACATGTGTTGTGGTTCTTGCATGCCTGCACACCTGCACATGCACACACACACACACACACACACACACACACACACACACACACTGATTTTGAAAGTATAGAGTCCATTTAGCTTCAGAAACTTTAGCTTTGTGTAGATTCAGAAGATAGGCTTCCCCTCTGGGTACCTGGGGCTGAAGTTGTGAGCTCAGTGGCAGTGTTTGCCTAGGATGCACAAAGCCCTGGGTAGGGCCTCCATACGCAAGAAAGACAGTGTGGGGAGGGCCAGGGAAAGGAGAGAGGGAAGACAAATATGATGTAACACACTGCAGATGGCTAACCGACGGCTAACATCCTATCCCAATCACTTGGTGTAAGACCATTTCCAAACTGTTTTTCCCTGGATGAGGAAGCAAGATGTCCAAGCTAAGGTGACCCAATGGGGAGAAGCCCTAACCCTACAGTACAACTTAAGGGCCTGGCCTCAGCCCTCCTTGCTGAGGAGGACCTGGTACCAATCTGAGAGCTGAGGCCTGGAATGGTCTTGGGTAAGTCTGTACTATCGTAGTTGAGTAAGGAGGGGGACCATGATTTCTGTCACTGTTAGCATAACACTTGTCAACAGCCCTTGTCTGGCAGTGGGTCCTCATTCATGCAGATTAACTTCTGATCATTTGTTGCACCACTAAACAACTAATAAAGGTTTAACATCCCCAGACAAAAATAAGAACAAAAAAGCTCACAAATGGCTAAAGTATATTGTCACTAATTCTGATGGGATTGATTTTCAGTGGGCTAAAACCCAGAGAAACGGTTGATTAAGTTGAAAATGTAGCAGAAAAAAAAATGTCTAAGATGACACATTATGAGGAGGACGTGGGGAAGTCTGCGAAGAGCAGGGTGACAGCAATAAAAATCGGGCCTTTCGTCTTCATTCTGCGCTCGGACTCTTTCTGTCCAGGCTTATGCAGAGCACCACAGTCAATGTCCGCCTTAGCCAGAATTCTAAGGGGGAGACCATTGTAGCGTTAACTGTGCATCGGCCTTGTTCTCACTGGGTACCTATCACAGCTCTGAGCACCTCGTAAGCAGACTTACTGTTTCCCAACAATTGTGATTTGTCACAATGTGTGTATGTGTGTGGGGGGGAGTAGGTAGGTACACATGTGTGTATGTGTGTGATGTTGGTATACTTGTGTGTGTGTGTTAGGTATACGTGTGTGTGTGTGTGTGTGTGTAGGTATGTGTGTGGGGGGATAGGTAGGTACACATGTGTGTGTGTGTGTGATGTTGGTATACTTGTGTGTGTGTGTAGGTATACGTGTGTGTGTGTATGTATGTAGGTATACGTGTGTGTGTGTGTGTGTGTGTAGGTATACGTGTGTGTGTGTGTGTGTGTAGGTATACGTGTGTGTGTGTGTGTAGGTATGTGTATGGGGGGGTAGGTAGGTACACATGTGTGTATGTGTGTGATGTTGGTATACTTGTGTGTGTGTGTAGGTATACGTGTGTGTGTGTATGTATGTAGGTATACGTGTGTGTGTGTGTGTGTGTGTGTAGGTATGTGTGGGGGGTAGGTAGGTACACATGTGTATGTGTGTGATGTTGGTATACTTGTGTGTGTGTGTAGGTATACGTGTGTGTGTGTGTAGGTATGTGTGTGTGTGTGTGTAGGTATGTGTGTGGGGGGGTAGGTAGGTACACATGTGTGTATGTGTGTGATGTTGGTATACTTGTGTGTGTGTGTAGGTATACGTGTGTGTGTCTGTGTGTAGGTATACGTGTGTGTGTGTGTGTGTGTAGGTATACGTGTGTGTATGTGTAGGTATACGTGTGTGTGTGTGTAGGTATACGTGTGTGTGTGTGTGTATATGTGTGTGTGTAGGTATACGTGTGTGTGTGTAGGTATGTGTGTGTGTAGGTATACGTGTGTGTGTGTGTGTGTGTGCGCGTGTGTAGCTAGGTACACGTGTGTATGGATGGGAGGCTGAAGAACAACCTCAGTGCTCGTCCTCAGTCACTATCCACCTTGTTTTATTAGTCCGGGTCTCTCGATGCCTAGAACTCACCAAAAAGAAGAGGCTGGCTGACCAGCGAGTTCCAGGAATCCCCGTGTCTGTGCCGATGTTGGGAATTCCAGTGTGTGCTGCCATGGGTGGCTTTTTATATGGGTCCTGAGGATCGAACTCAGGCTCTCGTCCCTGCAAGGTAAGCACTTCACCAACTGAGCTGCCCTCCCGTGGCCCAATCCAATCCCTTTAATTGACTTTATTTGCTATAGCAGTTTTAGTTCACAGCCAAGAAAAGCGGAAGTCAGCACCATTCTCACTGGCTTACATTCCCTATCAGTCCCTTTATATGCATTTCCCTCTAACAGCACCTGAGAGACAACGTAGGGGAACGTAGGGAAATGTAGGGCAACGTAAGACAACGTAAGACAACGTAGGGCAACGTAGGGCAGCGTAAGACAACGTAGGACAACGTAGGGTGACGTAGGACGACCTAGGGCAACGTAGGGCGACGTAGGGCGACAGTGTCCGCAGGGGGACGCCCGCTGGTCACTGTGGATGAACCGCAGCGGCACATCGCCGTCTCACAAAGCCCATGCTTTATGGCACGACTGACTCTGCATTGGACAGTCTACAGACTTGAACAAATGTTAGCTACTGCTGTGATGTGATATGAAGGGCCTTCCCTAGACCCAAATTCTTTCTGCATTCTACACCTCAATTCCTAGTCATGGCTACCCCACAGGTTTGAGGGAACTCTGTTTGTGAGAACAATGTAAAATTGAAATCATGAGTGCGCAGCCTTCTGGGGTGGGATTTTCTCACTCACTGATGTGCACCTAGATTTGCACATCACTTCATGGCTGGATAGCTCTTCCATTTCCAGTTGTGTGTAAAATTCTGTCACCCAGAGGGACCACAGTTCATTCATCACACACTGAAGGATATCACGGCTGCTTCCTATTTTTTGCAAGTGTGAATAAAGCTTCAGTAGGCATTTATGTGCTGAATTCAGGGTGGGCATTAAATTTCAACCCCATTAGGTAAGTATAAAGAAGGACCTCTGCTGGGTCATTCGATAAAGAATGCGTTGAGCTTTTACAGAACATCCAGGTTGTCTTCTAAAATGGCTGTTCTCTTGCATTCTGATCTTCAACAGGAAACACTGTAATTCCCATTGACTACGCACATCCATGTGTTCAGCCATCCAGCCTTGCCTACTGTACAGATCCATGTGCTCAGCCATCCAGCCTTGCCTACTGTACAGATCCATGTGCTCAGCCATCCAGCCTTGCCTACTGTACCCATCCATGTGCTCAGCCGTCACAGCCTTGCCTACTGCACCCATCCACGTGCTCAGCCATCCAGCCTTGCCTACTGTACAGATCCATGTGCTCAGCCATCACAGCCTTGCCTACTGTACAGATCCATGTGCTCAGCCATCACAGCCTTGCCTACTGTACAGATCCATGTGCTCAGGCATCACAGCCTTGCCCGCACTTGTATTACTCATTAGTGAAAACGAAGACTTTTTTTTTTCCCTCTAAGATGAGGAACAAGGTAAAACTTCATACCACCTCTTTCTCCATATTGCTAGATGAAAGCCAATCAGTCAGAAAAAGCAGATATCAGACTGAACTGTGACTCAGTAAAGTCAGAAAGCATGACACTGAACAGTACAGAACAAAAACAAATCAGCAGATCACAAGTCCCCAGACCAAACCAAAAGTTGTGGTTTGTTTGTTTGTTGTTTGTTTAATGGCTCTTAAGGGCAGCATATTTAAACTTCATAATGTCGAAGACTGGTTAAAAATAGAATAAAAGAAAGGAAAACACCACACCTGTAAAGAAACACATTCGTCTGCATCCATGTGTTGAACAAAGCAATCTTACAAGAAAACAACAGCAAGATGCTGTTCACTGTAGCTGAGGTGCAGTAGTGGCATATGTACTTTGGTGTAACCAACTACTCTCTACTTGAGCTTAGGGCATGCTCTGCAAGAGCAAACTCTTCATGGTACTAGAAACCCAGTAAACTACTCAGTGCTGGTGAAGTCATGGATCAGAGGAGGAGCTACAATTGCTACTTTACTGAACTAACATAATCCCTAACAAAAGTCTATAAACATTTGTCCTTATACCCACAGATAATTGTAGCTTTACCCCTCATCGGGGAAAATTACAGCCAATCAAAACGTAGATCACAGATCCCAGTCCCAATAGATGCATCTACAAAACACTCCTGCACCTAAGGCTTAGGGAACATTGTGATCATTAGAGCCAGAGGATCAAAAGGTTCACTGTGAGGCTGTGTCTCCCAGAAATATCGGAAGCTACACCATAAAGTCTCACCAATCTGAGCACCCAAATATGAGCTGAGCAAGAAGGCCAGCAAAAGTAGACAGGGAAAGCCCACAAGGCCTCAACCCTACACAAAGGACTACGGACAACTGAGAAAAGCTGGGAGCAGGAGAGATGGTCTCCCAGGGAAGAGCACATCAATTGGTTGTGTAGTCCCAAATGGTCAACCCTGAAAACATACATACAAGTAACATTACACAGACGGAGCAGGTTAAATTTTAAAGCATACATTTTTCAATATATATGTGAATATATATATATATATATATATATATATATATATATATATATGAATATATGTATATTGACAAAAGAAGAGGCCATGAATCTGAAGGTAAGTGGGGATGGGTATATGGGGGATTTGGAAGGAGGTAAGGGAAGAATGCAATGTTATAATTATATTATAATCACAAAAATAAGAAATTATAAGTTTTTTTAAAACATAAGAAAACAACAGACTGATGTCTTCCATGAATACCAATGCAAAATTCTCAAGTAGATACTAGTACTAACTAATATCTTATTATGTGCATTATATCAATAAATTGATTGTCATACGTTGTTTGAGCTTGTTGAAAGCGAGCCAAGTGGTGGGAAGCCCAGCTGAGTGCACCAGCCTCCGCAGCTGGCTTCTGTTGGATGACAGCAGGCAGCCGATTTTATGATACCTCTCTGCACTACTTGTTCTTTTACTTGGAAGCTTCACTTGAGGGGACCCTCTGCTCTGCCCAGGACTCTTGATGAGTAAGTTTAGATGGCTGCCTCAGTGGGCCTTCCCCACTTGGTTTCTGCTAATTTAACGATGTCACCTTTGTTTGCTCTTTCAGTTTAGCTTCTCCAGCAGGCTGTGCTGCATGCTTTGAACTCTCTTTGATGGTGTCTTCCAGTGTGTCCGCTGCTTCTCTCTAGCTGTCACTCACTATCTGTCCTGTCGCTCTTGCTGGATATATACGCTCATCCAAAAGCAAAAGCATGACTATCATTGTAGATCGCTCTCCAGACTGCGCAGAACAACACATCACACCCAACGGCGGATGAAAGGAATTGCACATGACTAGTGGACTTTTGATTTGGATATTTCTTCTGGCCCTTGCTTCTCCTGGTATCTCCTTTACACAGAAGCTGCAATGTTTTCTGTTTCCCCAGAGTTCTTAAATCTTCTGCCCCATTTCTCTTGTTGGTCTTATTTCCACCTTGGAAGCATCTATTGACTCGTCCTGAGCTAAGCCAAACTCAAGTGCAGACAGATTATGCTAGCAGATTCTACTTCTGAATCTCAAATCTGGCTACAAAGTTACAATAATCAAGAGAGCTGCAACCGACACAGGAATGACGGTCAGATCTCTAAGACTGATGAACTGGAACAAACTGCCCAGAAGTCAACCCTTGCACGAATAGTCCATTGACTTTCACAAGGCCACCAGTTGGGAAATAGTTTCTTCAGGCAGTGAAAAGCATTAACTTTGGTTCCAACCTTTTGCCGTATACAGAAGGAAGCTCAAGGAAATCACAGATCTAATGAAATATGAAACCATTACAATTCTTTGGAGAAAACACAGAACTGAATCCTTAGGATCTGGTGAATTTAGATACTGACCGCTTAAATCTCGCATCAATAGCACACAGTAAAAAGACAAACCTGTGTAACCAGACTTCATCAAAATGTTAAAAAATGAACTTTATGCACAAATAACACAGTCAAATAAAGTCAACCCAGATAAGCTGAAAAAATTCAAATTAAATATCTAATAAAAGGGCTTATTCAGAGTGTGTTTTAAACACAATACTAAAATTGTATTTTAATACAATACTAGCAACCTAAACCGATGACATATATTCTGTACATTTATTTTCTAAATAATCACTTCAGGAAATGGAAGACATATATTCATTCAGAGACGTGCGCATGGATCCTGGTGGAATCCAAGAGTGGAAATGACCCAAATATCCCTCAACTGGCCACTGAATAAATGAAAGTTGTGTGTCCATACAATGGAATATTACTTAGCAATAAAGGATGCCGTTTAAACGTTGTACCATGAAAGAAGGTAGTCAAAAAATATCAAGGTTAATTTTATCATTTCCCCATTTATCTTCAGTGTCCAGAATGCACAAGTTCATGTAGGCAAAGTGTCTGCAGGCTTCTGGAGCTGAGGAGAATCAGCAGTAATGTCCATTTGTAATGGACAGGAGTTTCTCTTAGAGATGACGAAAACATTCTAAAATGAGATTTGATGATTGTCACACAACTCTGACACTGTCATAAAAATGTTGAACTGTATGCTTTAGGTGGAAGAATTTCATCATAAATCTCAATTATGCTATTTAAAAACATGTCCATAAACGAAAAGAAAGGTGTAAAAACAAGTCCTTCCTTCCCCAGGTCAGGTATTTTCATCAAGCTGTCTACACTCCCTACCTCTCCAGGTGCTCCACTTGGTTTCTGTGCTTGGGGTTCACAGGAGTGAAGCATCGCTCCGTGGTCTCTACAGCCTTACACCGGTCCCTCTACAGCAGTCCCAAATGATATGAAATATTTATGTTTGTATAGCTTCAAGGTGATGGGAAGAACTGGCCCGCTGCACTACAAATACAAAATCCTAATGTTTTAATGAGCATGCCGGGAAAGGCAGGATTTCCATAGTTAACTCTTCAGGTCTGTTCTCTAGTTACAGAAATGTCCTCAGTTGTATTTTTTCTGAAAAAAAAAAATGCAGTCAAAATGCCTTACAAAATATATGTTAAATAAATCTTTTTCCGTATGTTGAAAGTTTGAGTGATTTAATAAAAATAGAATTCAACATTTTACAACTTGAACGAGCTTTCAAGTGCCACCTTACCCACTCCCATTCTCTGCCTGACGGAGCCATCTGACAGCTGAGCGGGAGACAGGCTCACCTCCTACATCTCTCCAGAGGAACTGTGTGGGCCGCAAGCCTGGCCCTGTAACCCGGCAAGGCCAGGAAAGCTTAATTAATTTTCAGAAAACAAATCGACTTGCATGGTCTAATTAGCCTTCATTTCTTAAACAAACCCAAAACAAAGCTAGGTGGTATCATTTTATGCAAACAAACAATAAAACCTAATTGCTCCCCACATTCAGATCCCACCGTTATTAGAGTTGTTAGCCTTTCTTAACTCTCCGCTGCTCGGAATAATAATAACCTGCTAGAACTTTGAAATGAAAATCTTTCCACTTGACAAATGCTGATGTTTTTAAGTATTTCAAAAGCCAATGTCAAACAAGCTGCCTTTTGATTTTCATCTTGGTCTGGGCTGAGCATTAGTGAAGTTATCAAGGCTTGCCAGGGCCTGAGATTAGCACCCCACCCCCTCCACAATTCCCTGGGTGTCAATCAGTAGGGGGAGCTCTCCTATTACCTAAGTGACCACCAGCAAAGCACTGGACAATGGTGAGGACTTCTCAGAAGCATAGTTACAACCTGGAAAACATTAACTCAACGATTTGTTCAAAGTTGAGGAGCTACCCACTCTGCACCAAGAACATTTTTCCTAAAACATTCCTGCAAATTAATGAGGGTGTAAAAGTTACAGGTCTACAGAGCACCATCCCATTGCAAGGAGAATCAAAAATGAAATGTCACTGCCTCTGAATGTTAATGGGCATAATAGCCTGCATCATCTCTTTGGTGTGACAGAATGTTTGCAAAGGTTAGAAAAGAGAAAACAAAATCACACTGATAGATTTCTATACCTAGAGGGAGATAGCTTTGAGCTCTAAATTATAATGCACGCACAGAGAGAAAAGGCTTCACAAAGCGTTGGACTCCTGGCGACAATCTGAGATTTTGTTAAAGGGACTTCCATGGCAAGGCAATGGCTATGGTATCGGAAAATTCTTCAGCTGACTCACTAAAACACTATTGCATGATCCTTAACTGGAACTCTTGAGCTAAAGAAACAATGTTCTTAAAGGTTATATATTGCTGTTCAGTTCTTAATAACAGACTTACAGCTATTAGCCCCACCCATGACTTCTTTAGGAAAACTACAGTTCCCAGACTTCCTTGCAGCTAGGGGTAGTGGGGGTAACTAAGTTCTGCCCACTGGGGTAGGAAAGGAAGAGATCTAATGGGTATAGCAGCAAAGAGAGCATGGATGGTGATGTGATTTGAGGACCAGGAATTGGGATCACATACGCAGACATTTATTGTAAAAAACACCATGAAAACCCACCGAAAATGAGTCAGGTGATATTTGCTCATATTTTATTAATAATTTTATTTTGGTTTGCTAAATAAGACAGTCACTGTAGACGCTGTTAACCATGGAGTCATGGAACCTCTCTACAGGACCTGAACAGCTCACCACAATGACGGCAGCCATAGTGACAACCGGAGTCCTTAGATTTATGGGGACAGTGCGCTGGATGCTTACATAGGACGTCATTTAGCAATTCCCTTAGGGCTAACCTGGCTATCTGGCCAACCTGGCTATCTGGCCAACCTGGCTATCTGGCCAACCAGGCTATCTGGCCAACCTGGCTATCTGGCCAACCTGGCTATCTGGTCAACCTGGCTATCTGGTCAAGGAACAATGGCTGAAGGCTTAGAGGGATTGTAGAAAGGACCAACTAACAAGGAATCCACAGACTTTCAAAAGAGAATGTGAGTGTGTGAATAAGTTAGAAGAAAAGTATACCTCCCAGGATGTCTTCCTGTAAGTGAGTTGTCCAAGATAAAACAAAACAAAGCGACAGAGAGAGAGAGAGAGAGAGAGAGAGAGAGGGAGGAGGAGGACTCTTCATTCTTTCTACCATACAGCTCTGTGCTTATTGCCTTTCTGAAGATCCCCTAATGGCTTATTGATTACTTTTTAAAAATAAACTGTGGTGAGAGAAAGCAGTGACGCTGATTAAGCTGGTGGCCAGGCCCCTCGCCCCTTGGCCAGCCTGCTTCATCATGGTGACAGAAGCCTTCTCCTCGTTCCCCAAATGTCCAGACTGCCCCACACGGAGCCAGGTGTGTTTTAGAAACAATGACTCAGCATCTTTTATTTTAAGATTCTTGTTCAGTCATGTCCTCTCTGCCGTTTTCCAGTTGACAGCCAGCTTAGGAACAGAGCATCACACTCCCTATTCAACTTTTACTGGTCATGATTTGTAGCTCCGAATTTTGCATCCCTTTTAAATCCTCAAAACCAGTGAATCCTCCGCCAGCCGGTGGGCATCCATTTATGGGACAGCAGTGACTAGACGGGTTAAGGCATTGGACTGCATTCTTACTGAATGTATGTCCTGCTGGGAAGTTTCCTTTCGATCTTACCAAAAGCAAAGATTAACATTTCCTAATGTTTGGGCCTCACTTACTATTGTGGCTTTTATCTTGGTGGCTTTCAACTGATGTTGTAAGCTTCCAGCACACTTCTAGCCCATCCAGTGACACCCTGCCCTTTTGAATTTCTGCTTTCAGTGATGGCGAAGACTGCTGTGGTATATTCACACAACAAGGGCACTGTGGGTTGCTTCTATCACCAGTGAGTAGAGGAAAATGTTTTCCATCAGAAACCACCTTGTTGGGTTACTAGGGAACTGCACTGGACAAGTGACCTAGACTAAACATCATCTCTCTCCTTGGCTCTGCCCAGTGTTCTGTCACTTCACATATTGTCTAGTCAAACCAGGAGACACAACACACTAAAAAATCAAAACACAACCATCACTGCCATCCACCACATCCATAAGCTCTGTTTCCTGGAATCCTTCCATCAGGACCTACCAATTATAGATCTTCATGGAGTCCATGAGAGGAAGTCTCTCTGGACCAGATACAGTGATACTCTTCTGTGCAGGGAAACCTATGACTACCAAAAGTACTGACAGAGCTGTGAATGACCCAAACACCTATGGCGAAAGGATATCTCTATAGATGCCTTGCAACTCTTAAAACTTTGACAAGCTTATGCCGGGGTCCCTGGTGTCTGTGTCTGCGGCTATTGGTCAGTTTCCTCTTTCCGCCTTGTAGTAGGATTGCTGTCGGTGTGCTGGGCATGGCCACTGATGTCTTGGATGAGAGCAGTTGTGGTCACTCCCGTGAGGCCCTCAAGCAATCAGCTCTATTATCAGTCCATCTGGGAAGGAAGGAGGGACAGGTCTCAAGGTTCACAGGGCTCTGGAGGGTTGGAGGCTTCAGGAGGCTTCAGAGGGCCCTCTCTTCTCCCTGGGGTTATAGGAGAGGAAAAAACGCTGGGTGGGGGGCTCTGAGGTCCTGTAGCTGCTGGCACGGTGTTCTGGGGACTCTGCAACACAGTCATCAGTCGTGCTGGGGTCTGCTTTTCGGTGATGCAACTGCCTTTGAATCCTGCTCCTGGGAATACACCACACTCCCACGAGTAACCTCAATCGTTTCTTCCCCATACTAGATTTGGGCAGAATTGTTTTTGTTCTTTTTCCTTCCCTGTCCATCAGTGCCCTTTCTGTCTGGGGTGTATAGACATTTCTTCATGTCACTCCAGTGAAAGGTCACGTGACACACCTCTTGGTTCCCTTAATTGGAATACACAGTTATATCTGGCACAGCCTGCCCCCTTACCTGGTGCAGGACCTGGCAGGAAGACAATGGTGGACGTCGGTGTACCTCGGGTCTGATAAGAAGGACCGAGCATGGGCACAATGGGAAAAATGCTAATTTTCTAGGAGGTTCTGTTGTTGTATGAGCTTTCAAGAGAGAGGGGACTGTCATTAGCCTGACTCTGTATCTCTCACTGGTAAATTCCTCTAAACAACTGCTCTCATCCACTTGTTCTTCAGCGTCTCCCCTTTGTCCCGCGTCAGATGAAAGGGGTCTGGCTATGTCACTGTCGCACGGTAGCTGGAAATGGAGGTGCTTCTTATGCTCACGTTGAACCCTGAAATAGACTAGCTTTGGACCACAAAACCAAACTTAATCTTCCTGTACTGCTTTTAGCTTATCGAGAGGACAGCAGGAGACAGAGATGTCATATGACTTAGTTTCCATATCAGGGCACTTTTAAGGGGAAATGCTAACGAGACTTGAGGGGGTATAACTGCAATTGCTCTGGACATAACGACTTTTCTTTTTGTTTTTGACTGCTCCAGCCTCTTCCCCCTGGCAACCTCATGCTCACTGAAGAAGTCTACCATCTGCCATCTAGCTAGCTAGCTAGCTAGCTGGCTATCATCTACCTATCTTCTATTTACCAACATTGTTTCCATATGTACATCAATCGGAACATTGGTTCTTTAACTGGAAAGTCTGAGTGTGAAGTTTGCAGAGCCACAGCTGCCTGGTCCAACTTTTCCTGACACCGGAGGGAATCTCACCCACATTTGATTCTTTCCTGAACAGAGTTCCTGTGACAGATACTGAAATACAAGTCAAGCAGCAGCAGCTTTGAGGAAGATCGTGAGGCAATGGTCCTCTGTGGAGGAGAGGGGTCACCGGTTCCCATGGCCTGACAACCTCTGCTCAGCGCAGAGCCTCTTCCTGCTGCTCATTTTTTCCCTCACATTTACCACCTTGCTTCTCCATACCTCCATAAAACATGCGACAAAGCAAGGGCTCATTTTGGCTCATGATTTAAAGCCACGGTTCTCCACCTTCCTAATGTTGCAACCCATTAATACATTTCCTCACGCTGTGGTGACCCCCCCCCAGCCATAAAATTATTTTCGTTGCTGCTCATAACTGTAATTTTGCTACTGTTGTGAATTGTAATGTAAATATCTGACATGCAGAGGCCTTCGGCGACCCCTGTGGAAAGGTTATTTGATGACCACCCCCCACAGGGTCTCCACCTCCAAGTTGAGAACCAAGTACTGAAGGATCAAGTCTGTCATGGTAAGGGAGGCATGATGGTGGGCTGACCATCCACGGCGATGAGAACTCAATATGGCTTCCTTACTTCTTGACAAATCAAGACACAAAATCTCTTGCCCCAAATGGGAAGGCTCCAGTAACCCACCTCCTCCATCTTGATCCACCTGCTGCAGGGCCACAGCCTCCCAGAGCAGAGCCTTCAGCCTTCAGTCGGGACCCAGGTGTCCAAGTACAGGTCTCTATCTATCCTGAGCATTTTACATTCTACCCGTTCTCTCCATAAAACCAGTTGGTTTTTTGTTTTTTGTTTTACTTTGCCAAAATATATTTTAATTGCTTATACGTATAGTAATTTTCAGTTCAATCTTTTGTGTGGAATAAAATTAAATGATCTTAGGATGAAGATAGAAAATATAGAAGTACTATTCTCTCTTTTTGTTTTTAGAGAATTACGAGGGGAAAAATGGAATAGTTTCACAATGCTGGGAACAGCTACCAAACTAAATAGTATGGAAATTATTACCCAGCCTCAACATTAGATTCTACAGGTATGCTGAATATTTGTCTCTTAGGCAGCTAGGGTACCCAGTCTTCTAGAGAACTCTAGACACGTCAGAAATAGTTACAGTGAAGTGCTTCTCTTTTCCCATCCTGGGAAGCAGAATGTGTTAATGCTAAATCAATTACATTCTTTTCAGTTCCATTGAAGAGAGACGGAAACCCTGGGTGAAATGCTGAGCCATTTCCACAATATCATCTTAATTACCTGTACAAATGTGGCAACCTCCAGCTCACTGTTGCTGAAGATACAGAAGTTCAGACTAAGTCTAAAGCAGCTAGCCTGCTCAAGGGTAGGACAGTTGCCAGACAAGCCAAGCACACTGCACTGTAATCACAGCCAGGAAGCACCAGAGCACCGCATGCCACTAAACCAAAGCGGGAACATCCATCAGCCAGAACAGCCTCGCTCAAAATAGGGTATAACACAAAAACTCATTTGGTAGACTTTAAGATTTTACTTAAAGAAGAAATGCTGACAGAAGCAATTGCCTATGCTAAAGAGAAAATTTTCCCATTGACTTTAAAGAACTTAAATGATTTTAGCACTTTTTTATATATTGAGTAATCTACTTTCTTCAAATACCAGGCATATCAGCTCAGCTTTAGAGAGAAACATAAAAGCCACCCATGAGGGACCTCATCAAGCCTGTGAGTCTGAGTTCTGCGTAAACATAGTGAGCAGCGTCTGGTCCAGCCCATCTGTAAGAAGGATCAGGTACACCTGGCCTGAGGTTGAGGCAAGATGCTTTTTGGATGAGGCTTTTCCTGGAGAAATGTAAACAAATGTCTACTCACCACAGATAGGGAACCAATGGCAGACCAAAGTAACAATTACACACAACTCCAACTTGACAAAACAACAAGTTTATCGGAGTTACTTACATGAGCAGCAATGTCTCAAAGGCAGCTACATTATCACAAAAACCTACCTTAGCCTGAGTGACAACTCACCAAAGTAGCATCTGCATGACTCACAGGCAACCCAACAAGTAAGAGAGTCTCTCATCTCCACAACAGTACTTACTGCTTATACAACTCTGGAGAGAATGTAGGCCTTGCAAATTTTTTAAGTTTCAGGGACTTCCAGAGACTTCTGAGTTGTTTACTTCCCATGTGCCTCCCAGGATCGAATGTTTCAATTCAGAAGAAACTGCTGCACAACACAGAGCCAGGCTTCTTCTGAGACACCCTGAAACTATCAGAAGGAAATGAGCTTTGCAGAAAGGAGATATAAAAGATCCTTAGGACATAGGATGTAGAGTCAGAGACTACAAGAGAGTTAATTGTGTGTGAAGTTTTAGATAGCATCATTTAATATCCAAAAGCTCAGTAAGGAGACCCAGATTTGTGGCATCCTCAAGAAGACCAGAGGGACGACATTGCCCCAGGTGACAAGGACTTCAGGCCATGTATGTGCCCCCCCATGCCTCTGGATCTGTACCTGGAAATTTGCTGATATGTGATATATGATTTACCTTCACAGTGCTCTTAGAGTTTGATTATTTTCTGGAGAGACGTGGTCTGTTCTTTGTCTATTTCCCAGTTTGCCTCTGCACCACACACCTGCATGCACTGCCCATTTATCCAGAAGAGCACACAGTAGCCCAGCAAACACAGGAGAGCAAGGCCGGGGAAAGCTCCCTTGCGTGTGTCCTTGGGCAGATCATCTGACTTCTGCAGGCCCACGACCTTCCCTAGAAAATAACGACAACAGATCAATGACCCTTTGACCTTTAAGAAGGCAATGACCACTTTCCATTGCTGTTGGCTCTGATGTTAAGAATCCAAGCAAACCAGGAACCGCTCCGCGTGCAGCTACCTAACTCAGGTGTGGTTTAGTGTGTGTCTCTCAGCAACAGTCGCGCTGATTTTGCACATTGCCGTGCCCACAGACCCGAGCAAAGGATTCCCCCTCTTGCAGGAGGAGGTGTAACTCTGAACCCCAGTCCTGGAACAATCAAGTAGAGGAGTCTAGAGAAGAACGAAACAAAAAGCAAACTGGTAACGGCCCTAGAAACGGCTGCGTAGCCAATCGGACAGCCATGTACATCTTCCCTTACCACACGGAGGCCGTGTCCCCAGAGCTTGCATCTGCAGTCGGGGTGATGCAGCACAACTCAGCTGGGTGCTGGAGTCCCCCACATCCTTAGTAATGTCCTCGGCTGCCGAAGAGTTACTAAGGACTGTGCGGATGTTCTCATTGGGCTATGCATGGGAAGATGCTTACAGGCAAATGAGAGTTACACAGATGTGGTGTTAGCAGAAATTCGTGTTTGGAAGTGAAACTGCTTCCTTATTCTGCCTGCAGGAAAAGTAAAAACGCCACCAGAGTCATACATTCCTGCTTTCCCCAGCTGCAGTCTGCCAACTATTATTTGACTTTATCTCTTTATATTGTAGCCAAAATAACCACAGGCAGATCAACCAGTAGCTGCCGATGAGACTCTAGATAGTGGATTTACGGCGATCAGGCCAGGATGCCCTCCACCGAAGCAAGAACACTGTAGGTCCCACGTCTCCTCGCCCAACAACGATGGCAGGATGGATGGTGTCCCCTGTTCGTGACCTACCACACTCACATGATTTAAGCCATGGTTCGGGATGTTGTTGATGATTTATTGTATGAAAAATGTAAATGATCTGGATGGCAGATGTTTTATATTTTCTGACCATTCATTTTCAGTGGGGATGTAATTAAAATTTATGAAGTGTATCTGCTGAATTGCACTGGCAATTGATGGTCTCCTCCAGGGCTGTCTATCTGCAGATGGTGAGTGATTGTGGACATTGAGATGTGGTGACAAGGGCAGGAGATGATGTGCCTACCAGAGTGGAGCTACCTGCCCAAAGGACAGGGATCCTCTGCCTTAAACCACAACCCCTAGCTCCAGCAGGCCACGCCTCTCTGAAGGTGGGCCACCATAGGCGTATATCCCGTGCCGAGACCCAGCTGCCCCTCCTGAAGGCCTTTCTTCTGAGTGTTATGGTCCACATCGGGGACCCTTCTAAGAACCCCACAGAACCAGTTTTGGCAAATCTCAGATACAGCTAGGTTCGTCTGACGTCACAGGGCCAGTTACGAAGATGGGTCTGAGTTGGAAGGCTGAAAGGACAGCTGAATGTTACACGTACACATGGCATGCTAGGACAGTTCTCAGCTTGACCGTCTGTCCCCAGGATCCCGTGTCCAGGCACCTCACCACTGATTCTCTGCGTCATCATCATCATTATCATCAAGACAGATCCCACATACACAGCTGGTGAGCATCAGGGAAACTACGTATGGAGTGAGAGAAAGAGCTCAAGAATCCCATCTCGCGGTTATCCCTGTGGTCGTTCAGTCACTTCTTACCTATGGTGAAACCCTCTTTCTCACGCAAAGCCCCTCAAGCATTCCCCTAACTTCCATGCTGGCAACACGAGAAGCCACAGGATACAATGGCCTAAGGTAGGTGAATGGGATTCGCCAGCTGCAGTCTCAAGGGTTCACACAGTCTGTGCCAACACAGAAACTTTCTTTGGAACAATTTCTCTTGTTCTTCTACTTATTTTGGACAAAAATTCCCTTTGAATTTCATGAGTCAAACTGTACAAGATTCTGATAAAAGTCTGACCTGAAGGTGCTAATAATGATGCTGACAACCTGTGCTAACATTGGGTTTGACTATTGATGACTTCTATGTGACTTTGCCTGGGGAGATATGAACAAACATCTATTTACCTACCATAGGGCACTGATGACAGGCTAATTAAACAATTCCACTGAAGTCTAGATTATCAGGGTCACTTAGAGGAGCATGAGTGAGAGGCAGCTTACAGAAACTTACAGAAACAAAGGCAACTGTATAACCAAAAGCCCAGCATGGGTGATATGATACTCACAGAGTATGCAACCCTGAGGCTCTCCACATGACTTGCAGACATAACAGTATCTTCTCCTCAACAACTGTTACTGCTTATATAACTTTGGGGTGGAGTCTTGTGAATCTTGTCAGTTTCATGAACTTTCTGAGACTTGTAAGTTGTTTACTTCCTAGGTCATGTGAGTTTGTTTACTTCCTGAGTGTCAATAACCCAAGCCCTCAACCAGGATGGAATGCTTCAATACAGAGGAAATCCTTATGGAATGATGATCAGTCCAGAAATTATAGATCTCCATTGCCAGTTTCTCTTACGAAGTCACCTTTTCCTATTACATATCTGTTCTTATTTCTCTTCTCCTGTTTTTTATCTCACCCATATGCTGTTACGTCAGATACTATCCAAATCATCCCATGGCAACCTATTATTAGCATGGCCTCTTTGATAGATAGTACATACCGTTAATACAAGAGAAAGGGTAGCAATAGTGGAATAATATGTTTATATTTAATAAGATGCAAATGGTCTCTGTACTTGGGATATGGCTACTGGGGAGGTTCTCAGAGCTTTTTCTAGTAGGGTGGAATAGCATCCTAATGTGGGATAATCCTTGGAGTTAGAGAGGCAGAGCACCAAGGGCAAGAAGATAAAATTCCCAATCCAAGAAATAACCCAAAATGATTTAGCACAAGCTAAAAAAAGTCAGAAAACCAAGGCGTGTCAGGCATGGGGACTAGAGTTCAGAACCCATCAAGCTGGGCTGCTAGTCAAATTTCTATAAGGAACATGATTTTGTCATGAGACACAAGTCATTTTCCTACACCTATTCCCTAGGCTCCTCAAATCCCAGAGAAACAGCAGCTGGAGCACTGAGCACACCTCAGGCTCTGCCCCCGTGGCTCCTGAGTGCTTGCCAAGCCTTGACAGCGACTCATGGTATAAGCTGTACAATCATGTTGCTCCTATAGACAGGTCACCTACAGGGTCCATCTCAATTTTTTATTTCCTCTCTCCTGCAGCCCGATAATTCCTTTAAAAAAAAACACCATCCTCATGATCTTGAAGCAGAACAAAATTTTGGTAAATGGATATTTACTGCAAATTATTAAATGTCAAAAGACGGTTAAGTGAATTTTGATAGAACGGTGTACGACAGGATAGCGCAAAATGTGAAAAAAAGGGGCTTTCGTTGTTTGACTCTAAAACTCTACCTTTATACACCATTTCAGAGATGAGTAATTAGGAGTATCTGTGAGCATTTACTTACAGGTTATGCTGACACCTTCATCAAAAATCACAGATGATGAAAGACAGCCCACTGTGTAACAGGCCGTTTATTTAAGAAAGCGGATACCACAGAGTGCGGCACCGTCTGTAAGACTATCCTCTGGAATGTCATTCATGGTCATCACAGAACGAGATACCTGTTGCAGAATTAACGTGTTACCTTTCTAAGCAACATGGAGACAGAGGAGTTACACTATCCTCCTTTGAACTATCGCACGAGCAGAAAGTGCTGGAAGGATGACGGTCAGCACTCACGGGAGAGGCTCGTGTTGGTTTTATTTTCTCATCTTCTTTTTCTGTGTTTTTTCCCTTAGTAAGAAATTATGCAAGCTTACGTAATGAGGAAAAGTAGAAGTAATAAAAACACCTTTTTTGAAAATTATAACATAAGAGAATAATTCAGAATATAACTTTAACTTAAAGTATTATCCAAATTTTTATTTATTTAGTGTGTGTGTGTGTGTGTGTGTGTGTGTGTGTTTCTGTGTGTCCGTGTGTCTGTGTGTCCATCACGCTACAGGTAGGTGTAGAGGTCAGGGGACAACTTGTGAGAGATGCTTCTCTCCACCATGTGAGTTTCAGGCATCAGACTCAGGTTGCCAGCCTTGGCATCTTTACCTCTTGAGTCATCTCTTTCTGGCCCTTCAAAAATTTTATTTTTGAGCGTTAGACTGTAAGAATATGTATGCATGCCTCGAAAAATGACAATATATTTATAATATCTATTATACATGATTATTCCTGTGGCTTGGAATTTGGAGTGACTTTCACATTATTCTTCGCCACTTTCCAAATTCCCCGTTGGAAACACAGATCTGACGCCTGAAGACAGCAATAGACAGCCGTTATAGGACACATAAGGTAGATTTCATTTGCTGTGAAACGTTAAACTAGAGGGAGACTGTTGACCTGGGACGATTAGAAAAGCACTGCACACTTCCTTCTTTACGCTATTTTTAAGCTGCCTCCCACTGCCACGCTGTGTCAGGCCTGTGCTAAGATACTCTCTGACAAGCAAGAGCTCCCTTTCCTACCCAACTGTCATAATAAGGAGACATGCACATTTTAGTATTTGGGAGAAATGTTTAACATGCAAACATTTGTATTTTTCCTTCAGTTTTCAAAACAACTTTAAATCTCTCTTTTCAAAACAGTGGTAAATGATGTCACTCATTAGTGAGCAGGTGGCAGGGAGGAGAGGGAGGGATTCGCCGCTTCCTCTTCTCAGGTAACTTGAAGCACAGACCAGGTGAGAGGGCCTCATGCACCAGACTTGAGACCTCACAGAGTCAGCACTGGGGGCCCTGATTGGCAGGTGTGAGTTGGCTTCCGGGCTCAGGGTGAAAGGTCACTGCCTGAAATCCAACCACACACCTGCATGGACAGGAAGTGGTCCACGGAGATGAAGCCGCTGATGAGAACTGCAGCCAGAATCCCAGCTGCCATTTAGGGCTGAAGGGGAGATGCAAAGTACAAGGCCGTGGGGGAGGGGCACAGCACTGAGCCCAGAGAGCGGAGAAAGGGAACAGGCATTGATAGTGCAGCCCCTGTCCTTGTTACAGTGTTCACTAAAATAACAGCCGAGGAGTGACAGTGAGAAGCCGCAGCCAAAGACTCACTCCGAGAACCAAATCGCCCCGCGCCCTTCCAGAACCACCAGGCAAGGTCGGATGCAGAGAGCCTGGGTGAGGCTGTGTCTCGCGTGTCCAGCTGGTAGGAAGAACCGTCCTCTGTAAACGCAGTCACAGGTGGAAGGTGGCAATCGAGGCAGGAATGCACTTACGAACACTGGATGATGTGACCGGGGTCAGTCCTGCCTAGGGTTACCGTGTTCTCTGGGGATATCCAGGTGACAGACACAGGGAAACTCACGGGGATCTTGCCCGTGAAATGATCTCCATTCATCAGAATTCCTCTGGTCTGAGCCCCTGGAAGTTCTTACATGTCTTCTCATGTGTATCTGCTTCCTGTTCCTGACTTCCTGCTCACCCTGGAACTCAGGAGTCTTTCTGGAAAACAAGAGGATGCAGCATAAGTTAATAAAGGTAGAAACATAAGCCCCTTCATGATGTTCCTTACTTTAATCCTGGCAGTTACCTGCTAACGGGTGGGCAGGGCTGACAGCTGACCAAGGCAGGAGGTGGGTTACTCCTGAAGCTCTGGGTCCCTCTCTGGTGAGGGCACTAGAGCCCCTGTAGTGGCCCCTGACAACTCCAAGGTAGAATGCTCTCACAGGCTGCCTTCTGCACCACAGACTCCACCTCTGCTGTCCTCTTAGATCAGGAGTTCCCCGTGGGAGGCCATCCCTTCCTGTCCAGCATAAACAGGTTGAGTGAAACACAGGAAGCAGGGCTGCAGGGTCTCCAGGAAGAGCCCCACCTCCCCTCCAGCCCAGGTTCCCCTCTGAAGGTCTGCCACCTCACCTCCCCTTCTCCAATCTCTTCAGCTGTCTTCCGCTCAACAGCCACCTCTTGGTGAGTGTGTGGCTGTCCTCCTGCCAGGCCACAGAGTGACAGACATGGTGACTCCCAGTGCCTGCTGTCTGACAGGAAGCACATTCAATCAGAAATGTCAATATGTGTGAGGCGATTTGAGGTTGGAAATGAACCAGAAACTCACAAAGGAAGAGAAACTTGACGTGGAAGCCCGGGCCTCCCTTCCTGTACCGCAGCTGATACGTTTATGTATTCTCGTTTTCATGACTGGACTGCATCGTGCGCCCCCCGCCCCGGGTGGGGAGCATTCCCAGAGGCACCACTAAGTGCTCTTTGCATACCCACCACGCCCAACACAGGTAGGCACTGAATAGGAGATCAACTCCACACCGCTGTGCAAAACAGCCGCAGGCATCAAGGGGCTAATGCTGTACCCCAAGCTTCCCAGAGGCCTGGTGTGATGGGGTACACTTGTGTTCCCAGGCACAGGCCAAAGGATCAAGGATTATAAATAGTAAGTTAGAGGGTGTTCAAGGTTGCCCTTGCTTATCGTTCTGTGTTTTACTTAATGAATTCTGACAAGTTCTGAGTCAGATGTGCGGCTCTAGGGCTGGTACGCACGCACACATGCACTCATACATTTTATCTCAAACTAGCCTTGTCCCCATGGTACGGGATGAGTGACTAGGCCAAAGTCCAGCAACTCTGTGGCCTAGACTCCGAGAACCAGAGAAACAACAGGCTCTTAGTGGGTCACGTCTGTACCTCAGCAGCAGGCTGATCCTTTCCTCCAGTCTACCTATAGCCCTGTCTGCTTCCATTCTGCAATAAATCAGTTCTCAAGGATCGTGGCTTGGCTTCCATGGCTGCAGAACCCATCCTCTGCTTCTCAGACCGATCGGTGGAGAGCCGGGGGGCAGGGGAGACGGGCCTTGTGAAGTGGGTGCCCCGTGAGGACGATGAGAAGGTAGGGAAGCTGGAAACACAGATCCCATTTGGAACTTCATCTTCTCCAAAGAATGTCAGATTTTGAGTGGAAAGGGGGGATGGGGAGCCCCAAACGTAACACTCTGAAGTCAGTTATTTTTCTCTCTTGACTAATTAAGCTTAACCAGAATGGTGGCCTGTCAAACTGGGGAACCTTTCTGGGGAGAAGAAAGGCGCCTGCTCTCCAGGTGGGTTTCCGACTTTGGCTGGCTCCCACCACAATATACATTTGGCATCCATGACAGCACCGTCAAAAATAATAGCTGGAAAACTCACTGTCTGTCACGACGAAATAATTATGTATGGGGCCTTCCTTACAGTCAAGATGGATTATATATTTCATTGAGGAAAATATATGTGGCTTTTAAAATGAACATAATGAATTGAGGGCACTTCTGAGATGAATAGCCAAATAAGGTTTAAAAAAACCTCCCTCCCTCTGTGTGTGTGCGAGTGTGTGTGTGCGCGCGCGCACACACACGCGTGCAGGTACATGCGTGCTCTGCACGTGAACTTGCTAACATGTCACTCATGAGGAGATCGGAGCTGTCATTCCTAAGCTGGCTAATTACAAAATGCATTAATGTTTTATTGTACCCTTATCAGTAATTAATCACCCACTTTGATGTAAAGTTCAGCCTTAGGAAACTATCATGAAATTGTCCTTCATGTCTGAAAGGGGTTTTAGGGGTGAACAAAGACCATGACAGGGAAGAAATTTTATTGTCCTTGGAACTGGGAAGTGGGTGAACCTTCTGTGCACCTTGGCGTGCTTATGAAATCCAAACCAAAGGAAGTGTGGAGGGAGGTTGGGGGGGAGGGTACAGACAGAGAAAAGGACAGAGCCACACAGCAGAGAGAGCCTGCTTCCACAACAGGGGGCAGGAGTGCTTCTCAGTGGTGTTCTTCAGGTGCGAAGTTTGAATAAAAATGCAAAACAGGACGCTCCCGTTCAGTAAATATTATCATTTTTATTCACTCATTAATTAAGTTGCTTAATTGCTGCTGTCAAAAGACTCTTGAGTTTGTGACTGGGGCTGCTGCACTGTTTTGATAGTAGCTGAAGGAGAGGAAGGTACTGCTCATGTGGCTCTCCCCAGAAGAAAGCCTGGGAGAAGGAGAGCAGGGAGGGCAGGAGGGCTTGCGTCTGTGGAAACCGGCCAGCTGCCAGAGCCCTACGCAGCGCCGTTTCTTGACGATGATTGGTTCCCTTCACCGGCGTCTTACCACGTGGGTCGCTACTCTGTGAACATCATCTTTATGCAAAATATTCCCCCTCTTCTAATCTAATGGCCCGAGAGTAACAGTAGTGGAAACGGACTCTATGCTGTCAGTCTGCCCTGCTGTCCATCCCCGTGTCTGTCCAGGAGCATGGCCAGGGACCAGCCTCCTGTGCAGAGCACTCTGGGAGAATCTTCGCACTGGAGCAGTCGCATGCCCTGTGGAGCCTAAGCCAGGCGGCTGCTCCGCAAACACAGGCAGAAACAGAGGACAAAGTGTCTTGGTGCTGACATTTGACTAATGTTCCCTGGCCTTTCCATACTCAAATACGCTGTATTTGAACTATTTGAATAACCTTGGGGCACACCCTTCCTGATCTGTCACCCGATGTACAACCCAAAACAATAGACAGGTAACCTCAAAGCTACAGCATCCACTGCCCAGGGAAGAGATGGTGTTGTTCGACTTTTCTGGAGAGAGCAAATATCTGCTCACCCCAGATAGGGCAACAGCGGCAGGCCCAAGAATCAGTTGCACGCAAGTCCAACTTGGCGAGCTAATTAGTTCATCAGAGCTGCTTACGGGGATCTGGGTGAAGAGATTCTCACAGGAGCATGAATTGCTCAAAGGCAGCTGCGTCATTCCAAAGGACATCAGAGATGGACGGTGGCTTAGAGAAGCTGTCCCTAGCTCTCTGCACGAGTTGCTGGCACCTCAGCAGGTCTGTCTCCTCACCCAGCAGTTGTAAATGCTCATATAAACTCAGGAACTGGCTCTGTAAAAACCGTGAACTGAACTTCCTGGGAGTTGTGAGTTGTTTACTTCCTGGACCTTGGAAGTTTTATTTACCTCCTGGGTCTTTATAGCTCCCTCCAGGATGTGCTGTTCCAGTTCTGAGGAAATGGCTACCTACCAGATGCAGAGCGCGCCCATCAGGAGTGGAGCCTGTACTCCAGCCCTGAAGAATGGAGAAACAGGAGGAGGAAGTGCAGGAGCCCACAGGTGGGAGATCAGGAGAAAGACGAGCTTTGATGCTCAGGAAACAGTTGTGCATAACCCGGGTCTCCAAGGTTCTGGTGATTCACATGTGAGCCTGTGTGGACTACGCCTGGCCATGGGTGCATTATGGGTACACACATGCATGTACCTGTGTCCTTTTTCCCAAAACTTTCTCCATGACCTCGGCTGTGTCCTTCCTATTAACAGCTAGTTGGGAAAAAACTGCCCTGTGGATAAGTTTCCAGTGTAGGCTGCAGCCATGCCCCAAGGTCTGCACAGTGAGACACTAAGAAGACAGACCACTGAATGAATAACCTGAACTTTTGTTTCCCCGTTAACACACATTTAAATGTATTGGAATGCCGGTGTCAACGCCTCTGAAGTTTGTGATGGAATCAAAGCTTCAATTTCAAGGAAGGAAGGGTTCAGGCCTGGCCTGTCACCCTGGAGCAGCTAGTCACTTTTCATTTGCCTTAAGGAGGATCTTGGTGAGATAGGGAGGCAAGGAGAGAAGGGAGAGAGAGAGAGGGAGAGGGAAGGAGGAGAGAGGACGAAAGGGAAGGGGCAGGAAGAGAGAAATAAGGAGGAGAGAAAGGGAAATAAGAAAAAAGAGAGGGAAGGAGGGCAGGAGGGGGAGGGAGGGGGAGAGGGATGGAGGACAGGAGGGCAGTAGGGGGGAGGAGTGAGGGAGGGGGAGAACAGAAGCCTGGTGAGGACACAACTTGTTCACGACATCGTTCTCTCTAAGCTCCATTTTCTGAGACGTCCACTGTGTCTAGATCAGGGTGTCCAGCTTCCGTTTCCATCCGCCTTCACGAAGGAAGGCAGGAAGCTGGTCACAGAACCCAGCAGCTTCACTTGGGCCATCATATGCTGCTCTGCATCCAAAGTAGTAGTAATGGGAGCTGCCTAGTATCCAAGGAGGTGCTTGGGCAGGTAGGTAGACTATCAGACTCTAAGAATGACTAGCTGTGGTCTGCATGTCCGCCCCACAAAATGCACAGACTGAAGCCCCAATACCCAATTTGAAGGCACTAGGGGTATAACTTTGGGGCAGCAACCATTGGTGCCATCATAAATCAAAACTCCAAAGGACTCCCTGCTCCTGTCACAAGTGTGAGCACAACCAGAAGTCAACGGTCTGCGACTAGCAATGGGTCCTCCTGGCGCCCCGGACCTCCCAGGACAGGGAGAAGGAAATTTCCGCGTCTTGTTTAAAAACCTCTTAGTCTCGGATATTTTGCCGCTGTAGTTCAGATGGACAACAACAGTGGCCAGTATAAAACATATTTGTATTCTAACGAATGCAAATGTCAGAGTTCATCCAGATCCTGCCTTCTACGCTGTGCGCCGTCTCCCAGTTGGAGATCACGCAACTAAATTGCTGGAGTAACCGAACCTGAATGTGCAACAACCAAAAATTAATTCAAAATCAAATGACTAATAATCCAAGGTGCTTCTGGGAATGACCACCCTGCTACATCCTGGGACTGCACCACAGCCTCGTTCTGAACACTCAAAGAAAGCACCTTGCGCCACTGCCGCCCTGGGGCCACATGAAGCCAAGTAACGATGCGCACTGTTTGTTCTTGAGCTGCTCTGGTTTTGCTGTACTTATAGACACCCAGAAGTTTAATTATGGAAAACAGAAACATTTCCTACCCTCATCCCTTGGCTCATAAGTATCAGGTTAGTGTTGTTTTGAGATCATATTGTGTACGGTATTTGATTATTTTTAATGCTGTTTGAATTGCCAACTTGCCCGTTTAAAAAAAGTGTTAAATGGTTTTCGGTTTTGAACTAGAAGAGCATCTCCAACAGTTTCCGGCTGAGCCGGGACTTCTCCCCGTTATGCTCTGTGTGTCTGTGTGAAGTGGCCTCCTCAGCCGTGGCGAGTACAAATCAAAGTATTAATCACCTCTGAAAATCACTGAGGATACTTTTCAGCCTGCAGTATCAGATATTCAGCCAGATTTAATTCTTTATATAAAAAAATTTTAAAAACCCATCGCATTATTATGTGAATTTGCTTTTGTCTATAGTAAATGGTAAATTATATTTACATGGAAGAGTTGTTTAAAATTAAATTTCTTTCTTTTTTTACATTTATTATCTATTTGTGGGTGCAGGAGAATATGCACGTCACAGGCACAATGGAGGTCAGGGCACAACTTGAGAGAGTTGATTGGTTCTGTTGTTCCACCACGTGGGTCCCAGAGATTGGAACTCAGGTCTCCACGCTTGGTGGTAGGTACCTGAGGAGCCATCTCGCCGGCCCAAAATACACTCCCTTGTAACTCATTATCAGTAAACATTTGATCTGCACTCCTGCTTTATGTACCTGTGAACTTGGGGTCGTATAAACCCTTCTCAATGACAATGTGCTGAGTGTCACCACACCTCACACTGCAGATGCGACCTCCAGCTCCTGGGCACAACGGGCAAACAGGAAGGTCACAGCACACTGTTAATTTGAAAAACCTCTTCCTGGGAAATGGTGAACGCAAGAGGCTGTTCATGCATATTACTCTCTCATGGTGCAAACTTTCATCCGGGTAGTCTCTTCTTAAATATAGGATAAATTGGTACAAGTTTGATGATATCTCGGAAGAAGATTCTAGGGACCTAAGAAATCCAAGACTCAAGCTTCCAACATCAAAGGTCAATGTTTCCAAAACTCAAGAAGAATGATTTGACTTCCCAATTGCGTTAGCTTTCCACGGCCCCTGTGCACATGGCTGCAAATGCCGAGAATGAGACAGTATGGGTGTGTCGCCTGCTCTGTTATGGCTCAGACGTCTGACGGGGTCTCAACAAACTAGCATTGATGTGCCGGGCAGGGTCCTTCCTGGACGGTGGAGAGGGGACTCCATCCCTCCCCTCTGTGGTACAAGCTCTTCCCCTTCAAAGCTAGCACCATGAAGGGGAGATGAGCCTGCCACAGTGCCTTCGCTCTGTCTGTCTTGTGTCAGGGCTGAAGTGGATCGATGGTTAAGACCCAAGTACTGCTTTTGCGTGAACCCTCACTTGGTTCCCAGCACTTTGCAACTTCCTGTAACTCCAAGAGCTCCAGGGCCTCCGGCCTGAGCAGGCACAGACATTCACATCCACATCGCCATACAGACTCACACACAGAACTGTAAAAGATAAATCTCTCCTCCTTAAGTATGCTTCACTGTCTTTAAATACTCTTGTGATGACATTGGACACAGCTGGATAACCTCCTTCTCTTTATTTTTTTTCATTTTAGTCTCTTATTTTATGTATGTGTGTGTGTGTGTGTGTGTGTGAGTGTGTGTGTTGTCTGCATGTGTGTCTGTGCATCACATGCATGCCATACCCTCAGAGGTCAGGAGAGGCATCAGATCCCTTGCAGCAGGAGTTGTAGGTGATTGTGAGCTGCTGTGTGGGTGCTGGGAATTGAACCTAGGTCCTTTGGAAAGGCATCCAGTGTTCTTTACCTCTGAGCCATCTCTCCAGGCCCTGACCTCCTCTCTTAAAGTCACCTGATTGGCACCTTCTTTTCACCTGCCATCTGAGTTGCCTGTTGTTCATGGTCCCAATCCAGGGCGTATATGATTCCTGACTCCTAATGAATCTTCAAGGCTGTGCGAAGGGGTTTAAGGAAATGCCTTCCCCGTAGGCAGGACGGTGGTGGCCACTTTTCAGATGTGTGCTAGAAAGGGGAGTTGTGCCATTAGACTGGCCATCTCAGCCCTCCCACGGGGCTGTGGGGAGTGCTGGGCTGCTGTTAGCCAGGACCAGACACTGAACGGGTGGCTTAGGGCAGAGGCACAGGGCTAGGACGAGTCGGCTAAGTGCTGGTGTGAGGACCAGAGTTCAATCCTCAGAGCCCTGTCTAAAGGGGCACAGAGAATGCGATGTGTGGGTGTGGTCCCGGCACTGAGAGGTAGACGCGCCCAGATCTCTGGGATTCACTGCCTGGCCAGCCTAGCCTAGGTGTAAGTGCCAGCCAATGAAAGACCTTGTCTCAACAAAACAAGGAGGGCGATGCCTGAGGACAACAGCTGAGGTTGATCTTCCCCTGCACACGCGCACACACACACACACACACACACACACACATACACACACATACACGCACACACACACACATACAGGCATGCCCATGCACACACCCACACGCACGCACACACATACACACACACACAGAGACACATGTGCACACACAAGCACACACAGACATACATACACACATGCACACACACACACATATACACACACACACACACACACCCACATACACGCACCCACCCACACACACACGTACACACACACACACACATACACGCACGCACACACACATGCTCAAGCATACACACACATACACACATGCATACACATACATACACTCACAGACACACATGTACACACAAACAGACAGACACATGTGCACTCACAAACATGCAGACACATGTGCACACACAAGCATACACACACACACATACACACACATATACACACACACAAGCACACACAGACCCACACACACTCTCCAAGATCCTCGTTGTGCCTGGAATTTCTGACCCCTCATTCCAGCCTCTACCCCTCATATGTGGAATCTAAACAATAGTGTGTGTGTATGTGTGTGTGTGTGTGTGTAAACAAGTGTGCATGTGGATATGGTATAACATTAAGGGAAGAGAACCAGAAAGGCCACAGGAAGGGGTGCAGAAGGATCGAGTGCAGGTGGTGTGCAGGACTTATGGACAAGGGTCTCCAGCTGTTTATCTGGTTCTAAATCTTTCATGGAGTTCTCTGGTTTGGGGGTGGATATGTGCATAAAATATGTTCCATGGTGAAGGTATAGAATCCAATCCACAGCTTCAAAATGTCTGTTTTAACTGCACAGCAGTTCACTGAGGTGGGTCTGCTTAATTTGGTGTGTAGTATTTATTTTAATTGCAAGATTTTTTTACAATAAAGTTTATTTTTTAAATTAAAAAATAAAGATACCAGTCGATGTGATTAAAGGCCCATCTTAGGTGTACTCTGACTTAATCAGGACTGTTACATTGCACAACCCGGTTTCAAACAGGAATACAGTCCTGGGCACCAGCCGGAAAACTTCGGTGAGTCTTTTGGAAGGAGCAGAATTCGGACCACAACAAGCTGAGCATGCGCCTTGCATTTTAAAGTGCCTGAGGAGTCCCGGAGAATGAATTCAACTTAACTTGGTTTAACCCCCAGCTTCCAAAATTTATGATCTAGGAATCTTTTCTCACAGAAACCTTTTCATATCCCAGTGAACAGATTTGGGGGATGTAGTTCTTGTGAATAATTAATACTGCACTGCTAGCACTGATTGCTTCTCTCTGCCTCCTCGTCATTAAAAATTTATTTTGTTTATTCTTTAGTAGTTTTTTAAACAGCAGCGTGTTCCACAAGAACTCCAGAATTCCTCCTTTGCTGTGTTATGGTTTTGAGTGTGACTGTTCCTTTTCTCAGATTCAGTATTGAGAAATGAGTTAGACACGCGATACACGGAGGTGAAGCCTGCGTCCTAATGAACGTCAGCAAATGCAGGCCCCCTGTGAAATCCTCATCTAAGTCACCACGGCTTCACATATTTATGGGATACCCTGTGCTGTGTTAATACCATGCATGTGTACAACTGTAAGATCAAATCTATAGTCTGCAGCTCCAGATCAAACAGCTTTATCTTCTTATTAACAGACAGTATTACGGGATATTTCAGGATGCTGAGGTGAAACCCACTCTTCTCTCAATATACAGGCAGTCCATGTGCAGAAATCCTCCGCTCAGAGTCCTCCCCCTCTGAGCCCTCCCTCAGAGTCCTCCCCCTCTGAGCCCTCCCTCAGAGTCCTCCCCCTCTGAACCCTCCCCTCAGAGTCCTCCCCCTCTGAACCCTCCCCTCAGAGTCCTCCCCCTCTGAGCCCTCCCTCAGAGTCCTCCCCCTCTGAACCCTCCCCCTCTGAACCCTCCCTCAGAGTCCTCCCCCTCTGAACCCTCCTTCAGAGTCCTCCCCCTCTGAACCCTCCCTCAGAGTCCTCCCCTCTGAACCCTCCCTCAGAGTCCTCCCCCTCTGAACCCTCCCCTCTGAACCCTCCCCTCAGAGTCCTCCCCCTCTGAGCCCTCCCTCAGGGTCCTCCCCCTCTGAGCCCTCCCTCAGGGTCCTCCCCCTCTGAACCCTCCCCTCAGAGTCCTCCCCCTCTGAACCCTCCCCTCAGAGTCCTCCCCCTCTGAGCCCTCCCCTCAGAGTCCTCCCCCTCTGAACCCTCCCTCAGAGTCCTCCCCCTCTGAGCCCTCCCTCAGAGTCCTCCCCCTCTGAACCCTCCCCCACGGAAGCACTTAAGCGCTGCCTCCAGCTGCCGCAGACCCGTTTGCCTAGAACCTCTCTGGAGAGCATTCGTTGAGCGCGGCCTCCTCCTCCTTGTAGCTGGTGCCATTCATTTATTGTAAGGCTGCTGAGACCCATCTACCCAGGCTGTTCCAAGAACTCATTGTGTTTTCTTACTGACTGGTACTCCACCTCTGTATGTATACGCAAGCCTTAATTGCCTAGTCCCCTGTTTGGGGCTGTCGGGTTCGATTCCATTCTTTAATCTATTGCAAAGAAAGCAGCTACGGGCATTCCTGTGTAAGGCGTTGCTACACATTTAGTCTCTCTTCAATACAAGCACAACTGCTAGTGTGTAGCGTATGACAGGGGCACCACGAGGGCCATGTGAAGGAAGAATCACAGCCATAGTATTAGGAAATACAGAGCTCCTGAGTCGCCACTCGCCTCTGCCCAAGGAGCTCGGGCACCCTCAGAGCTGGCTACAGAGCTAAGTGCCCGCCCGCCTCTGCCAGGCAGATGCCCGGCAGGAGACTGTGTGGGCGCCACAGACATCCAGATCTTTAAACTTATCTACACATTTACTTAAAATTTCTCTCCCCTGTCCCGGTCCCTCTCCCTCTGTATATTTCCTAGAACAAGCTTTAACTACCTAGTCTTGATGTTTATACCCAGGGATGATGCCAAGCCAGCTGATGAGAGAGAGGTTCCTTCTCCAGAAGGTGGAGAATCACAAAATAACTTTTTTCTCCATTCACTTTGTTGTTGCACGTCTGAAAACTCTTCTTGTATTGCGCTGTCTGAAATTTTTTTAGCTATTTGGTTTCTTTTATTTTCATTTCATAACTTCCAGCAAACAAATTCTGTACATGCTTTCTTAGATTTACACTAAAGAATTTTTTTATAAAAATGTGATTGCAATAATAATACACTTTTTCTTCATTACAGATTCATTGCTAGTATATAAGGATGTAATTAACTTTTATATTTTTATTTGTTCTTTGAGAATTTCAGACAGTGCATTTTAATCATATCCAGCACCCCAACTCCTCCCAAATCTGCTCCCATTCCCTTCCCATCCAACTTTGCATCCGTTTTGGGTTTTTTTAACCCACCAAGGCCAGTTTGAACTGTCCATGTTGGATATGTGGTCTATACTCATAAACAAAGCAGTCTCCTCTCCCGGAAGCCATCCTTGCCAATAGTTTCTTAGCTAGGGGTGGACTTCGTGCCCACCTCCCCTCTCCAGGCTGGGTTTGGTCCGGCTGCAACGTACATTAGTCTTGTGCCTGCTGCCACAGTTGCTGTGAGCTCACATGTGCAACTGCCCGGCTGTGATCTTCCTTAGAGCCATCCACCTCTGGACTTTACGACTGTTCCACCCCCCTTCCCATTGATCTCTGAGCCTTAAGAGGCAGGGAGTATAATACA
Organism: Cricetomys ansorgei; assembly: GCA_026225945.1. Taxonomy (NCBI): domain Eukaryota; kingdom Metazoa; phylum Chordata; class Mammalia; order Rodentia; family Nesomyidae; genus Cricetomys; species Cricetomys ansorgei. The sequence goes on from JAMJFZ010002145.1 coordinate 35,714, forward strand.
GATGTCCCTATGTAGGGCTGAGCATTCCAGGGTCTAGTCTCTTATTCTCTGAGCCTTGAGTTGTAGATCTCTGTGTTGACCCCATCTGCCGCAAATAGACACCTCTCTGATTAGGGTTGAGAGATATATTAATCTGTGGTTATAATTATAAGCCATTAGGAGTTGGTTTAATATTATGTAGAATAATCGTAATATGGTCTACAACGTGTCCAGCCACAGATTCTTGATGCTGCAATGGTGCCAAGATTCATCTTGTGGACCAGGACTTAAATCCAACCAGAACACGGTTGGTTACTCCTGTAGCTTAGATGCCACTATTGCACCAGTGGGCATATCTGGCCAGACTAGTCATTGTTGTAGTTTCCAGGGTTCACAGCTGGCTAAAACCGGTAAGTACTTTCCTCTTCCAGGAGCACACATAGCACCTTCCAGCAGTATCAACGCTAACCAGTAGGGAGGAAGCTCTCAGGTCACCACCAGCTGAGGCCCCCATGTTCTGTGACTCAAATACGTGGTGTCTAGCACGTTACGATCACATCTTGAAGGGTATCCAATAGTACCGGCAACAGCCTGTAATGTTTGGGGGTCTATGGGACCTCACTGGCCAGCAACTCCAGGAGTAACAGGCATTTGGCCTGGACTTTTCACTTGTTCACCTAGTCGGAGCATGGTCTGCCTGCTGTAGGGTAACTCCATTTTAACTTGTTTTGTGTACGTGTGTGTATATATTTTAGGAAGCTTCTGCAGTAGTACATGTCCTATGGCTGTTTGAACGGTCCTTTGGTGGTGGACTGTTGTCAGGAAGTGTAAGATGAGATACACTCTTTTCTCCTCAAGTTGCTTTTGGTTATGGTGTTTTATCACAGTAATAAAAACCCTCATCAAGATGTGTGGTAGCAAAGGATAGTGAACATTCTTTTAAATATGTCTCAGACATTTGTATTTCATCTTTTGTAAACTCTCTGTTAAGTTATGTGCCTCGTTTTTAATCAGGTTACTTGTCTCTTGTTTTCTTGATGTTTAGTTGTCTGAGTTCTTTATAAAGTCTAGATACTAACTCTCCGTCGGGTAAACAGCCCTGAAGATTATGCTCTTGTTTTGTAGACTGCCTTTTCATCTCTGGAGTGATGGTGTCCTTTGCTATACAGAAGCTTTTTAGTATCATGAGGCCCATTTATCATTTGTTGGATTTAACTGCTGTGTTATTAGTGTCCTGTTGAGAAAGTCCTTTCCTGTGCCAGTGAGTCGGAGCCTTTCCCGTACTTTCTCCTCTATGATATTCAGGGTGTTCGATCTTATGAGGTCCCTGATGCATTCGAGGCTGAGTTTTGCGCAGAGTGAGAGATAAGGATTCAGTTTCATTTTTCTGCATGCAGCTATCCAGTTTGATAAGCACCATTTGCCAAAAATGCTGTCTTTTCTCCTACAGTGTTTTGGGCCTAAAAATCATGAGGTTACAGGACTGTGGGCTTATATGTGAGTCCTCAATTCTATTCCGTTGGTCAGTGAGTTCGTTTTTATGCAAGTATCACGCTGTTTCTATTATTATAGCTCTGTATTATAATTTGAAATCTGGGATGATGATACCACCTGAAGAATTTTTTGTTTTGTTTTGGGGTTTGTTGATGGTGGTTCTGTTTTTCGTTTGTTTGATTTATTGACTGTTTGCATTGTTTTGTTTTTTGCTTTTGGTTTTGTTTTTAGAGTTGTTTTGGTTATCCTGTTTTTTTAAAATTTCGGAATAAATTTAAAGATTATTCGTTCCATTCTCTGAAGAATTGCACTGGAATTTTGATGGCTATGATGACCGATGTGCTTTTGGTAGGATGGCCATTTTCACAATGTTAGTCCCCCAGTTTGTGAGATAAGAAGTCTTTCCATCGTTTGGCATCTTCTTTGACTTCTTTTTTCAGTATCTTAAAATGTTGTCATTAATGCACCCACACAATTCCCAGGGAAGAGTTTGCTTTCCCTCACCCTGGTTTTTTGAAAAGGGGTTAAAAAGGGTGCATTAATTTTTCAGGACAATCTCTTCTAGATTTTTAAAGTCAAGGAACTTCAACAGAGCAGCCATAAGCTAGGCAGTGGGGCATCTGTGTCAACACAACAGGCTGAGGAGGGATAAGTAAGGCAGGCCTCCTCCCCTCCTCTCCAGGCCTGGCAGAGACTCTGCCCCTCCTGAGTTTTACTTGAAATGGTCAGTGCTCTGAGTCCCCATGGGCTTCCTGTACCCCAGCCCCAAAGCTGGGGAAAAACTGCAAGAACCAGTACAAACAGGGCTGCATCTGCTTTGTTTGGGCTGGGGGTTGAAAGGCCTTCTCTTATGTCTGTGGCCTGCATGGAGGTAGCCCACTACAGTTTCTTGCAGAGTAAGTAAAACCTGGGTCTCCAGACTCAACCCAGCTGCCCAGTAGCCACGCTGGACACGTGTGAGGCCAGACCTCAGCAGCAGGGGTTAGCGGGGTCGCATCTGATGCAGCTGGAAGTGAGGCCGAGCTGGGTTAAGAGGCCTCTTGGCCCCTTGGAGGCCCAGTTCACACTTCCATGCTTGTCTGGGTTGAACAGGAGGTCAGGAGGTGAACCAGAGTTCACTTTGAGTTGACTGATAGCATGGCTGTGAGGGTGGGGGCGTCTAAGCCTGCCAGAGTCACTAGAGGTTCATCCAGCGATGAGAATGTCCTCATAGTGTGGCTCGGTGATGGATGGGCCCAGCCTGGATGCTGCGGCTGCCCACCCCAGCTGTGCACAGCTGTGGGCAGCCCTCCGCAGATGTGGCTGGGCCTGCATTCCTGGGACACCACCCCCAGGGCCTGGGAAACAACGGAGGCACAGTGGCTGGGCTTGGGGCAGCCCAGGCCTGGCTGATGTGTCTATGGCCAGACAAGAGATGATATGTTCATGGTACCCAAGCCCAGAGAGGCTGCTGGCTTCTTGGGATGCAAAGGCCACTTTTGCCCCAACTAACTCTGGGCCGGTTGCTAAGCATGCGATAGTGACTAAGCTTGAAATTTCATAGGGAGAGGCAAATGGATGCTAACTTAGAAAGACCATTTATATACAGCTGTTAGACTGATCCCTGAGCAAAAAAACTGTAACCAGGAAAGTTCAAGTTGCAGAGGGCCTGGGTTTCAGGGCCCTATTTGGAAAGAGACTTAACAGTTGTTAACAGTGGAGTTTCAGAATTCAAAGGAGAACCCCAGCTCTTAGTGCAAGCTCTGCAGGAGGGCCTGCCTCTCTACCCCTCATCCTCATCTCCTTCCAAGCAAACTGAAAATCATTCAGACAGCAGGCTGAAATCTTCTGCATCGCGGTGATTTGAGATGCTGAACCGTGCATGCTTTCTTGTTGCTACTGTGTTTCCAGACGGAAAAAGTGACTCCCGACCAGGACGGGGAGCGGGCTTGGTGTGGGGCAGCTCTGACCCTGTAGATCTTAGGCAAGCTCCCTGGGTCCACTGCAGTCAGTGTTGCAGGCTATATTCTGCTAGTGGAATGGAAGGCAAAAGACACAGCTTAGTGTCTCCAATCTGGAGGGCAGCACTGAGAGCCTGGGGTGTGGCCCCCAGCTTCACTGGAGCCCTCCCTGTTCGCAGCCAGGGCAGCAGCTGCAAATGTCATTCCTCCAGAAGAGTGCCTGAGAGTGGAGAGAGATGCAGCCAGTGAAAGGTGGCTGCTCTCTCTCTTGGCAGGGAGCCAGTGGCGCCTCCTCTGCACTGCTGCCCTGCTCACATCCTGTCTGAGTCACTTCAGATAATGCCTCCCAAACAGAAGAATGCACCTCCCTGCATTCCGGAGATCTCGGGCTCTCCCTGAAGTTCAAATACTTTTAAACAGCCCTACATGTAAGTGAAGATTTGATTGCACGTATTTCTAGAGCGAGAACTTCTGTGTCTAGAGAGATGCGGCATTTGTTTTTTAAGTGGCAAAATATGTGATAGTTGTAAAAACAAAAATATCAATGTGTATTGAAAGAAAATAATTCAGGGATCGGCGTCTGAGAAATAGATTGTTCCTGGATATTTCTCAGCCTTGCTGCTTTTTTTTTATAATCTTGAAAACATGATTTTTGTTGTTGTTGTTGTTTGTTTGGAGAAAGAGAGTCTTGATAAGTAGCTTAGGCTGGCCTTGAACTCAGGATGTTCCTGCCTCCCAAATACTTGGATTACAGAAGTGGACCACCACAGTCAGGAACAAAAGCATGCTGCTCAGGAGGTGGGGGACGGAGGGGCGGGACTCAAGATGGAGGAGGATGTGTGTGTGTGCTCTGTATTCCCCCAAGGAAAGTATGTTTTGCTTCACTGGTTCCATCAACGATTTTTTGCGAGCAAGTGTTAAGGGCTGAAAAGAGATATAAAGGTATAAAGTTAATAACTATCAGGAATTAGTGGAAAGCAAAAGCTGAGAACCAATAGCATGGATAATAAACTAAACTAGGAGACAGCAAGGGTAAATATCATCAACACAGAAACGACAAAGGAGAATATTAAAGGCTAAACATGAAAACTGTGCGACTAGCACAAAATCATACACACATAGTGCACCGCTATACCCTAACCATGCATAACACGGCATGGATCGCTTTGGGGGAGACGGTAGCAAAGTAGTCTTCAAAAATAGGCAGTGTACTTTAAAAACTCACTGGTCATTGTTCTATAACTTTAGAAGAAATTTAAAAGTTTGTCTAATATCTACCACAAAACTTTGTAAATCCCAACCACTGACTAACATGTAAGACAACACATAAGACCTTATAAATATGAAAGGGTAGCACTTTGAAGAAATGGGTTTACTCCACAATATAATTCAAATCTAGCAAGTCTGCTGACACAATTTGTTATATTAATTACCAAAGAAAAGTTTCAAACAAGCATTTCATCAGCTACTGGAAAGAATCACAGACCTGAGCAGCTGTTTGCATCTTTAGTAATACGTAAGACATTAAGATGCTGTAGATGTATGGGCTAGGAAGATGACTCCGTTGGTAAAGTGCCAGCCAGCACAAGCACAAATACTGGAGTTTGCATTTCTAGAATCCGTGTATGAAGCTGGTCATCAAGCCAGGAGGTGGTGCACACGCCTTTAATCCCAGCACTCAGGAGGCAGAGGCAGATGGATCTCTGTGAGTTAGAAACCAGCCTGGGCTACAGAGAGAGTTCCAGAACAGCAGAATTACAGCAGAGAAACCCTGTCCTGAAAGAAAAAACAACCCTCTGCTCATCTTTGCACTCCATTAGTCCTAGCACTGGGGTGGGGCAGAGACAGAGTCCCTAGGGCTCTTTGGCTAGCCAAGGTGACACCATGAGCTCCAGGTTCAGTGAGAGGTCAAGAGTGATTGAGAAAGACCATCAAAGGAAACAAGATATCAACCTTGATCCTGCCGATGTATGCATAGACACCCACATGCGCACATGCAAACTCCCAAACAAACAAGTCCTGCCCCCCCCTTTCTCTCAAATGTAGAAAATTTCCTGGACAATCTGAGGAAAGTTCTTTGAAAATCAATAGCAAATGTTTTACACTGATTGGTGAAACACTAAAGATATTGCAGAGAACTCAGGAATATGACAGGAGTAAGTAAACTAATCCTTTTCCCTTCTCAAAATCACCTTGGAAAAGCAGATCAGTGAAACAAGACAGCGATTCCGTAGGAGTTACTTTTATAACATGGTGTTGTGAAACACCATGACCACAGGCAACTCGAGAAGAGTTTAATTGCACTTACGGTTTCAGAGGACGAGTCGATAAAGGAAAGGGAGTTGTGTCAGCCAGGGACCAGAGCAGGGAGCTGAGATCACATCCCCAGTCGCAAACGAAGGGGAGAGCGAACTGTAGTAGAACAAGGTTTTAAACTCTCAAGCCCACCCCCAGGGAAGCATCTCCTTAGGCAAGGCTGCTCCGCCTCCCCAAACAGCTCTGCCAACGAGGGACCAGGTGTTCAAATATGTGAGCCTATGGGAGACATTTCCCATCCACACCACAATATATTCAGAGTACAATTATTTAAAGGTAATTATCATTAGTTGGAGATATTTTTAAATATAATATTATAGTCAAGATTCTTCGGTAAAATGGGTAATGCAAGTTAAGACAGTTTAAGCCAGGAAAACAAACTAGAAAATGAAGTAGAAATTAAAACCCTGTTTATAAAAGTCAATGAGAGAGAACTACATTTGGAAAGACTGGCTTTCAGTAATGAGTTCCGGGACGACTGGGTATTTACGTGAGACTAGCATACATAGAACTTGCCTTACACCACACAACACATAAATTAACTTAAAATAAACTGTTATGTTGTAAAAGGAAGACATATTTGTGACTCTGAGGCAAAGGTTTGTTGGATAGACAACAAAAGCAGGAAGAATCAAATTAAAAACTGGCAAGTTGAACTCCCAATCTTTTCACTTCCAAATACACCATTGATAAAGTAAGGCGAGCCACACACTTGGGAGGAGACATTTACAAAGCATCTACCCTGAAAAGGATTTAGGTGCAGCAGAGTGAATCAGAGACTCTGGGAACATGACCCACACCTGTCCTTTGGAAGGTGATATAAGGTGCCTTGAGAGAGAGAAAGAAGGGAAGAAGAGAGGGAAAGAGGGAGGGAGAGAGAGGAAGGGAGGGAGGGAAAGGAAAAGCAGAGAGGGATGTAGGGAAGGAAGGAAGGAAGGAAGGAAGGAAGGAAGGAAGGAAGGAAGGGAGGAAGGGAGGGAGGGAGGGAGGGAGGGAGGAAGGAAGGAAGGAAGGGAGGGAGGGAAGGAGGGAGGGAGGAAGGAAGGAAGGAAGGATGAGCCTTACAATTCAATACTGAGGAGGCAGGTGGTTCAGTTAAAAATAGATAAAGAATACAACTAGAAATTTCTCCAGAGAGGATGGATGGACAAAACAGCCAATAAATGCATGAGTTCACCATTACAGCAGACAACATAACTACAAACTCAAACGGTACGGCAGCACTCAGTAGCCACTAAGGGTGCTGCCCTGGAAAAGTGAGCCAATACCAATGCCAATGAAGTTGTCAACAAATTGGTATCTTTACACACGGATAGTGGGTATATGATGATGTGGCCAGCTAATAAACTATTTAGCAGCTCCCAAGAAAGTTGAGTGCAATTGTATCTAGTGTCTTAGGGTCTGTACCCTCAGGTTACTGTTAGCAAAGGGAGACAGAGCATATTCACACCACTGTGTGAACGATGTCCATGGAAAATTAGCACAAAGCAGGAGCATGGCAAGACTTACACAGTGGTGTGTGTATGCAAAGACACTGTGTAGAAACATAACACAAGCTATAGGACGGACAGACCTCAAAACTATTCTACTGAGAGTCGCCAGGGGACGTGAACCCACAGACTGTGTGACTGTCTGTGCAAAAAGCCTAGGGAAGACAAATTGGGAATGTAAATTAGTGGTTGTCTGGGAGTGTTTACAGGTGGAGATTGACTGTAAAATATACCAGGAAGAAGATGTTGTTACAATGAGCAGTAAGGGTAGCTGCCCAGTTTGGTACATGTACTAAAAGTTACTGGATTGTACAAGTGAAATTTGTGTTATGTAAATCATACTCAAATAAAGCTGTTATATAAACTGGCAGTGAAACTACACTTTTAGCCATGATTGAATAATGTGGAAGACCATTGGTTCCATTGGGAGCAACAGAAAGTCTGGATGAAAATTGTTCATGCTTGTAGTATCTGTCAGTGCTACCAGGACATGGGGGACCAAGACCCCGGGGAGCAGAGGAGCATGGTGAAGTATTTGACTGCTGTGTTAGCACTGATGGCAGGCAAGATGCTGAGAATCCAAGCAGAAGGCACAGCCAAGGTGCAGAATTCTGCAGAGAATTTGGTATTCACAGTGCAGATGAGAGAAAAATTTGTTTTACTCCTAAGATAAGTGGAACTTTAGAGACTGAGATGCTGGAAAGGGAGCCAGTGAAATGCTCAGCCGGTTAAAGTGCTCGCTGCCAAACTCAACAGCCTGGGTCCCACCCCTGGGATTCACAAGGTGGAAATAGAGAACCACTTCTGCACATTTTCCTGTTGCCTCCATAGGCACTCACACACGTGCACACACACGCACATGCATACACATTCACACACACATACATACATACACACACACACACGTATACACACACACATTCATACACATACACGCATACACAAACACATACATACATACTCACACACATGCACACACACACGCATACACAACCATATACATGCATACACACTCATATAGACATGTACACACACTCACATCACATGCATACAAACTCACACATTCACATGCACACACACACACACACACACACACACACACACACACTCACTATTAGAAGAAGAAAGGCTTGGAAAAAAAAGTACAATCTCAACAGAGTTCCCCATCAAGGATTAGCAGTAGTGTGTGTGTGTGCATGTGTATATGTGTGAAAGTGTGTGTGTGTGAGTGTGAGAGTCTGTGTGTGAGAGTGTGTGTATGTGTATATGTGTGTGTGAGTGTCTGTGTGCAATCTTGATATGTTTGAACTCACAGGAAAGTAGCAAAAATAAAGGGTGCATGTTGCATACCCCTATCCTTCACCCCGCTTCCCATGGAAGCTCTGAGAAGCTTCTGGCTTCTGGCCACTGGACACCATCTACATCCCATTTCCCTCTTCATGAAATTCAGAATGTCTGCAGAATGTCCCGCCTTGTGTCCCCTGGGATACAGAGTCACCTGGAAACCACAGCCCTAACATCAGCAACTTCTGCAAGCATAGTGTGAAAGCTAGGAAGTTATAGTTGCTTAGCAGTTGCCGGAAGAGTGAGCTTGTGCCATTGAAGGTCCATTTTCTGTTCCAGGACCTGGTTCGTGTTCCACAGTGACTGACTCTACACTGGGCTCTTTGGGTCTTCTTTATCTTGCCCGACCTTGGCCAGCTTGATGACCTGGTCAATTAACTTCTGGGATACCTCTGGTTTATGGATGGTTGTTGTGATTAAACTTAGATCATGCATTTGGAGTAGGAATGAGACAGAAGTGACATGCGCATTTTAATACATCATATTGATAATCAAGATGTGAAAACTTCTTAATATTGGTGATATGGCCTTGGCTCCTTGGTGGCCTGGCTTATTTCTCTGATGTAAAATTGCACTTTCTCCTTTGTAGTTGACAAATACTTTGGGAAGAAGAGCTTTTGAGCATACCCAAATGTTGTGTCTTTTTATTAACTTTTGACAAGATGTCTGGGATCCATCAGCAGATAAACTCCTGCCTTTTCACTATGAGCTTGTCTAGGGGCATTTTGTATTGCCTTCAATTCTTAGATATCAGTTAATGTAAATTCTTCTTCTGTAAGGAGGAATTCTCAATTCTCTCCCTTCTATTGTTATTCCTTCACAGATCAGCACAGGCTCATAAATATTTATTTTATCCTGTGAGTTATAATCTACTGCATCTTCTGTTCCATCTCCAATGACTTCCACTTCAGCCATAGAGAGTGTGTTGAGGTCAGCCCCCCAACCTTCTGATGTCATCATGATGTCATCACATGGAGTGTGTTGAGATCGGCCCCCACCTTCTGATGTCATCACATGGAGTGTGTTGAGGTCGGCCCCCACCTTCTGATGTCATCATGATGTCATCACATGGAGTGTGATGAGGTCACCCCCCACCTTCTGATGTCACCCTGTCCAGACAAGTTTGTTTTCTTGGTTATGTGGGGTTACTGTCCCTGCTGTAACTTTTATAGGAGAAGGTGTTTAGAAAGTAGGATCCAGGCTATGTATACTCAGTTATACCGAGAAGTAGGGGGAAAATCAGGGGAATGGAGTTACCACCACATATCAGACAGTTTCTTATAAAGTATTACACAATTTAAATTCATTTTTAAAAGTCTCTGGCATTTTCAAGCTTTTATAATTTGCAGTATGTTCCAAATAAATGCTCACTCTCAATTATATTTTTATAATGTGGCATTCTTTTTCTTGAAGCGGCCTATAAATTGCTAGTAAACAATGTTAGCATGAGTAACAGAATGCCAGTGCATTTACCACACACACTCTTTATAACAGGACACATTAAAGTCGGGCTCTACAGACTCAGCTCTTCTGTGGGTGACCCTGCTCCCCTTTCTGCTTTATTTGGTCCTGGGAATGACAGATTAGAAAAAGAGGGAAATCGGTACCTTCCATAACAAGGGGATAATTCCCTTGCTAGTCAAAAGTCACGGTACCACTGTTGGTATATCTCTGCTTGCCAACCCTCACCACAGAAACATACATGCATGCAGTTACAGCACAGCTAATGCACAAGGGGTTCCACACGGGCTCCACACAGGCCTGTGCACTTTAGCGGTCACCGCCACCTTGTCCCACTGTGATCCACACCCTTCCTACCTCGCTTCTTCCCATCCCACCCCCGGCGTTTGGAGTAAGTTTCCCAGGTAAACTTTATGAGTTTTCTATTGTATGTGGAATGCAATTTTTGCTATCATATTAAATTTCTACTTTTACTCATACGTTTTTAATTTTCTTCCCTCAGAATTTTGAAGTTACTATTATTGCGGTATGGTATCCAGCCATGCTAATTTGGAAGTCCCATGCCCAATTAATATATATTTATTTATGTGTGCACATGTGTGTGCAAGTGTGTATGTCCATGTGGGTTTATGCAGAGGTCAAAGGAGGGTTCAGTGTCTTCCTTTATTGTCCTCTGCCATATTGCCTTGAGACAAGTCTCTCCCTGAACTGGAACCTCACAGTTCATCTATGATGGCTCCCAGCAAGTTCCAGAGACCCTTGCCTCTGCCTCCCAGTGCCAGGGTTCCAGGCAAGCATGGCCTCTCCTGGCTGGCATGTAGGCGCTGAGGACTACAGCTGAGGTCCGTGTGCTCTCCCAGGCAGACACTCTTACCAAGATATCTCCCCAGACCCTATTTCTATTCTTTAAACATCCCTTAACTCTATTCTTTAGCTCTTAGTCATTGGCAGTTTTATTAGAGTAGAAGTTTAAACTGACGATTGGCCTTAAAGCCGAAGCAAGCAGTGCACAAAAACGATCACCACAGCTCTCTCCTGTTCTAGCCGCAGACAGGAACTTCCACTTCTTATTCACCAGAAGCTATACTCTAAAAAATGTTTTCACATTCTGCTACCCTGTCTACAGAACTGTAGTGGAAATTCCGTTATCAGATACAACCAGGTTAAAAGAGAGCTAACAGAAAGGAAATTCACTGAAATATGTAATGTACACTTAGGAAAAAATTAAAGTCTCTGGTATCAGCCAGCAAGAAGCTCAGTGAGTAGGGAGAGGTGCTTGCCTGATAATTCGACTTCAAAATTGAGGACCTTCATGACCAAAGGAAAGAATCAGGTCCAGGTGTGTGTGATTTTCTTGTATGCTATGGTATGCACACACACACACACACACATACACACACACACACACCACACACACACAGGCACACACACATCACATAGACATACACATACACACACACACACACATACACACACACATAGACATACACATACACACACACATACATACACATATGCACACACATACACACACAGACAGGCACACACACATAGACATACACACACACATGCACATACACATACATACACACTTACACACACAAACAGATAGGCACACACACATAGATACACACACACACTAAATAGATATAACATATATTCAACTAAAACTAGAGCTAGGGAGATGGATCCGTGGGTAAGACGTCTTTCCATGCAATCCTGAGGACCTGACACCCACATGACCTGACACCCACATGACCTGACACCCACATGACCTGACACCCACATGACCTGACACCCACACGTGGCCACAAGTGCACCTGTAACTCCATCACCAAGGCAGCACAGACAGGAGCATCACTAGTGCTTCCGGGTCACTAGCATAGCTCAAGGTTTGGTGAGAGACCCTGTCTAAAGGGAATAAAGCAGAGAGTAATAGAACAAGATGTCTCCCATCATTGTCTGGCTTTCCCATGCTCACAGGCATGTGAACTCACTTACATATGTGTATAAACTACACACACACATGCACACCACACACACATACACACACACACATACACACACACATACATACACACACACACATACACACACATACACACACAAACCACACACACACATAATTTAACCAAAACTTATAAGCATAAGTTACTCCCTAAGGAAAGCCAGCACTCCTGGGAAGGCAGGATTTATTCTTGATTATTTTCTCCAAACCACATCTTGGGTTTATCCTCTATATTTATACATTTTCTCTAAGTAGAAAAAAAATGAAAGAAACTATCTTAGTTTCTTTAGTTTTTTCTTTTTTCTTGGTTTCTCTGTTGATGTGATGAAAACACCATGACCAAGGCTCTTCTAAACAGAAGTATTCGATTGAGCTTATGGTTTCAGAGGTTAGAGTCCGTAATGGCGGAGCCGAACATGGCCATTAAACTGTTGAGTGCTCACAACTTGATCTGCAAGCCAGAGGCAGAGAAAAACATATTGCGTGGTATTAGTCTTTTGAAATGCCAAAGCACACCTCCAGTGACCACACCTCCTAAACCTTACCAAACAGCTCCCCCACTGGGGAATCCAAACACACGAGCCTACGGGGCCATCCTCATTCAAGCCCCCACATTCCACTCCCTGTACGTGGTCAAATCATAACTCAAAGCTCATTCAACCCAACTTCAAAGTTCCCCACAGTCTTTTAGTATCAACACTGCTTAAAAGTTAAAAGTCCCTTCTGAGACTCAAAGCAATAACCCCAAGTAAAACACTGAGGCAAATAACAAGCTTCCAATACACATTGTCACAAAAATGTACGTTACTGCTCCGTGAAGGAATAGGGCTTACTGAGGAAAACCTGGACGAAAGCAAGACTGAAATCCAGTAGGGCAAACTTCAAATCTTGTAACCCCTTGTCTGATGTCAACTTCTCTCTTTGGGGCTGGTTCCACTCCCTCGTGCAGCTCTCCTTGGCAGACATCCCGTGACTTTTGTACCTCTGACACCTGGGGTCTCCACCACAACTAGGGCTTCACTTCACGTCCCCATGCAATGGCCTCTCTGGGCTTCTTGTCCTCTGGATGCTTCATGCAGAGACTGCCCTAACACACATGTCTGTCCCCAGCAGCTCTCCTGAGCCAGGGAGAAAATTTCCACAACCCCTTTAGTCCCGTATCCTTCATGACTCCAAAGCCAGAAACTTGCAGAGGACACGGTCCACCTCTGCTGCCTGCTCGGGTTGGGGCCCGGCCTCCTTGAATCACCTTCAAAGCGGCTTTTCCATTGTTGTTTCTTTTCAGGAGCAGAAAATTACTTAGGCAACGATCTTTCACAAGTTGGAAGCTTAGCTGGGTGGGGTCTTGCTCTGAGGGAAGCATTCTCCTTCTCCCTACGAAGTCTGGGTCTCACATTTCTCTCCGTATCTCTTTCACTGCGTAAACCTTGGTCATGGGGCCCTTTTTCTCTTCACACTGTACATTTTTACATTTCTCTTTGCCCCTCCAGCTCATCCTTACTGTAGACCTGCACAAGGGTGATTACTGATAACCAGATGCCAGAGTCAATACTAGGCTGTCTTGAAATCTTCTCCACCAAAGAAGTCAGCCCGTTAGGTTTTAATTTAGCCTCAAGCAACTCCTTGGAGCAGGTGCAGAGGTCCCTACATCCTTTGCCAGCGCCTCACAGGAATGGCCTCTAGCACTGTTGTTATTAAGTCTGATTTCCTCTGAAGCCTCCAGAGCTGAGCTGGGCCCCCGCGGTCTACATTATCCGCAGCGCTGCTGTCTTCTGAGCCTCTACCAAACGTCCCATTAAGGTCTGCTTACGATGACCTTTCTGTTTTCTACGGCGCCTTCTCAACTGCTTTTCTACTTCAGAGTCCCAAAGTGTTCCACATTCATTCAAAATATACCTCGGGGTTGGGTCTGACCCGACAACAGCGCATCCCGACACCAGCTTGTGTCTAGGTACTCTTCTATCGCTCTGATGAGACACCGTGAAGAGACAACCTTTCGACCTACACTTCAGGCATAGGAGTCCGTCACCATCAAGGCGGGGACCGGGTGGCTGTCAGCAGTCAGGCAGACATGACACTGCAGCAGCTGAGAACTGCACAAGCTTCACATCGCAAGCTTCTCACAAGCCGCTGAGAGCCTCTTGGAAACTGGATACGTCTTTTGGAACCTCAGGCTCATCCTAATCACACACCTCCTCAAACAAGGCCACACCTCCAAATTCTTCCCAAATAGCTCCACAAGTTGGGAAACAAAT
>JAMJFZ010002145.1:52500-91595 GCA_026225945.1 Cricetomys ansorgei
CCTCCATGAAGGGCTTAGCAGGCCTCCGCCACAGAAGCCCCGGACAGCCGGTGACAGGCTGCTAAGGCCGGCGTTCAAGGTGAGTTGACACCACGGGTGGTACCGACACAAGAAGGGGTGCAATGGGTCAGGGCTCCACACCTGCCTCACGTGGTCCAAGAAACCAATTCATGGACCTTGCAGTGGTTCAGTGAGACCACCCAAACTGTGATTACACCGAGTAGAAGAAGTGATTTCCTTACACAGTGCATTTACCACTTATGAAAACGGCTGAGCAGCTTTGGAAAACGAAAATGTCACCAATAAGGACCACTCGCAGGCATTTCTAGCACGTACTTCTACTTTAAAAAAATGTCACGGGGGAAATTTGCTATTTTTGCATAATGCATGGTTTAGGTTTGAAATCTTTTTCTTTAATTTCCATATTCCGAAATCTCACGGTAGTATCTGTGTGATCACGAGACTGCCGATAGGACTCGGCGCCACAGGAATAGTCAGAAAGTTTTCCTGCTTTCCTCCCCGTGTCGGGGAGTTTTCAGAAGCCCGTATGCGAGCCTTGCTTCAGGGGTGCTCCCCTTCTGGAGCGGGGCCTGTAATGTATGGCTAGAAGCCTGCTACTCTGAAGCCCCTGTCAGCCCAGCCTTGCCTTGCAGTGTGTCATAACTACGGAGTTTCATAAATCCACACGCGGGTCTGCACAGCCTTGAGTCCTTTCTGTGGCTTTAATTTTTTTTATAATCATGGGTGGGACACGGGACTTGGGGGCTCTGTAAAGTCAGGGCTGCTAAAATGTGGACAGAGGTTCAGGAAACCTGTATACTCTGGTCAAGGTTGGAGAAAAATTCTCTGAACGTTTGATGTTCGCAGGTCTTGGTTTTCCTGGGAACCATGTTAAATTCTACCCTTGCTAATTCAGAGCCATCCCTGAAATCCACTGAGTTGTGGGGGCACAGCATGACCTTGTGAAATCAGACACAGATACAGAATCCACATTAGAACACAAACCTAATATTGACCTCAAACAGAAGGTGAAAGCACCCTTTGGTTCATACAGGCAATCAGAAAGAATTCGCCAACAAGCTCCATAAAGCTGAATATAGCTCCCTGGGTTCCTGCATAAGAGAAGGTCCCTGTTCAATTATTATTAATATCTAATTAAGGCAAATTAACTTTAGGAAAGGAGGAACTAATTGGAAGCAGGTCCCAGAGGTTCCCCAGTTAGTCTCTGGGTCTTGTGGGCAGGACAGAGGAAAAGCCAAGGCTGACATGGAGAATGTGTGAGTCCGGCCATGGGCGGGAGCTGATGGAAGCATCGTGATGGTCGATTGCTCTAGATTAACAGGTGAGCGCTTTGGTAAGTTATTTAAGTTATTTGTTACTGAGTGGCTCAGAGTAGTGCCTCCTGAGACATCTCAGGTTGTCCTAGGAAGCCCAGGGTCATTGGCTCCAGAATCTCAACACACCCTGGGATGTGTGTCTGTGCTGAACATTCTACGTGAGGCTGTCACTGAGCCCCCAGGGGGTTCCTGGGTGAGCTGTCTGAGAGCATGGGTGTCTGTGATTCTGAACTCTGGGAGAGAAACTTTTCCCAGGACTCAGTTTTTCTTCCTGGAAAATGACTCTGGTGATGTGCACGAAACAAGAGACCTGTGCTACTGCTGAAACACAGGCTGGTGTCTGTAGACCTCAGGATAGATGAAGCTTTTCTGTCCTTTGGGAAGACCTCTTTTGCATTCCAGGTACAATAGAGTTCAACAACTTCCCCTGGGGTTTGTCCTAGTCATTTTTTTTCAGTGTGAGCCCTGTTTGTTTCAGAAGCCACTATAGCCACGGGAGAACCAATTGTCAAACTACAAAATACAAACAACAACAACAACAAGAAAAACCAGGCAATTTCCCGCATGAAAGTACAGTGGCACTCCACAGAAACACTGGGTAGCAAATATCCAAGGTCAGATCCTATGAACCCATATAAAAAACCAGACAAAGTGGTACACGTAGGGAGTCAGGGACAGCAGCATCCCTGGGCAACACTTGTACACACCGGGAGTCAGGGACAGCAGCATCCCTGGGCTCCGTGGTACACACCCTGGAGTCAGGGACAGCAGCATCCCTGGGCTCCATGGTACACCCTGGAGTCAGGGACAGCAGCATCCCTGGCTTCAGTATGAAGCCTTTCTATCCAAATCAGTGAGCTTCAGGTTCATGACAGACCTTGTCTCAAAAAGTAGGTGCAGAGTGATCAAAGACAACTCTGATATTGACTTCTGGTCTCTCTGTACATGTGCACACACACACACACACACACACACACTGAGTAAATGTATAACTGTGCTTTTATAGCTGCCCTTCCTAAATCTGATGGTCTCCGCAACTCTTTAGATCCTTCCATAATGCATGCATTGGCTGGGACACCCTGTGTCTGCAGAGCCCTCTTATTAAAGCCCACCTAGGTTGTAAGTGGTAGAACATGCCCCTGAGAAGCTCTGCCAGATTTGCCCAGCACCGGTGCAGCCTCTGGCTGAAGCAGCAGTGTGCACCCAGTCGGCTCCCAGTGGAGAGGAGACAGCCTTCCTTTGCCCTCATGCTCATCCACCGCGTAGCCAGTACAATGGCTCTCTTCTGCTAGCCTTTCCGAGTTCTGCAAGGAAGCAAATGAACACACAGTTTTAACTGGATTTAACTGCCTTTCTCAGCTTACCTACCACAAAAGGGGGTTCAATCCTCATTGATTTTGGCTAACAAGCATCCCTCTTATATGCCTCCTCCTCTTTCCAAACCTAGATGACGGTCTCAGGGTGGAAATACCTTCTGCTTAGGGTATTTGTAGTGCTATGTGTGTTTAGATTTGTTTGTTTTGTTTTGTATCAGTGATTAAAGGCCAGATTTACTATAAAGAAGAAACTGTAAGTACACAGAAAGAGAGAGACTTGCTTTTAAGACATTTTAAAGTATACGCATGTGTAAGAGGGGGTGCTCGTGGACGCAGTGTCCTCAGAGGTCAGAGGTGATGGATGCCTCTGGAGCTAGAATTATAGAGGGTTGTGAGCTGTCAAAATTGGATACCAGGAACTAAACTCAGGTCCTCTGAAAGAGCAGTGCATGCTCTTAGCTGCTGAGCCACCTCCCCACCCCCACACTGCTGTCAAGCTCTAGATCCATCCTCCAGGGCCGCCGCCCACTTGGCAAACAGGGTCTCCCTTCCCATCAGGCCTAGCCCTCCCTTAAGTCTCCACCCACCCTAGTCCCACACCAACCTTTTGTTTTGAGGGTGAATCCAAAGCCCTGGTATTTCCCTCTGCCATTTCTGGTGTAAAGTGTAACAATTGTCTGTGTGGCCAGCCTCTTTAGTTGCAGATTAAAAACAAAAGATATGGCCAATAATACTCATAAAATACTGCGCTGGCTTGATGCTCTCCCTCGGGTTCACAGCGGAGACACAACGCCCAAACCGTATATCACTCAGAAATGTTTTACTGATCTTCTGGAAATATGTCATCATTTAGGAGTATTATATATCTTTCTAAAACCACTGGAGATTTACGGTGGCGACTTGAATTCCTTCAGAGCCGTTTGCTCCACACTCCTGAACACCAAAGAAAGAGGAAAGATTGCTGTTTTAAGGAATTTGGAACAATGGTTATGAAGAAGCCGGAGATCAGAGCATGTCCTGTGATTAGAGACAAAACAAATGGGAGCAGACGGAGCCCGGTGGATGGAGCCTTCAAAGACTGAGAGGGAGCCACCCCGCCAGTCTCCTGTTGGATATCAAGTCATTCACCCACGTGTAATGAGCTGTGGAATTTCGGGTCTTACCTAATCGCACCCATCACTCATTGGCTCGTCCTACCTTGAGATCCCCTAAAGGTTTGGGGAATGGTGATTTCAAACTTAATCTCTTACCAAGGCTGCTTTTTGAATTACTAAAAAGGCGCAGGAGTCTGGAGGGATTTGCCTCTCGGATGGATAAATCTTCAGGATAAATGGAAGGGATGTGTAGAAAGCTTTAACCAACAGACAAGTCTGCAATAACCTATCAGAAAAGGTGAGTGCCTGAAAAATGGCCCTGGTTTGAGACCTCTGTCGATGCTAGCAGTGTCGCCAGCCCCACAGGTCCCCTGCACCATGGCTTCCATCAGCATATACGGGCCCAGAGATGTACCTGCCCTCAGAGTACACAGTTTTCACAGTGACACGGAGGTCAGTTGTTGCGACTTGAGACCAATAACCCACAAATCCGAAGGCTTGCTCCAGATAATGGTGCAAGCACCCCTGGAATAGGTCCATGCTCACTGGGCATAGAGCTCTCTCATCAGCAAGATACAAGGACACCAGCCTTCCTCCTCAGAACTGCTCGAGGCTGTGTTCACAGTGGGATGTTCTTGAAATGGACCGCCAGACTCCTGCGTGGCTCTGGGAGACCAGAACTGACAAAGAGTTCCAGGATTAGGTGACCAGTTTCTCACTTGGGCCTGGTCTTGTCTGGAAGAATCTGACTAAACCAGGCTCCATCTTCAAGCCAGCAGCCGCTCGCCTGTAGTCGGTTTTCTTCTGGAGAGAACCCTGAGCATTGAACGTTACTCCCCAAGAAAATTACTTGTGTTTAGCATGTGAGTAAGACTACTCCAGGGTTAAGGGGGCACGTGGGGACAGATGCCATCAATAAGCCACTGACGCTCGGCCCTGAACCCCACTCCAGTCCTGTCCAGTCGCTTATTTCACAGGTTCCCTGATGAGATAAATACCAGCCCGGTCCACTGGGGACAGAGCGAAGGTCGGGCTGAAGGTGGAGTGAATGTCCAATGCATTTTTCCTAATAACTCAGCACAAGTACCTGCCTAGATGGAGAAATACAGTCAGCGTCCAGGCCTCCAGAGGGCCAGGGAGCATTTTTTCTTTAAAACTTAATCTGCTCCCTCTTTGCTTCGCGCCTCGTGCCTGTGTATATCTGCTTCATTTCGAAGGGCAGGGGAGACGGGGGAACATCTGTAGACACTTGCTCACAGGTCAAAACTGTGAGACAGACCCCTTTTGCTAAGAAAGAATTGGGGGACTGTGCAAATGGTAGCTACTCCCAGTGTCTCCCTCGCCAGCTGGCTCAGGCGGCTGAGACCACCGCCTTCCACGACTGCACTTTGTCTCCCTCACCACCTACAAAGTCCTATTTGGAACCAATAGGCAATTGGGCCTTTCTTGTTCAAAACTTTAAAGCCAGGCTAAGGAGATAACTCAGTAAAGCTCCTTTCTCACAAGCAGGCTGCCTTGAGTCCGAGCCTCAAGAACCCACAGTAAAAAAAATAAAACTAAACAAGGTGGCCATGCACTTGCTCCGGGTTGGTAGGTTACACACAGAGAGGTTGAAACGGGGTTCCTGGGGTTTTCCGGCCAGCCTCGCCTACTCAGTGAGCACTCTGTCTCAGCGGAGGTGGACGGCTTCCTCGGGTTGGTACCTGAGGCGGTCCTCTAGCCTCCGCACGGACATACACGCATACACTCCTGCCGTATACATGAATGCACACGTGAATTAAAGAGCTCGAAGTCACTACTTACCTCCAACCCTCTTGCCGGCTGCGGAGGCTTCTCTATTTGGAAACACCAGGGTGGCTGCTTGGGGCTTCTCTTCTCCTCCAGCCACAGTGCTTGAGGATGATTTTACTGGGAAGGCCTTGCGAAGTCTGCTCCAGGGACCTGCAAGTAGAAGAAGCCACCAGCCACAGTAGAAGGCCATGCCTGTGCTCACACCTTCTCCCTGCTGCACAGGTCACCGAGGTCCTGCTGACTCTGGGGATGGTGGATAAACTCTCATGCCTAAGGCTCAGTCTCCACCCTCCTTCCCAGATGTGTGATGTTTCTCTTCTCCCTCTCCTGCTTATGGCTTTAAATCCATCTTCAGTCTAAAGCCCATGTCTGATTTTAAAATAAAACTCTCAGGAGCAAGGAGAGATAGCTCAGTGGGTAAAATACTTGCCTTGTGGGCAACTCAGGACCTGAGTTCAATCCCCAGAGCCCATTTTACAAAGCTGGTGAGGTGGTCCGTGTAACCTAAGCAGAAAGCAGAACCAGGTGGATCCTGTGGATCCTGTGGGTCCTTGGCCAACCAGCCAAGCATGGCAACTTCCAGACCAGTGAAAAATGTAGATGGTTTCTAAAAAACATCTGAGTGGTCCTCTTGTCTGCCACAGACACACACATGTGCACATGCTCCTGACAACTGCCACACACCGGCCACACACATGATCACACACACACGTGCACATGTTCACTGACAAACATCACACACAAGCACACACACACATGTGCACATGTTTACTGACAAACGTCACACACGAGCACACACACACATGTGCACATGTTCACTGACAAACCTCAGGCATGAGTACACACACACACACACAAACACACACACACAATGTGCACATGTTCACTGACAAACCTCAGGCATGAGTACACACACACACACACACACACATGTGCACATGTTCACTGACAAACCTCAGGCATGAGCACACACACACACACAAACACATGTGCACATGTTCACTGATAACGACACACATGAGCACACACACACATGTGTACATGTTCACTAACAAACGTCACACGTACACACATACACACATAGGTGTGCACATGTTCACTGACAGCCAACACACATGAGTGCGCGCGCACACACACACACACACACACACACAAGTTTAATTTAAAAATCCGACTATGGCTTTGCCTTCCCAGGCAGCTGCTAATCAGAGTCCTTTGTGAGTGGCTCCTCCGGTCTTCAACTGCTGTGAGTGACACCCCTGTTCACCTGCACCTGGCTCCTGCGTTCACTCTGTGTGCTTTGGCTCAACCAGCAAGCTTTGTTTGTACTCCCTTCAAAGCACACCTCCAGCCTAATGGCTTCTCATGGCCTGCTCCTTACCCTCTCCCTAGCCCGGCTTCTGTGCCCTCCCTCTAGCCCGGTTCACCAGCATGCAGCCCAGGTCTGCCTGGACCCTCCCTCTACAGCCCACATATCCACACTTGGATTTCCATTATGCAGGTGCCAGGGATTTGAACTCAGGCCCTCATGCTTGTGCAAAACAATCCTATTTGCAGAGCCACCGCCCAGCCACTGCGTTCATATTTTAACTCAAGCATCACTTTCCTGGCCGCTCTGAAGTTTACCTCCATTTCTGATAACCTGTTCCATGCCTCTTTCCTGGCTGACCTTTCTCCTGCTCTCAACATAAAGCAGTTCAAGCCGGTCCTCTGTTCAGAAGCCCCAGTGCATCTCATCACCTCCAAGATGAAACCCAGTGCATTCCGTGTGAGCTCAGCTGGCCACCCTACCTCCTTACTGATGTACCACAGGTTGACCCCAACAATTCCAGAGCTGTGTGCCTTGTTTTCATGGCGTGTGTGTGTGCATGTGTGTGTGTGTGTGCGCGCGTATGTGTGTATGTATGTGTGTGCGTGTGTATATGTGTGTGCATGTCCGTGTGGGTGTGTATATGTGTGTGTGCGTGTGTATATATGTGTGTGAGTGTGTGTATGTGTATGTGTGTGTGTATGTGTGTATGTATGTGTGTGTATATGTGTATGTGCGTGTGTGTATGCGTGTGTGCGTGTGTGCGTGTGTGCGTATGTGTGTGTATGTGTCTGTGCGTGTGTGTATGTATGTGTGTGTGTGTGCGTGTGTGTGTGTTGCATGCTTGCATATGTACAAGTTCTCGCACACACAGAACAGAAGAGGTGGTCAGATGTCGTCTCTCACTCTTTCCCTTATTTCTTTGAGCGGAGGTCTTTCACTGAAATTAAACATAGGCTAGAAGCCAGCAAACCCAGTGATCTTCCTGTCTCTGCCCTCTACCGCACAGGGGTAAGAAGCATGTGTAAACCACACTAATATTTCTCTTTTGTGAGTTCAGGGGTTCAAGTAAAAACTCCATGAGGACAGAGGGGGAAAGTATTTCATGTTGTCTTCCTTCTGAATTCTGAGTATCTTGGCACATAAATACCATTTGGTGAATATGGTCTACCTTGTGGAGGGCAGAGGGGGGTTTCTAGAAGGACCCACGAGCACTGCCACTGCACACAGCTCATCCCCTGATTGTCACAGGCGCTGGCCATGGCAAGTGCTGCAGGTGTTCGTGACATCAGCAAAATGACCAAGCACAGGTCCAATATCAGTGACCCTTTGCATCTGGTCAAAATGATGCCACGCCCACTCCAGATGCAGAAAAGACTGAAGAGGGTGGGAAAGAGGAGAGAAACAAGTTAACCTGAAAGCCACGTGACAGTACAGGGTTGTACTCCCAGTGCTACAGGAGCAGAGACAGGAAGATCCCCTGAATTCACTATCTAGACATTCTAGCCAAACCAGTGAGGCCCAGGGTCATTGAGAAACCATGTCTTAAAAGATACATGGATCACAATAGAGGAAGACATTGATGTCAACCTCTGGCCTTCAAACACACATGGACACATATGCACATGCTTATAGTCACAGGAGCATATGCACATAGAGAGAAGGTGGGGAAGGGAGGGAGGGAGGGAGAGGGAGAGAGAAGGAAAACCTAGCATTTATCCTCTGACAATGTACATACAACTTTTTGTTTTTAGCGTATCAAAATATTTTAGGATGGTTTGGAACAGATTCCAGTTTGTTTTAAGGTAGTTAAAAATTATTCATTCAACAAATTCTAAGAAAATTCTGGTTAATGGGATGGGAGACAAAGAGGATACTGAGGACAAGAGAATAAAAAATATTTTTAAAGTACGAGCACTATTTTGACAGGCCGAGAGAACACTGCTCTGGATGGAGACACGTTTGCAGGAAAGGAAGGGCTACATTGTAGCAACGCGAACCGGGAAGTCACCAGGAAATGAAATGGCTCAAATGAAATCAATTAACTATTTGTAACATTTTCTTATTTCAGAAAGAGTTCAAAGGTGTAGAGAATTACTAAGACAAACACAACTTCCATGTGTTATTTCTTCAGATTCACCAGTTTCCATTTTGTGACAGATCGAGACAGAGGGGCAGAGCAGAGGGAAGACACGAGTTTCTGAAGCATTTGAGAGTCACCCTGCGGCACGGGGTCCCTTTGCCCCTAAGCAGCCGAGCCTGTGTTCGAGAAGCGCCAGGCCCTTCCTCCTGGGCGGCAGCAGCTGTCACACTCGGAGCATCCAGCGATGAGGCCTTAGGACCTCGGCACCACAACCAGGATTTAAACTGTCCGCGGTCCAGGTACTGCCCTTCCAACTCCCACCCTTGCCGAGGAACTAACTCTTAACCAGGTCCCGTAGCTGCTGCCTGTCCCCTGCTCTGCTTCTGTCTTCAGTTCCCATCCTGAAGCCCGCGGTCCACCCTCACTACAGACGTGTCTGCTCCTGAGGCTGGAGACATCCAGATGGTCAGCATCTGGGCAAACCTTCCTGCGGGGATTCCACAGAAGAGTATAACCTTCTCCTTGGTCCAATACACAGCCCAAAGGACGTCACGCTGAAAATATCAGCCAGGCTAGATTGATCTCTTATCAAAATGATACAGTGTGGCATTCTAAACTGTGGGGTTTTGCCTTTCCACTCACAATAGGTAAGTGACTGAAGAGAGAGATTTTAAGAAGCCTAGACAGCTCTTCCCCAGCTAACTCTCAGCCCCGTCTTCGGCTACCTTTCTCGTCTTATCATCACACTTTCGCTAACTTCAGTATTGCGCTCGCTTGTTCTAGAGTGCCCTCTCATTCTCACGCTTTTGGTTTCCGTGCTGAGATCCCTTGACTGACCACTCGTTATATTTTCCTCTAAGTCCTTGAACACTTACAAATGTTGTTTCCAGATCCTTGGCCACTAGCTCTAACACCTGGTGTGTATCGGGTGACACTCTATCACAACTCAAAGCCAAATATTCTGCGCTCTGATCAGGTCTATGAATTCTTCTGCAAGTAATTTTTAAATTTTTAGATTATAATTGTTCTACATTCTTGAGAATTTTACAGATGTATTTTTATTAGGCTACAGGCTGTAGACACCTGTTCCATTATGTTTCTTTAAAGCACGTAGCAAACAGTCAACACAAAACTAACTGAACTTGAACTCCAAGCTCCATGTCCCCCGAGTAGGCAACGACAGATACCAAGTGGTCTCTGTCTTGCTAGTGTTGCCTTCCATGGGAAACTTAGATCCTTGCATGTGCGCCACAGTGATAGTCCGGGAGAGAGTTACACACTAATACAGCGGCTACCTTTCCTGTACCCTTAGTTTTTATGATCCCCTTCAGTTTCCAAGCTCTGATAGCTTCAAATGATGCTCACTGACCAGACCGGAGAAGGCACACATTCTCCTCAGGTTCTACTCACACAACACTAACTGTGGGTCTCGAAGCATCCTCATGCAAGAACACAAACAAGTACAAGTGGCACCCAGTGCTCTCCCCACACTTGGAAATCCAGTCTTCTTCAGGCTTTCTTGCCTGTCCACATTACCCAGCACCTTCAGAATTCACTTCTATAGTTTGTCCAGACTTCACATCATATCTACAGGGGTTATTCTGGTACAGTCATCTCCATCTTGCCAGACAAGGTAACCCAGTGTCCTTTTTGATCTAGAAATGCCCATGACATCTTCAGAGCATTGAGCTCACTCTCAGGTTACCACGTGACCCTGTGAACTTTCCATCAGCGTTGTCACTCTCCCTAGGGCCGAGAATGTAGCCTTTATTCCTGCTCTCATTATTTTCCGTTGCCTGAAAGATGAGCCTCAGCAGACATTCTGGATGTGCATCTCTGGTGGTTTAGCTCAAAATCATCTTCTTTAGTGGGTGGAAAATCTAACAGGTATTGCAGATCACATAATTGAAGTACAGTCCCCTGAACACTAGAGAAAATGAGCATCTAGGAAGGCCTCTCTCCTCATCACTTAGCACGTGTGTACACGTGGATAGGAAGCCTGACCCTGTTTAGCTGTGAGTTGACATAAAGGAGAGTTTTAATTAAACTCCGCGAGATAACTCTAACTACACTCGAGATACTCTTCCAAGTGTTTCCACTCAATTTCATCAAGACACAGTTTTACATTAACAATGAGCCAGACTCCGTCCTTCTTCTGCTTTCTCCGTAGTAAAAACATAACAGCTCCTGCCTCAAGCCTTGGGATAAAGGAGCTCACACATTCAGGGCACACTGAGGCTGTGGACCCCTTTCTTCTCTTACTTCACTTTGTCCCAAGTCACATGACTCCTGACATCAGCTTCCATTGCTACATCATGGAGTTCTAAAGTACTGAGAGAAAAGGCAATTCCTTCCCAAGAAACTGGCTCTGCCTATCATTTGCCCAGCTGCTCGCTGAACGTGGGCAAGAGGGGAATTCACAGTGAGGATGGAAATCTCGGGGACTTCTTCAATCTGAAGAGAAGGCACAAGGACGGAAAGGTCTCAGAAGCCAACCCGACCGCATGAAGGTGGGAAGTTCAAGCCAGAGAGCGATCAGAACTACCGCCAAGACACTGGCGCCCCGTGGCAAGCTCTGCTGCCACCCTGCAATTTACTGTCTTGCTCTTCTTGTGACTCTAACCTAACAATGTGCTATCTTTCCTTTTCGAGTCATTTATTTACAAGTGCATTTTCAGCATCGGCCCCTTCATTCATTAATCCTAATGTGGCCTTTTCCAATGTCTACTTACCATTTTAAATACTTACTATAATTTACAGGGCTTTCTTGAACACATCCAAGGTATATTATATGGGGCCAGCTTAATGGAAAGTCTTGTATACCAAAGCGGGAAAAAACACACTTAATTTATGATGGCTTTGAATTTTGATCATAATTTACTCAAGGAGACCTATTCATATAAAGCAATACCCATATAGTCTTTCAAAAGCAATCAAAAAATAAAATAATAAATGCTGATCTTATTACTTTTTTTCCTGAAAGCCTAAACATGTTCTATCCCAGGATTATGCAAATTATATTTAACTACATGATACTTACGTTATCATAATTGTTCTGGAGCTAATTTTATTATCTTACGTTTTAGGAGCATTTTAGCCACAGAGTAAATTCTTAAATTTATGTGTTTCTCCATTCTCCTCAAAGAAACTATCAAAAATTTATTCCCCGTTCAAGACTCAAAGATGGCAAAATGATAAATAGGAAATTAAGAGAAGTCTCACTCAAAAGGCTACGCCCAAGGAGCCTGTCCCACAGATCTTCCCTGGGCCTCCTAATTCTAACTTTAGACTGAAGTCTCACCTAAATCCAGAAGGAAGTTTGCAGAGATGACACTGAGAGAGTGTGCTGGGGACCTGGGCTCTCTCTAGACAGGCTTCTGCCCTGTATCCATCAGGATGAAATTAACCGTTTCCCAAGGCTCCTCACGGGGAGGGAGGTTCACACAGTAAGGAGAGATCATACACCAAGACAATGAGCTCCTTGACTCGCCAGGCTTAGAACTGCGAACAGGAGCTCTGCTGTTGGGCTGGGCTCCAGATGCGGCCAGCGGCCCCAGAAGCCGAAGAGTAGCCTCTTGGACGACCAAGGACACTTCCTCAGAGGAGGCTGGGCTCAGCAGAGATTTACCCAACACGGCTGGGTGGTCACGCTGAAGGGCTTCTGTAACCACAGATCAAAGTAGGAGAGACACTGAAACAGCCACCAGTGATGCTGTTTGGAGGAACCAGGGCTTCAGCCTGACTGCAAAGCGGGTCTGGAACTGTGTCAGGGCATAGCGTAATTTCCCATGTCTAGTCGCCACCTGAAGGCGTGAGGGTGGTTTGAGGACAGGAGTGTCTGTCCCATGTGAGTAATGAACACAAGATTCGCCCGGCGGAGTGGCCACTGCGTGGACATTGTCGCCATGCACTTGAAGGAGCAGCGCTGTGGGCTGAAATTTGAGAAGAACCTGGACTCTTCAAGCAGGGGAGAAGAGGGCTACAAAGCCCTGTGAGATGAAGCTCTAAAGACCTCTTCCTTCGCTCCCTCCTCTCTGCCCTGCTGACCTGCCTTCCCAGGGACAATGCCTGCTGCTCCATAGGAGCCGGCGTCCTGTGCAACTGCGTTCCAGCCGGTGGACAAGAAGCCACAGGCTGGAGGAAGCCCGCCCTGCTTGTCAGACCCTCATGTGCGGAGAGCTGCCCTCCTCATCTCGACGTGAGCATGACCCCTGTGCCTGAGACGTCTGTGACAGGTGCAAGTCAAGCTTTCTCCAGGGGAGAGAAAAGGGAGCTTCTCCTTAGTTTTAGTAAGGGGTGGAAAAAAGCTGAGAGGAAACTGAAAGCAACTGCCTTTGGCTACCACCAAGGACTAACCAGAGCGAGATTGCCCGATGCTGCAAGACCTCACTTCTGTGTGGGAGCTTCCTAAAGAGAGACCCACGGAGAAAGCGGGATTAATTCAGCTAAGGCTGAAAAGAGGCCCCCGTCTTAATTAGCCGTGTTACTCGGTCCATAAATTGTGAGGTTGCTCATTGATGTGCCTCATAATAGGCGTGGGAGGGGCCTGACCGACACGAGAAGACGGCCCTGTGACGCGGTGAGGATGAGCAAATGGCGTTTTAAGCACCTGCGTACGGCTGGAGTGCTTTGCTAACCAGGGCAAGCACAGTGTTTAACGCCCTGCCTTCGGCGCGTGCGTGTGTGCTTCTCACAAGTTATCCCAGTTCTTGTTTTGCCACAAGGGCTTCGCCTGAGAGTGGAAGACGATGGTGGCTTGCAGGACAAAGGCTAGCTTAACCTGGATGGAAGGAGGGGGGACCAGAGGCGGGGGAGGGGGAGGAGTGAGAAGGCAGTTGAATGAAAGACGCCCAAGGCCTTCAGCAAGCGGATTTTGGTTTCTAATGTGTTAGTTCCTCTTCTCATTTCTGTGAACAAACCCGTCTCAGGTAGCACTGAAGGAGGTGGCTTTCTGTTGGCTTGCAGTCTGAGGGGACACAGCCCATCATGGTTGGGGCGGTATGGCCTTGGAGCATGAGGCAGCTAGCTCCCATTCAGGGAACAAGGGGGAGTTGATGGAGAGTCAAGGCCTGTTCCCAGTGGCCCCCTTCCTCCAGCAAGGCTCCACAGCCTTCCCAGACAGCACCACAACTGGGTGACCCTCTGAGGACCTTTCACAATCTAACTACATCACCCACCACTTGATACATTGTGGTTCCGCATGCCAACACTGTGTTGGCGCATTCTTCCTGCTGGAGAACAAGCCTGGCTTAGCACGCTGTGGTTTAAGGTTTCAGCAGATGTACTAAATGTGGCGAGACAGATGTTTCGGTGGTATTCCCGCTTGTTTGAAATTAAATATCTGAAAGCCCACTGAACTTTAGATTACCTTTACTTAGTTCTTCAGCTTCAGTTGCTTTGTAAAGCTGTTTGGAATTAGAACGAACTTCCATCTTCAGTCCTAGAGGACGGATGAGGCTTAGAGGACCCTGGGAAACAGCCACCTCCTCCCAGCCACCAGGGAGAGCTCACATAGAGTTGCTTCACTCCGGCCACTCATCAGTCTGCCCATGATGTAGGAAAGCTCACGGAAGCACGCAGAGGTCGGCCTCCCAAGGTCGCATGTAGGCAGTTGGTGCCACCAGGACTTGAAGTCCAGAGAAAGAAAAAGCAGACTCCTGTGGGGCCTAAGAAAACTCACCCAACATTCTCCAGGGAGACAGACTCCTGTAGTTTTGTCTAGGGTCCCAAATGCTGATGCTCCTGTTTCTGAGAAAGTATGTAGAACAGAATTTACTTCCATCCAAGGAGACAGGGCTTGCTTTGGTGTTTACGGGTGTGTGTTACCTTCAGACCACAGACTAAGCTGTTAGCCCTTGAGCACATTCCTACAGAAGGGCCTGAGGGGCAGAACTACGGTAAGCCTCAGGGCTCTGTGTTTGTATGCCTTCCATCGGTGGCTAACACTCAATGTTCAGTCCTTCTAGGATGGCCACTCAGAGAAGAACTGCAGGAAGGCAGGGCTGCCCGCTGTCAACGCATCGCTTTGACTCCCTGGCACCAGTCACCAGGAGGCTGTCTCCACGGTCACTGCCGCTGACCCCGTATGAACCAGCAGCTGCAACAGTGCCTCCTTATCTGCCCTGAATAGCTCCTACCAACTGGGACAAACTACTAGAACACAATTCTCTAGAAGGGCTGGTTGATGACAGGATGCACCATGGGAGGGAGGAACACACCCACCCCCGCCCCAGCCCCATCAGACTGAGGCGTTCCCCTACTGTACGTAGTATGCTCTGATAAGCACTCATGGCCCTATCTCCAGGCAACGCTGTTCCTCACCCACCCACACTGCACAAGCCTGGGATCCCGCCTCTGAATTCTTGGCTCTGGAATTACAGGCAGGCCACCATACCTGCTGGACACTGCTGCAGAAGTTTATTTTAGTTATGTTTAAAATGATTGTTTTGTGCACTGTTGGGAAAAAGGCTGCCTAGGCCTTGGCATTTTGTATGTTCTGCAGGTGTTGACATCACGTAAAAGATGTCTGATTGTTCATGATCTGCACATGCTATCAACAGAACACCTGATGATCTTAGGGATCGATAAAAATCCCCGAGATGAGACCCTCAGGGTTCCACTGCCAGGATGGCGCTTGCCATGATGGCGGTCCCCTCTGCTGAGGTCTGGAAGGGTGTGCACCTATGGATACGCCTCTGTGCCTTCCTTGCTGAGCACCCAAGAGGTATATACAGCTACAGCACGCTTACATGGATGTTAGAGGTCTGCACTCCAACCCTCACGTTCACACAGTGAATACTTTATCCCCACCCCTCTCTCCACATTTTAAGGACTAAGTTCTCCAGTTTTAAACAAAATGTACCTTGTCCTCAAGAAGGCTTTAGAGGCTGGTTTTGGGATTTTGTGTGGAATGACCACAACTATGAGTCTTAATAGTCAATATTCAAGTCAGCAGAAACTGAGGTAAACCAGGGGTTTTGGAGCTAAGCCTTGGTGTCTGGGTACTAGAGTCTCCTCCTGGCCATCTGCGACGCAGCCTGGGGTGTCTCTGCCAGGTAGGTTTGAGGCCTGAGGAAAACAAAGGGACCGCTTTCTCTCCAGCCACATGATGGGGCCACGCTGCCCTCAGGGATGCAGGGGCGTGGAGACCTCCCATGCTTTCTATTTCAACACTCTCTGGACACCCGTCTTTATCATGTTGGAGACTCAAGTGCTACTGAAGAGAGGTCGGCAGCGCAGGGACAGGGCATCACCTGAAGAGCCCCAGGCAAGAGCCGGCCTCTGGGCTCCTCCCACTCCTACACCAGCTGCTTCCCACCAGCTGCTAAGCATTGTGGGAAACCTCATCCACCCTTTCACACACTGCAGTGGACCGTTGAACCTCTGAGCGCCGGTGAGAGAAGTGACTCTTAATTGTAAGTCACAGAGTTGGGGACGAACCTGAAGAGGCAGCATCATGGCAGAGGGTCACGATGTGCTTCTGACAGAGTGTCACTGGACGGTCCTAGAGACCAGGACCGCGTGGTGAAAACCCACGCCTGCATCCTTAGATGGTCTCATGTCACCTGGAACAGAGCCAAGCCTCGTCCACTCAACCCTCCCCGAGGGGGTAGACAGAGCAAAACAAAAAAAAGGATAAAAGGCAGGAACCACGAAGTAAGATGAGGAAAAAGAACTTTCTAGAGTTAGCTGTTTGGGAAGCAGCACCTGCCACATGTTTCCTTGCTTTTTCCTCTTGGAGTCAAGACCAGCGCCCATGCCTGACTTCCACAGAGCACAGATAATCGTGCCGCGTGCTCTGTGGTGACCGAAGCCTTGGGGATGACTCTGTTTGGAAACACGTTGCACAACCTTGAATACTCTGCAAGTATTATGATGTACAGGTGGCAGTTCCGACAAGTTCCCGAGGGGCATGTACTCCATATTCTGAAGTTTGTGAAAAAATTAGAATTTGACACATCTTTAGATGTATCTTTTTAATTTTTATAACTGATCTAATATCACAGCAAAACTTACTGAGCTCAACCCCTGAGATTGTGGTCTAAGTCTTTAGCTCTATTTAATAAAAACAAGGGTCAAACTGTTTCCTAACAACAGATTGAGATATAATTTATACACCGTAAGATTTGCCCTGAAGCACTCGATTCACTGGGTCTTAATATAGCCTCAAAGTGGGGTGACCATTGTCCTACCCGGTTTCAGGATAATTCATCACCCGATGAGGGGACCAGGCCCCTCGGTCACCCTTCCTTATTCCTACTCTCCCAGCCCCAGAAGCTACTCTGTTCCGATGACTCGGCTTGCTCGGGACATTCATATAAACTGAGTCACACATGCGGGACCACATGCAGCTGGCTCACACTGGCACGGTGTTCTCAGGAGGTCATCCACACCCAGCTTTGCATCAGCACATCTGTTCCTCGCTAAGGCTTCCAAAATATTCCAGACGAGGACAAATTGTCTCATCATCAGTTGGGAGACATTTGAATCACTTGCACCTTGTGTCAGCCATGAGAGTGTTGCTGCTCCCAATGTATGCATGCAAGTTCTAGAATGGGTTTTGGTTTCCATATCTCTTGGCTATATCTCTAGGAGTTGGATTCAGGTATGAAATCACACACACACACACACACACACACACACACACACACACACACATATGTGCGCACATTCATGTGCTAAGAGCTCAGCTCCCTGATGGTGGCTCTATTGAGAGGTGACTGGGTCTGCCTGGTGCTGAGAAGGGATAGATTTACCCATGGTAAGTTTTTAGCTGCAAGTTTGAAGGTGAGACCCAGTTGAAGGAATGAGAGCATCCCTTCGAAGGATATGTGTCCTGGTGATTTTTATTGTACATTTTTAACAACCTAGAGTCACCTGGGAAGAGAAAATTTCAGGTAAAATATTACCTTGTTCAGATTGGCCTGTGGCCCTGTCTGTGAGAGATTGTTTTCATTGATAACCGACATGGGAGGCCTTGCCCCTAGGCAGGTGGACCTGTGCTGCTGTATAAGAAGCTAAGCAAGCATGGCCAGAGAGTGAGCTGGTAAGTAGTATCACCCATGGCTCCTATCTCAGTTCCTGCCCTGACGTCCCACAATGAAGCTGTGACCTCAGTGTAAGCTGAAAACCCTTTCCGTTTATTTTAGTTTATCTCATAGAGAGTTTGCCGTCATGATGCTTGTTACAGCAACAGAAAGTAAATCAATATTTCCTGTCCCTAGCCCTTCACCCCTCTCCTCCTGCTCTGCCCTTCCACCTTTTCCTCCTTCCTCTATTTTTCCCTCTCTCTCCTCCTCCTCTACCCCCTTCCCCCCCACTTCTCCCTCTCTGCATTCCTACCTCCCATCTCCTTCCTGGCCCTGACCACCATGAGGTGAGCAAGCTCTGCTCTGCCACACATCGCCCCACTACCAGGATCACCACCATGTTCTTCTCCAAACCCAAAAGTGGAGTCAGCCAACAATGCATAAAACAACTATTTTAAACATAACTAAAGATAAACTTCTGCAACATTTCCCCCTTTCTGTATAAGACAATTTTTAAAAATTGCTTTATCTCTACAACAGAGAGAGAGAGGGAGAGAGAGAGAGATATTATGGTATTAAATACATATATATTAAATTATATATATATATCAAATACCATAATCTCTATCCTCTGGGAACTGCCCTGAGCATACTTTTCTGGACTCTGTGAGGTCTGGAGTTTCTTTCTCTTCTTCCTCATCTCCAGATTTGATGTGGCTAGCATGATGTCAGTGCCCCACGTTGGTATGCTACTTGTAGCAGTACAATGCTGTGTCACTCAGCAAGAAAGACACACAGGCATTTTTCATAGGTGTAAACCCTGCCAGACCTCAGCAGAGGGAACTACTATCATGGCAAGTGCCACACTGGACAATGGAATCCTGAGCATCTATCTTGGGTTTTTTTTTAAATTAATACCTAAGCTCCCTAGGTGTTCTATTGATATCATGTGCAGACCATGAGCAATCAAACATCTTTTACATAAACCCAACTATAGTTGTTAGGCTGCTGTGTAGTCTCACCAAGAGAGATGAGGAAGCATTTTCATAGACTCAGCAGAGGAAACCACAGTCATGGCAGCTGCCATCCTGAACAGCGGAACCCCAAGCATCTGAGCTCAGATGATTTTATTCTTACAGAACTCCTCAGGTGTTCTGCTGATAGCACATGCAGATCATAAGCAATCAAACATCCCCCACAGAAAACTAACACCTGCAGACAATACAAATGCCAAGCTTAGGCAGCCCTTCACCCAACAGTGCACAAAACAGTCATTTTAAATATAAATAAAAATAAACTTCTGTAACAAAAACTAGCCTTGACAGTAAGACTGATAATTCCTGTTCTCCTCCCATAGCATGCACAGTACCTTCAAGCACTATGAAAGCTAACCAGTGGGGTGAGGTCACTATAGTTTGATTTCTATGTATTCTATGAGTAACACATGAAATGTCTTTAGCAATAGAGCCTTACTGTCAAGTTCTGGAGGGTATCCAAGAATATTTGCAACAGTTTGTAATGTTTGGGGTCTATAGTGTCTCACTGACCCACAACTCTTAAAGAGTTACTTTGTTTCTGTCACTGGGCTTTTTATTTGTAAGAATGTAGTGGCTAGTTGGAGCACTGTCGCCCTGTGATAGTATGTCCCAGTTACTGTTCCACTACTGTGGTAAAACATCATGATCAAGGCAATTTATAAAAGAAGATGTAAAATTTGGGTTTTACTGTTTCAGAGAGTTAGAGTTCATGGTCTTCATGGTTTGAAACATGACAGGCAAGCATAGCACCAAAGCAGTAGCTGAAAGGTCACATCTTAAAGAACAACTCCCTGAGGGAGGAAGGGAAGAAGGGAAGAAAGGAGGGAGGGAGGGAGGTAAGGAGGGAGAGAGGAAGGGACTAGGAATGGTACACCTTTTGAAACCTTGAAGCCCAACCCCAGTGACACACCTCCTCTAATAAGCCCCACCCCTAATCCTTCCCAAACAGTTCCATCAACTTGAGACAGGTGCTCAACAACATGAACCTGTGAGGCTGTTGTCACTCAAGTCACCACATAGAGGAACTCCATGTAAGCTCTTTCTACACGTATGTGTTTTAGGACGTGTCTACAGTAGTACGGTTCCACAAGACATTTTTTACAGTTTATCCCTCCATACAGTCTCTTCTTTGCCCTGCCCTTCCGTTTCTCAACCCATTTAACTCCTCCTGTTTTGTTATCCCTTATAACACAGTGTAATCTGTCTTCTTTATTTCTGTCTCCCAACGACTCAGTAATTCCCTGGCCTCTGTGGGTATTCCAGATAAAACACACATATCGGAAGATTCATACAGAAATGAGAGAAAACATGACATTGTCTTTCTGTGTCTGGGTTACCTCACTCAGAGTAACTGCTTCCAGCTCCATCCATTTACCTGCAAATTCATAATTTTGCTTCTTCTTAATGACTGAATAATATTCTATTGTCTAAATGTACCACATCTTATTATTCACTCTTAGTTGACGGATTCTTAGGGTGTTCCTATTTACTGGCTATTGTGAAACTCGAACGGCCCTTGACACGGATGAACAGGTAGTGCTACAGTAGATACAGAGTTCTTGGGCACATACCCAAGACCGAGACACCTGGATCTTGTGGGAGCTCCATGCCCAGCTTTGGGGGACCTCCACACGTAATCCCACGGTGTCCGCACCAGTGTACACTTCCACCAGCGGTGAAAAAGAGTTCCTTTCCCCCGTGTTCATGCCAGCATGTTTTCATCGGATTATTTTTGTCATTGGCTTTGTTTTAATCCAAGATATTCTGAATGAGTTCAAGTAAAATTCAAAGTGGTTTTTATTTGCTTTCCCCTAGGATGAAAATGGTTTAAAATCGTTTCTCAGCCATTTACGTTGCGTCTTTTGAGCACTCTCTCCTTAGTCCCGTCTCTATATGAGTAATTTTCTTAATGTTCAGTTTAGTTATTTGGTTTTTTTTTAATTCTTTGTCAGATTCTAGCTTATAGACTTTCCCCCATTCTTTAGGCTGTCTCTTCCCTAAGCGAAGGGGTCCTTTGCTGTATAGAAGCTATTTGGCTTCATGAGACCCCATTTTTTAATTCTTGGTCTTGATGCCTTTGCTATCAGGATCCCATTAAGAACGTTCTCTCCTGTGCTAATAAGCTCAGACTTAGTCCTTTCTTTCTCCTCCATCAATTTAGGGGTCCTTGTTGGAGCTGAGTTTTGTGTAACATAAGTGGTAAACGCAGACTTTTATTACCCTACATATGGCTACGCAGTTTGACCAGCAACATTTGTTGAAGACGCTGCCTTATCTGCAACGCAGATTGCTTGCCTCTTTGTCAAAGTCAGGAGACCATAGGACTGTGAGCTTATTTTGGGTCTTCAATTCTATTCTGTTGATTAATAGCTCTGTATGCAAGTCAGTGCCATGCTGCTTTTATGCTATAGCTCTGTAGTATAATTTAAAATCCAGAATGCTGATAGTCCTGGCAAGTTGTTTTGCTTGTTTGTTGTTCAGGATAGTTTCATTTACCCTGGTTCTTCTATGTTTCCAAATGAAATTTAAGATTATCTTTCAAATTCTGTTGCAAATTTAACTGGAATTTTTTATGGTAATTGTATCGAATCTGTAGATTGCTTTTAGTAGTGTGACTGACTGCTTTCACAGTATTAGTCCTGCAGATCTGTGAATGGTGGTGGAGTCTCTTCCATCTTTCGACACTTCTATTTCTTTTTATAGTTTCTTGAAGTTGGTGCTGTTGTAGATGTCTTTCACGTCCTTGCTTAGATTTATTCCAAGATTTTCTTTTTTTTACAACTATTGTAAATGGCATTGTCTCCCTGATTTCTTTCTTGGTAAATTCATTATATGGTATATAGGAAGACTCCTCTTCCCGTGTTAATTTTGCATTCCGCTACTTTGCTGAGTGTGTTACCAGGTGCAGGGGATTGTTCCCAGGTTCTGTGGGGTTTGTGTGTAGATAACTCACTTCATTCACAAATGAGGACAGCTTGAGTTCTTCCGATCCCTGCATCTGCGTCCCTTGTCCTGTTGGTCTAGCCGGCTCTTCAAGTACTGTATCGGATGTGAGTTGGGAGAGGCCGGCTTTGATCCTGATTTTAGTTGTGGAAAGCTTTTGTTCCCCATCCTTTAGTTCAATTGTCAATCATTCTGCTCTCTCAGGAGACTGAAATTCAGAATAAAGAACACAAAACTATTACTCGTGAGCTGTGCCTTCTATTAAAGTATAAAATGAGGGATGATCTGAGAAAACAGTACTTTATCAAGTACGTGGCTATATTTAATTTTATGTGAGTGGATAATCTCTATTTGCAAATCTCATCGAACACTGAAACTGCATTAGTCAAAGTTCTTTTTTGCCAAGTGTTTAACCTTGACTTACATTTTCAAAAGAAAACCTGAGGAATACTCACGTTAGTGTCTCAGGATAATACGGAGCCCTGTTTCCTGGAGGCTTCTACCATTCTACTTTGAATTTGCAATACTTAAAATCCGGCAGATCAGATCTCCTATTTTAGGGGTTGGAGAGATGGTTTGGTGGTTAAGAGGGCTTGCTGCTCTTAGGAAGGCCTGAGTTCAGTGCCCAGCACCAGGCCAGGCAGCACATAGCTGCATAAGCCCAGCTCTGGGAAACCTTGTGATGCCCTCCTTAGGCTTCTGCAGGAACCTTCGCTCAAATACACAAACCCACACACACACTGGCACACAATTAAAAATAAACATAAATCTTTTAAAGGGAGTTGTTTTAGATAACTCAGTGAAAATCATGATTCTCTTTTTACTTATTTCAGACACATAACAGGAACATATATTTGCACTATCTAAACAAAACACATCTAATTTATTTTGGAATATACACATTGCCTATATATGTTTATACATGAAGCTTGAAAAGCTGGATGTTGTAAACTATAATTATGACTAATATCTTTCAGTTATGAAAATGAAAGCCACACTCCTCTTCCCCCACACGGCCGGTGCTTTTCCACATGACTGATGCTACGGAGGAATTGCAGCAGGACAAGAAGGGTCTCCGGAGACTTGGAAAAGGGTAAATGCAGCATATTTTGCGAAAGGGATAAATGATCACCTTAGTGGTTTCAAAACAACACTGGAACATTTATTGAGCGATCAATTTGTAGTCACCTGTGAGAGTTAGACACTGGGCAGCAAACGAGTTGCTGTGTGGAGATGAAATTAGGATGGAAGACATTCCACATCACTAAGTGTCCTTGAAAGAGCCTGATCCATGCAGATGAGATGATCAACACAGTCTGCAGAAGCTTCTAGATCTCCAAGACCTAGGACAGGTGTGCAGCAGCTGGAGTCTCACAACTCCAGTGACTCCTTCAAGAAGCCTTCCAGGTTTGCTCAGCAGGAAAGCCGTAGGGAGCAGTCCACAGAAGCTCGGCCCAACCGAGTGCAGCCGCTGGGTGATTACAACTGTGCTTACGGTTCCAGGGGACGAGACAGTTGGACTGTGAGCTGGACTATGTTTTCAAGGGTTGTCATTAAGCCAGAGGTCATATTAATTTTTCTATCCTTCATAGGTAAATGCCCCTCCTATTTTCCCACTGAGAGCTTTCACAGTCTGTTTCAGCCTATAGCAACGAGGACAAAGCAAGACCCTGTATCTAGTTCCTGCTCTGAAGATGTTCACAGTATTCACATCAAAACTGGAGCAAATGGGCCAAGGAGGTTGCTCAATCAGTAAAGTGTTTCTCTTAGATCCCCAGGACCTACAGTTTGTTGGGGGCTTGCTTGCTTGCTTGCTTGCTTTAAAGGCTAGAATGGTAATGTGCACTTGCAATTCCAGGACTGGGGAGCCTGAGGCAGAAGGATCCCTAGGACTCGCTGGGGCCAGCCTAGCCTACTTGAAGAATTCCAGGCCAGTGAGAGAGTCTGTCTAGAAATGAGTGAATGTGTGCGTGGATACACATACACACACACACACACACACACTGAAACAAACAAATGGGGGAGAAAGGCCTTGCTACCAAAGACCCTGGGATAAGACTTAAACTCTGTTTAGGATGTTGAATTTCTTCCATACCCAATCAATATTTAATAAGGAGAGAAAAGTGGCCCGTTACAAAGACCAACTTGTCTCTGCACAAGTCTTCTATGTGGATCCCAGCACTTAGGGGAGATAAGTCCCTAATTGGACATTATATATTCTCTCTGCAACTGTAACGTTCACATCACAGTATGAGGTGCCATGGCCAACAGTGTTTGCAGCTCATTCACAGAGTTCAGTGAAAAGGAAGCCAGGAAGCACTTGGAATAATGAGGTAAGGCCAGGCCAACCCTGTAACAGGTGGGTTGGCAGCGACCTGCAGAGGCACCCAAGCCCTATCTCCCATTTGAGTATTGCTAAGCAGCCTGGACCAGCTCTGAGCTGATGTGGAGAGCCTACCCTACACCATGTGTGTTCTCTTCCTCAGCAGCACCTAATGAGTGTAAGGGATGGAAAAGCTGTTCCCGGCCAAGCCAATATCCTCTGAGTTACAAATGACATTTCATCCTCATATGCAGATTTCCAGCCTGGAGGTGAATTATTTACAAGGCAGAGCTTGTGGGCTCCAGCAATCAGCTGCCTGAGATTTACACCTATGCTGTCTCCTTTTCCTGCTGGGAGAAAGGGAAGTTTCCCACTGCCCTGCAAGACCTGAAGATTTAGAGGAG
This sequence comes from Cricetomys ansorgei, assembly GCA_026225945.1. Taxonomy (NCBI): domain Eukaryota; kingdom Metazoa; phylum Chordata; class Mammalia; order Rodentia; family Nesomyidae; genus Cricetomys; species Cricetomys ansorgei. The sequence goes on from JAMJFZ010002145.1 coordinate 77,167, forward strand.
CAGGAAGGCTCCTCCCTCCCCTGAGATAGTCACAGAAAGGCTCCAAAGCCCACCTGAGGGGTGCTAACCTCTGGGCAGGCCCTCTCACCTTGCTCCCCCAGGGGGATGCTATCTGCCTGTGAATGCAAATGAGGGTCCCCAAGAAGAATTAAGTTTTCTGAAGAGCATCCTGCCTCCTTAGAAGTGATTTTTATAAGCTTGAATTTTAGTTCAATAGTATGATGATTTCTTCCTGAATGTGAGAAAATCCAAATGTTCTCCTAACAAAAACACCATGTCCAACAATGTGTTTTATCTACTTGGAAGTAGAAGTGCTTATTTATTTATTTATTTATTTATTTATTTATTTATTTATGCCAGTTTGTTTTATTTTTATTTTGCATGCAGCATATTAGATATCATTGTACCATTTTGGACAAAGACTGTTTCGGTAGAGTCTCTTTCCCTTTCATCTCCTACCTTCTGCTCTCCACACACTCCCTCCCTGTAACCTTGAGACTCATTTGTCTCCCAGAAACTTGGGGGCTTTGCAAGATCTTCAGTTTACAAGGATAATATAAATATGAGCCTAGCACCATACAGACATACGAGTGTGTGTGTGTGTGTGTGTGTGTGTGTGTGTGTGTGTGTGTGTGTGTGTGTGTTGGGGGAGTGATAGCTCAGTGACCAATCAAAGCATGTGTGTGTCCACAACCATGATAAAAGTGACATGTGAAGTCGGCAAGGGAAGAGTGGTTCATTCTTTTCAATATGTACGATGAAAATAACAGACTCACTCAGAGAAATTAAAACAAGATAGTGCCGGTATCACAAACAACAAGCCTCTTTTAAATCAAAGACATGAGTCTTAAAAAAGAAGGCTTAAGGTGACACTCTGTGACAGGGCTCCCATGCAGGGCCCCCAGCAACCTCCAAATAATAAAGATAGATAAAATCAAACTCCAAAACAGTAGTGGAGGAAAGGCCTGGTTCAAACCTGGACACTGCATAAACCTGGCCAGAGGCACCACCTGTAGTCCCAGCTCTCTGGAAGAAGTGAAGCAGAAGGTTCAGAAGTTCAAGGTCATCTTAGGCTACAAGAGACTTTGGGAGAGAAAGGGATGGGGAGAGAGAGAGCTAGGGAGAGAGAGAGAGAGCTAGGGAGAGGGAGAGAGATAGGGAGAGAGAGAGGTGTAGGGAGAGGGAGAGAGAGCCACGGGAGGAGGAGAAGGAAAAGAAGGAGGAGGAGAAGAAGGAGAAGGAGGAGGAGGAGAGACAGAAGAAAACATTATAGATGTATTTCCAGTGAAAACCAGACTAAAGAAAATTAAAAGACAAGCAGCAAACTCGGGAAAGAAACATTCGCAGCAGACTGAGTATTAATATCCCATATTCAGAGAAATCCAACTCATCAAAAGCCGTAGCAAACGAGTCCCAAAAGAGATGAGGACTAGGCACGGACAAGAAGCACAAAGGACGAGGAATGCAAAGCTTGCTACTGCACTGTTGATTAAAGGAAGGTAGGAGGAAAGGACGACAGAATACTTTTTCCAAATCTGACGGTCCTCACGTAACCCACCGGCGGCGCCGATTGCGGCTGAGGGGGATAAACAGGCCACGCCATAACTGCTGTGGGGATCATGCACGAATGCAAAATTTGGGGGAACTCTTTGGCATTATCTAATCAAATGCATTTGCATATCCTCTGCTCAAGCAATCTCACGTTTATGAATCTATCAAAAAGATAAAAACATTATAAAGATATACGTGCAGGGCTGTTGATTGAGTACTGTGTAATAGAAAACCCTGCCTAGAGCCTAAGTATTTATCAATAGCAGAGCGCTTTCGTAAATTATGACAGGATCACAAAATAAAATGTCATAGGCTCATTAAAATCTGCGAACAACCAAATTCCCATCAATAGGGGGATAGTTAAATAAATTGTGACACCCTTAAATTGAATATTAGACAGCTATTCAAAAGAATGTGATAGAGTTACACTTAGGGAGATGAAAAGACATCTGTTCTACAGCGAGTGGGTAAAATAAGTCACAGACAAAGATGATGAGATGGGTAGAGAGGTTATTGATACAAGATGGGGTAGATGGGTCCCGTTTCACTTCTCAATAGTGTTTGTGTATATATCAGTGAGTTTGAAGGCACTCTGTGTGTTTGTTGTGGGGTGTGTGTATGTGAGTGCTGTATGTGTTGTGGTATATGTGCTTTGTGTGTGCATGTGATAGCGTGCACATGTGGTAAGTGTGTGTTCCTGTGTGTGGTGAGTGTGCTATGGGAGAACGGGAGTGTGTGTGTATGTGTGTGTGTGTGTGTGTGTGTGTCTCACTGGTTTGCTCCTAGCCAAGGCCTCCCACAGTCCTTGGAGAGAGATTCGGTCACGGAAGCAGGGACCCTTCAGGACCCTTCAGTTTTTCTCCTGCTTTTTGAGCTGTGGCCAACAAGTCCAGAGAAGAGAATCACGTCCCCTCTCCTAACACGCCTGGTCACAGGAGGCAGCATGTGGCCATGAGTACCCTGCTCTACAACCCCCGAGTCCACTGAGGACAGAGAAGGAAAACCTTACAGCTCAGTTCCTCAAACCACATGAGGTGTTGGGGTACAGGGAGGCAGAAGCAAGGAGCAGTGACTCATATGTCAGGGACCCGCAGAGTCTGTGCGACCCTGCCCCTCATGGATCCACGGAGGCCGAAGCCCCCATGCTCACCTTGTCGAGAGTGGGCTCGCAGCTAATCAATACATCTTCATAACCTGATCAGTTGATGTTTCTTTCCGAATTCTCCTGGGATTCAAATAAAAATTAACTCTTGCTGCTCTTCCTTCTGACATCACCCTTTCCCAAATATGGGTGCGAATGTTAAAGCCACTAAAGTGCAGGGTCCCAAAATGGGTGGGGTTGGAGAGAGGATCTGGTTGTGAGTTTACAGTGAGGGAACACTGCACGTGTGTATCTCAGGTGCCCAGGCTGCTGCTCTTCCTATTCTAACTCTTCAGAGACAGGAACAAAAGAGCCGCCCCTGTCTTGGTGAGTGCTGAAACATCAAGAGATGACTTAGTCCAGTGGAACAAGGGCTTCCTCCCTGCTCCCTGGGCAGCAAGCCATAACTCTCTAAGCCTCTTCAGTTCTGCAGAATGCTCCTTAGTCTCGGGGGCCATCCTGGACCCCTCATCTGCTTTGACACCTGAATGGCATCCTGTGCAGTGAACAGCAGGACAGGCAAACTCTAGGACCTATCTGGCAAAACCAGCTTGAAGCAGGGATTTTTCGTGTGCGTGTGGTGTGTGTGTGTGTGTGTGTGTGTGTGTATTTTTCGTGTGTGTGTGTGTATTTTTCATGTGTGTGTGTATGTGTGTATGTGTGTGTATTTTTCGTGTGTGTGTGTGTGTATGTGTGTATTTTTCATGTGTGTGTGTGTATGTGTGTGTGTATGTGTGTGTGTGTATGTGTGTATATGTGTATTTTTCATGTGTGTGTGTATTTTTCGTGTGTGTGTGTGTGTATGTGTGTGTGTGTGTATGTGTGTGTGTATGTGTGCATATGTGTATTTTTCATGTGTGTGTGTGTGTATTTTTCGTGTGTGTGTGTGTGTGTGTATGTTTGTGTGTGTGTGTGTATTTTTGTGTGTGTGTGTGTGTGTGATTACAACCCAGTATTGAGTCCAAACACTCTCCCAGCACTTAGCATACACAAGTGCCTAACAAATAGAACATTTTTATGGACATAAAAAGAAATTTTGAGAACCAATGAGACAGCTCAGTAAGTAAATGAGTTCCCACATAGCCTGACAACCTACGTTTGATCCCCAGGACCCACAAGATGGAAGGAGAGAGCCAGTTCACGCAAACATTCCTCTTCCTTCCTCATGCATGCTTCCTGCACACCAGACAAGCAAATGCACCTGAAAATTTAAACTTTTTTTTTAGGCCGAGGCATATTCTTTACACTGCCTTGTTGCAGAAAATTTCTTATTCTTCAATAAATTTTATTTCTGTGATCAGTAGTGATTTGGAACCTGTCATTAGATACAACAATTAATAAATACAGAGAGCAAAAATATGTGTGTGTGAGAGAGACAGAGACAAAGACGGGGTGGGGCTCTTGGAGACTGTCATCCTAAGCAGGCTTACGAAGAGTTTATTTGCAAAATTAGTGTTTTGAACTTTGTTTTTCCTGTTGTTTCCCAGCGTAAGCACCGTGAAGCGCACAGGGCTCATCTGAGCGTCTGGATGTCAGGCTCATCGTGCTAATTCTCAAGTGTGTTTGAGCCGTCTGCAATGCCTTCAGTCCTGCCCTGGATGATACCCATCCTGTGTTGAAGTAGACAAGGCCTGTCTTCCTCAAGAAGCAGAGAGGAAAAGGTATCCTAGGCTGACGTAATACAAAAAGCCTAGGCAGAAAAATCCTGCCATCTTCTGAACACTGGATGGTGGAACCGCTCCTGTCTGCCTGAGGATGAAGGGCGGAGGCAAGGGATGCTGAGACATGGTTTGTGAAGTAGGCGGACCATGGCAGACCATCACTAGCGAACATGTTCTGCTACGTCCAGAGAGCACTAGGGGACAAACTACTGAAGGTTTGAAGTATATCAGGGATCTCTGCTCTGAACAATCAAATGTCAGCAAAATGTAAGGTTATTAGAGAAGACAATATTAGAGGAAAGATGCTAATTGTCATCCCCAGATACAAGTTAGAGATCAAATCAAGCTGGTCAGAGGGGCATGCAGACAGGCAGAATCAAAGATGCGGAGAGTCGGCAGTGACGGGTCTTGAAAACGGAAGGGGTTAGGTATGGAAACAGGCGTGCTGGCAGCCAGCTGGTCAGATGGGCCGGGATGGGGAAAGCCTCTCCAGCTCAGGTCTTCTGGGTTCTGTGCTGCACCCCTGAACTTTAAGTGCGCAGAAACACAGAGCCAGAAGCCAAATAGCATCTGTGCCCTTTACAGGAAGTCTCAGATGCTCTCAATGTGGTGGAAATTCTCTGTTGGCCTTGGGTGTCAACGTGACATGAGCTACTCCATGTCTGAGTGCTCCAAGATTCCTGTAATTTCTTAGAGGATAGTCACTTCCTTAATCCAGTGGCCCATCGCCCCTGTCTGCAGAGCCACACCCATGCTTCTCCAGACTCTCGGAAGATCCTGCAGAACACTCTGAGCATGTGGTGTGAGAGTCCCCTCTCCTCAGAACACTGCGAAGGACTGGCAAACAAGAGGCCCTGGGACACTTGGGATTCTCCAGGGTTTGTCCCTTCCCCCCTCCCCCCCTCCCCCTTCCCTCCTTTGTCATTCCCTCTCTCCCTTTCCAACCCCTTCCTTCACTCAACTCTGCAGACGCTCTGAATCAGAACACCAAGAAGCCTCCTAAATTCCACTGGACATGACGCACAGGTGCTCTCTTAGTCTCTCGGAAGGCAGGAGTCAGGGCAGTGCTGAGCATGGACCCTCAGGAAGCCTCAGGGGACATCCAGAAGCCCAGGCGTCTTGGGGTCTAAGCTCTAGACTAAGAACTATTCACTCAGCGTGCGGCAGCAAAACAAGTGTAATAATTTGATTTCTCATAGCCTCTGTCACTCTGGTCTATTTATTTCCCAGTGATTTATTAATATCTGCTCCACCTGCCTCGGTCTGAAGTGGGCCTTGTGCTGCCTAATGCCTTCCTCAGGATGGAAAGAAATGGAGGGAGCCAACGGGATTATGACTTATTTTCCAATGTCGAATTTATAAAAAGATCTTTTGTCAGACATTGCATAGTGGTCTGCAGGATGGAATTAATCCTATGAATAACATGGCGAGCCTCACCTGCAGTAGGTGCTCTGTTTGAGGAGGGATCGATGAGGCTTGCTAAATATTATTTTTACTGTTGATAAAGCTTTTCATAATCTCAGGCTGCAAACATAGAATAAATGGACAGCTGTGAGTGTGTTACACTGGAGCTAGCTGACAATGGCCTGCCCACCTGTCCCCAGGCCGTCTGTCTCTCCACTGACAATTCAGAATGAGAGAAATGATTCCTCTCAGGGCCTGGAATCTACACTTTGCATCTACAGCCCACACACAACCTCTCCCAAGGAACACCGCTTGTGACATAGGAACACATCTGACTGGTTCCACTGTGTAACCAAAGTCACCCCCAAAGCCTTGGTCTCTTATCCTTTGCTCGGTGGCCTCATGATTCATGCTTGCAAGGTGAACATATATTGGCCTACAATGCCATGTTGATTGTCACAGTGTCCAAGTTCACAATATAACTCATTTCACAGTATGAATGCAATAAGCCCACTGCTGTCTTTGCCACAGACCACCAAGGGCTTACAGAGACCCCTTCACCACAGGGTACTACTCTGCTGTCCCTGGCTTCCCACTCAGAGAATTATTTAAAGACTCCTAACTATGATGACTTAAAATCTGAAGCCCCCCAAAAAATCTGGAAAGAATTTAAATTTTAAAAAGTATCCCTGGATAAAAAGTAGACATTAAATTTTATTCTAGCATTTTAATTACATTCATCAAAGCCAGAAAATGTCTTTGCTCCCCTTTTGTCTTTTACAGAGATGCGTGAGCTCTTCTGTGAAGACGGTAGAGGGAAGTACAATAAATAACAGCACATTCATGTCCCATGGCCTTCATACGATCCATTCTCTCTCCCAAGATGAAAAGAACTTAAGGGGAAATCAGATTCTATAGGGATCAGCAAATTACTGCTCACTTTTTAAAAGGGCTCCATGGAGAAAGAGTAACATTTGATGAAATCCTGCCTTCTTGGCTCTCAAGCCTCACATGTCCCCTTTAGAGCTCAGGAATATTCTGGAAGAAGGTTTCAGATGCCACCCAGCCCTGGGAGTCAAAACAGATGCATTGCTGAGAAGAGCTTCTTCATTAGGACGTGGAGCCTGTAGTTATACTTTCAATCAGCGCTGTAACTTCCCCTCGCAAGGGCTTTCACTGATTTCGGGACCACCTAAGGCTCTGAGCAGAACACAGCAACACAGTTTGAGATGTTTCTGTGATGTTCCATACATCATATAGTTGCTAACAACCTGTCAAAGTCATCCTGACACCAAACTGAGAAGCTGATGGTTTGGGTAACATATTAGAGGAGATGAAAAAGAGAGAGAGAGTCCTCATTACTGTAATAAAACCAGCCGAGACACACTGAGAATCAATTACTGATTGTGACCTAATGAACCAACCCTCAGTCAAGTAGAGAACTGCACAGAGCCTCGTACATTATCAAATGATTTAGGATGGAGAGTGTCTGAAGACGGCAACAAGTCGAGGCAGATCCGTTTTCTTAAATTGTGGCTGACTTAATTACCTTGTTCCTGAGCAGAGAGATCAAACGGGCAACTTAAGGTGCTAAAGCTCTGAGCCAGCTGGAAATGGAAAGGAAATAATTAACACCAACAAGAGCTATGTCGAAGGTTGTGGCACCTCCTGACAGGAGCAAGGAGACTCAAAGTTAAGGCAGGTGTGAAGTCCTTGATGAGCGAGCCCTTGCTCTGCCCGCCTGGCTGGGTTTGGCCAGGTTGCCTGTGGCAGCTATGTATGGAAGAATCCAGTTGGGAGAGCCAGGAACTCAGAGGTCACAGCACAGCTGGGAGACCGTAAGTTAAATCCACCCGAGGACCTGCCTGCAGATGGCCAGGATTCCCAGTACAAGGCGGAGGGAAAGGCAAATTCTTATTTGTAATTCTTATTCTACTGCCCACATTGTGTGCCTGGGAGAGAAAGCATAATGGAGACTAAATAAAAAGCTACAAAGTTCTTGTCTCTGTTGATCACCTAGGTCACACCCAGTTGTATTGGCCGGCATTACAAGTAGAACCACTCAAAGGGACGAGAGCTCGAAAGAAACCAGTTTGTGAGCAGAAGCTTCTCTGGTTCTTATATTAAAGTCTCAAAACCAGTTTTTAATTTATCTGTCTCTATAGTGCCCTTTCTCTTCTACAGGATAAGGTGGTAAGAACCCCAGAGCAAAGCATGCTGGGACCCTTCCTGCCAAAGATGAAGTTTCTGGGTACAAGGTCCTCCATGTCACAGGAATTCACAACAGAGAGGACAAGGAAGAGGCACAGGCTTTGGGTTGGCATCTCTCCATCTTCCCTGGACATGCCCAGGCAGCGTCTTCTCTAGCTGCGCTACTTCATGGGGAGACTGGCTGTATTAACACAAGGCTTCATGATGCCAGCTCATGTGCCAGTCACAAAGGGATGTGTGGGATTAATCTTTCCACATCACTGACGAGTCAGTCCCATGAGCACAGCAGGTGGCGGCATCTGAAGGCGCTGACACACCTCAGGAAGGGTTCACAAATGGTGACTCATCGCTAAGGACTGACACATGAGTGAGTCACAGCTGGGACAGTATCTGGACAACTGGGCTTCTGAGAAAGGTCTGGGCTGGGCTGTGCGCTGTGCGTGGGAGGCCTCCAGTCAGAGCCATCAGAGGTGCGTGTGCGTAGGACAGACCCGGGTGGGGCCAGAAACTGTATGGTTCTAACAAACTTCAGACACAGCCTCTGACTTAGCCAGGCCCTGAAGGTCATCCTCGGACTAGCAAAGGCTTAGCACCTCGGTTTGTTTTCAGCGGGGAGGGGTGGGGTGGGGTGGGGGATGGGGGAGGGCTTATTCGAACACGCCAAATTCTAGGAGTATAATTTAAACCCTGAGAGCAGCTTACTACTCCAAGGGAGGTGGTGGAGTCAGAGACCTCTGGGAAGGATTGGGGACACCAGTCTGCTTCACCAGCCCAGCCATTAAGACGCACTTTGAAGAGTACAGTCTTCTCAGTCCCCACAGAAACAAGCCAATAGGTGGTAGGAAGCAGACTCCCCAGGGACGGTGATGCATTCTGATCAAGCCCAGGAAAGGGCAGCACAAGCCCAGCCATCCAGGCCTGCGGGTCCTTCCCCACTACCTGGCTCACTGCTAGTTGAGCCTAACCTGAGAGCCAGGGATTATCATCAGAAATAATTTCCACATCAACGGCACACGGACAAACCCTGAGGCCATTGCTTGACTGGACACTTCACATAGACAGCAAACACCTTCCAGTCTGCTCCTTCCTGAACTGAAGGCTCCAAAAGAGAATCACATGACTCCCAGAAGCTCCATCAAGAGTGCGTGCCTGTGCCTGCTGTGGCCCCCACTGCCACCAGGGACGCCGGACCCAGCCATCACTCCACGCTGCTCTGCTGCATGCCACCTTGCCCTCCTGAAGGCTGTGATTCATTGCATTTAATATTGTCCCGAGTCTCTCTCCAGGGAATGCTGCAGGAATGTTTTTTTCCAAGCCATTTAAAGCAGTCTACAGTCTCCATTCTATAAAATAGCTACTTTATTAACATAAGGCCACAGCAGCGAGGAGCTCAGCCAGTACATGGCCACAAAGTAGTCCTTAGTAAGGGGAATGTTTTAGATTACTTTGCCCTTAACTACCACCCACAGTCTGTTTGTTTTGTTTTTTGTTTGTTTCTTTCTTTCCAAGCAGGATTAAGGTGAAAATCCTTTGTGTGAAATGCAAAGGCCAGAAGGCCAGAAGGAGAGATGCAGGGGTGTAAACACCTGTCACCAGGCTGGCTCTCAGGTCCCTCCACTCTGATGCTGGATTATAGAAGGAAAGGAGATGTTACAAGTCTGTCCCCTTTACCTCATACAGAGGAGACACAGCAGCCCACATACACATCCCTGCTGCTGAAAATCGCCCCAGTTTTCCTCATCTTCTGGCTAGTTATCTCCAGGATAAACGCATGAGCCGCTCCCAGCACATACATGGAAACCAGCTTTTTTCTGGACCTGGGTTGTTCTGTTCTCTGGATACTCAGAAAAATTAGTCTCACCCAGGACCCAGATTCATTTCCCTCTGAACCAAACATCACATCATAGGGTGAGTCACTACTGTCTGAAGCAGCGTGATTTAAAAAGTCCTGTTCTGATCACAGCTACTGTTTAGCGTGTATATGCAGAGATCTCCTCTGAGTTTGAACAGATTAAGTCTTGTGCACCGAACAATGTTTCTGAGAAACCTGTGAACCTGCATCCAGGCTGCCTTTCTGAGACCAGTTTCCCTAACTATCTTTCCAGGACAACTTCTGCTGTCAATTTTTGAGGCAAATTTCTGGCAGGTTTCAAAGACAACACTCAGAGTCACTTCTGAAAGTGATTTCCAGAAACCATCTCTAGAGCATATTTCAGCAGGCTGACTTCTGGAATGGAACTCCTTGGGCAATGCCTCTGAGACAGGACTTCTAGAAGAAGCTATGGACATGACACATGGGACTGTTACAGCTGTGAGTATGCCTGGCCACTTCAGGCCATTCCATTGCCTATTGGACATGATACTTATGGAAAGCAGGACAAGATTCAGGAAGCATGGCCCAGCAACTTTGATAAGGCCAGCTTACCAGTTCAGACGGTGCTGGGCGGAACCTCTCTGCGGCTCCTGTTGCTGGGTTGAGTGGGATGGGGGTTCACTGTCTTTCTTGACCATCGGGGTGTCCCCCAGAAAAATCGGGCTCTTACTTTCAACAGATTCAAGAAAATGATAGTCTTACTTGTCTAATCTTAGCTTCTTTTATCCTGAAGCTCCGAAGCTCCACTATCCCAAAGTTTTTTCCTTCCATTTTTTGCTCCACATTGTGTCATAAAACTTCACTATTCCGAGCACTCCCCAATATTAAAAATTGTGATGGTCCACCCTAATATTTTAGGCCCCACGTTGGGTGCCAATTCTGATAAGACCAGCTTACCAGTTCAGACGGTGCTGGATCGGGGATAGACTGAAAAACCGGAACACGCACACACTGTATCTTGAGTTCACAGGGGCCAAACTGGCCTCATGGTTTATTCTTAGATTCTTATACCCTTCCCCACCAGAGATATACATGTAGTTTCCAAGACAATGATCACAACGGGTGAACCAGGTGTGCTTGCAAGCATGAGGTTAATGATCACGAGGTAGAAGGCATAGGTATAGTCACATGGTTACAATCAATCAAGGTGAATCAAAATATATACAAAACATTATTGTTCTGTAGTTAACCATAAAGCCATAATCCTGCTTTGTGAGATTAAGAAGGAAGGTCTCTTTAAGTAATCTTTGACTTCCCTGAAATGAGCTGCCTCTGGGCTTGTCTTTTTTACAACTTAGCCTTGCTCAACAGCTATCCCAAATGAGATTTAGGCAAAGGCACACAGCAGAATTTGAGCTCAAGGTCAGAGGGCTCTCCACACAACTTGGAGATGAGAAGCCCAGGCCCAAGTGGTGACTCACTTCATAGAAAAGTCTGGAAGTTCCTGAAACCAGCTGCACATCCTGGACATCTATACCCCAAGATCTCACAAGCACACTCTGATAGAATTTACCAGTGTGGAGACTCCCCCTTAAGGGATGCCCGTTCCCAGATGAATGCCACTCTGAATGTATGCTGCATGCTGTTTGACTTTTGTGTAGCATGGCAGCACAGTGTAAAATATTTTCCATGATAGTTTACAAAAATAAAAAAAGACCACAACGATGAAATTTCTGGTAACCCACTCTAGCGATGACCACAGGTACCAAAGCAGTCAAACACAGGGAATAGCTCTGCACCTGGGCTGCAGTCAGCTCGGGCCATAACTACCCCTCTTTGAACACCTGTGTCTAGCTGCACGCACACTCCACTCTAAACAATGGAATAACTTTCTCCTCCTTGGACACCCCTAAAAACTCTCCTTTAGCAGATAGCTTCTAGTCAAATAAATCTGGGAGTGGAGTGAAAGATAGGGGCCAATCCAGCCTAGACTAGTTTGGAATGCATGTGCAATAAGGCAAACTGGCCTCTGAGCAAACTTTTTTGGGAAACTTCCTATTTACCATCATAAAAATGCAGAATTATGAGTGCATATGATTAAATCAGATGCATCATGGGAAGGGACATGCCCAGTAAGCAAAGGCTTACATAATCTAAGCCTGCCAATCAAACAGAGAGTGACCCTGCTATACCCCTTACCAATCAAGCTTCTCTTCCTTTTCAACCCCACAAAAGACAACCCGGTTCAATTGCTGAGGCTCCTGAGTACATCCTCACTTGGGGGACACCTGCTCCTTGCGGTGTATCTGACCTGTGCTATCCTTTCCCTGCTTTCCAGTCTGTAGCCCAATTTAAATCCCCAAATGAGTCACCAGGAACCTGGCATCACCCATCCTAGACCCCAGGCACCAGTGACAGCAGGATTCTGTGGGATCAATTCTCAGTCTTCCCAAACCCATTTCAGAAAACTTCACAAGGGGCCTGTGTGAGGTCATTGTCTGCCAAATGTGACAAACCAGAGTTCAAGCCCCAGAAGCCACAGGGTAGAAAGAGAGAAAACTGACTGCCAAAAAGTGTTCTCGTACCTCTTACATGGGAATTGTGCGTGCGCATGCATATGCATGTGTGTACACACACACAGTAAACAAGCAAACAAACAAGAGTAAATGTTAAGAAGAAATTAAATAACAACGTTCATTATTAGGTCTAGTCAAAGTTGTTACGCATGGGCTTTATTTATTTATTTATTTATTTATTTATTTATTTTTATTGAAAATAGATTTTTTTATAGTATCCCCTCCTTCAACTCCTCCAGACCTCCACCCCCAATACCCCCCCAACTCCTCCAGACCTTCTCTATCCCCCTAACCCCCCCCCAAACTCTTTCTCTCATTAGAAAACTAAGAGCAGCCTTTAGATGACAGCAGTGAGCATTCTGCCTTCTCTGCTCTGGGCTGAGATGCACACACTACTTCATGGTTTCCAGAGAAAACCACAGGGACCCCTGAATATCACTCCTGCTTGTCGGGATCAACCAAAGCGGGCCCCACAAACCATTGCCCCAGTGTTCAGAAGAATCCAAACCAGCAGTTTGGCTTCCCTTTGCCCTTTGAGCAGAAGAACCCAAGCTCATCAGACCTGTGAAAAGACTGAACTGAGGCGACACAAGAAGGTCTTGCTATCCGAAATCTTCTAGCATGCCGTGCCACCGTGGCCTCCCTGAAGGTCCTGGGATGCCTTCTTCCACAGAGAGCCTGGCAACTCAAATCCTGCTGTATATAGACACATGACCAGTGTGAGCTTTTGCTGGCAGCCATAGACAGATGCTGCCACATGGTTCCCCAGATCTCCCTGCCCCCTCGTCATGGCGGTTAGCTCTGGTCTCCAGTAGCCCATGCCTGGCGTGATTTGATACCGCCTTCTCTCTCTGTACTTTCTCCTCTAGAGAACATTGACATTGTCACCTGAGACAGGAGCTGTTCGTAAACATTTGATGAGGAAATGAGGAAATGCTAAAGGAATGAGCAGACAGGAGTCTCTTCCAGGACACAGAGGACCAAGAGCCCAGCCTCAGACTGTCTCCTCAGCTCCACCGTCCTACCCCCGCATCTTGCTGACTGTGTGCCATCTACAGGAAAGCAGCATAAAGCCGGAAATGACAGAACACCAGGCTCCTGAGTGCTGGGATTGCAGGCATTGGCCACCACACCCATCTTCCAGCACACTCTGAAATTCTACCTGGCACTGCCAGTTCTCAGAGATAGGATTCCATGCGTATCGGTTCCTCAGCAACCTCCAAGGCCCTTGGGTAGCTCACAGTTTCAGAGCACAGTCCCTCACGGTGGAGACGGCATGGCAGCAGCTGGTCACATCGCATCCACAGCCAGAACGGGGATGACAGCTCTCACCCAGCGCACTTTCTCCTTTGCATCCAGTAACAGGTGCTAGCCCACGAAGGGTGCTGCCCACATCTAGTTAATCCAATATGAATAACCCCTCCCTGAGATGGCAAAGATCTGTTGCCATGGTGATTCTGAGTCCTATCAAGTTGACCATCAAGATTAGACACTACAATTTGTTATTTGATTCCCATTGTCTGCCTCTTTCTTGCCTTCCTTTCTTGTCTGCTGGCACACTAATCAGATGATTTAAGGTCTACACGGGTGTCTCTGTCCAGATCTCTTGGGTTATTTCTAAGGGTTGCTCTAGGGATTACATAGAGAGCTTTAACTTGTATCTACGTCCAAGGAAAATGGTGCTGCTCAAAACCACAGCACCGAGAACGGAACCATTTGGTGTTCTGTCCCAGGCTTCTTAGACTGGTGTCAGTTGAGACTAGTTTTCTCCAGAGAAAACTTTAAAGAAACCCAGACGTATAGATATATAAAATAGATACGCAAAGTTGACATTTACTTTATAATAAATCATAAAGAAGTGTACTTTATGACAGTCATTTTGTATGCACATGATTTTACCACTTATTCAGGAAGAAAGCAAATTCACATACTAATGAAATGGATGAACTTTGTTTATTTTTACATAAAGAACTGAATCTTGGGGAGATGCTATGAGCAGATGCGTTCAAATCCCTAACGCCAATATTAAAAAGCTGGAGGTAGCTTCATGAGTCTGTAGTCTTAGCATTTGG
>JAMJFZ010002146.1:0-77751 GCA_026225945.1 Cricetomys ansorgei
CTTGAGACATCTTACTTGCCCCTCTTTGTACCATTCTTTCAAGGTGACATGGTTTTATACCAATTGTTTTGATTATCTTTTATAATAAATTGCAACAATTTGCAATTTTTGGAAATTTAAATATTCTATTCACTAAAACACCCTTCCAAAAGAAATACAAATTTGACCAAGCACGGTGTGACATATACTTATAATTCTAGCACTCCAAAGTTAAGGCAAGAGGATCTCAAGTTGGAGACCAGCCTGGGCTACATTGTGAGACCCTGCTCAAACAAAAAAGGTAACACCATAATACATCATGTTTAACAGGCAAAGCCAAAAATACTATCTACCTAACCTAGAAACTTTGAGAAATATTGTACCCTCTTATCTAACCACCATATAAGGTAACATCTGAGAAAAGTCTGAGCAATGAGCTGTTTAGAAATAGAATACAACTTTTGTATGCCAATCCTTTTCTACAGCTTTAAGAGACAAGAGACCCAAGCACTCCCATGACATTTTACTTAAATTGGTAGAAGAAAAAAGTCAACTGAATTTGACATACCATTTCATGACAATGTTTAAAAACAATTAAAAATAAAAGCATGAAATAAAGAGATTTATATCAGTGATAATGTTTCAGCAACTCACTTCAGTTTGGCAAGCCTGTCCCTTGTCTGATTAATTTCTTTGGATTTAGAATGAAACCAGTCTTCAAGCTTGTTTCTTGTTAGGAAAATACCCCAACAGTGAAGTTAGTTCATCACTGTGCCTAGATTTTATTTTTCTGATTTGTTCATCTTTGTCAGCCTATAATGAAAATATAAAACAAAACAAATCATCTTCAAAAAGTCAAGCCTGTATCTCCACATTTTATTAAAAACAAAAATAAATTTTGGGGATTGGTGCGATGGTTCAGCAGGTGAAACTATTTGCCACAAAGACCTGATTACCCCTTAAAGGAGAGAACACAATGTGCTCATGCTCTCCCTCCCCCTCCCTCTTTCTCTCTCTCCCTCTCTCTGTAGTATTTTGAGAGTCTCACTCAGTAGCCCTTACTGGCCCGGAACTCACAGAGATCCATCTGCCCCTGCCTCCCAAGTGCTGGGATTAAAGGTGTGCTCCACTATAGGCGGCTACAAAGCATATGTATGCTCATAAACAAACACTAAAAACTACTAAATAATAAGTAAAAATTTTAAATGAATTAGTTAAATTGAATAAATTCTGGAATGACTGAAAATACAATAAAATATTTGTGTGTGCATGCACTCCAACCATGTATGGAGGTTAAAGGACAACTTTTGTCTTGGCTCTTTTCCTCCCATCACTTGAATTCCAGGGAGTAAACTCAGATGGTCAGGCTTGGCAGCAAGCATCTTTACCTTCACGACATCTCCCAGGTCCCAAGGTTTTTTTAAAGCCAGAGTAACAACTCTAATGTCATAAAAAATTTAAATTTCTATATGTTAAAAGTTACCAACAATGAACACGTTTTTGTGTTTGTACTTCTGGGTTTTTTGTTATTAAAATGTGTCCTTTTCCAGGTTCAATGGCATATGACTATAGTCTAAGCTAAAAGACTGAGGCAGGAGAATCACTTGAGTCCACTGAATCAGAGAACAGCAAGGACACTATAGCTAGAGCCTATCTCAAAAATAGTAACAACAACTTAAAAAAAAAAAAGTTTTAAAAGTCTATTTTATAAGCCTATTTTTAAAACAAAGTTCTTGTAACCTCTAAATACAAAGCCAATAACAAATCAATACTTCCTAGCCTACAGACTACAAATGGAAGATAAGTTACTTTACATACCAACTAGTAGAGCTAAAACAGAAGGAAAATCCTACTTTGTCTTTGGTCAGCATCTCCATCTGCGTGCGGGTTGTTGTATGATGATTTAACTGCTCCATCTCCTGGTCCAGCTTCCGCAAGCTCCTGTCCAGGTCAGCTTTTTCATTTTGGAGGCTTATTACCTCTGATCTTAGAGTTTCTACATTGCTATTTTTCTCAGCCTTGCTTAGTTCATGTTCCTAATCAATAATTCAAACAAAAGCACATTTATGTATTCTGTACCAGAATTAAGATAATGAGAAAGTTTAATAGAAATTACCTCTCAGGATCACTTGCTTTGAAGCAGCTCTTTCTACTGTTTGGAGAATGCATTGTTCTTTCTTTTAATAAACCTTCAGTTTTGCCACTAAAAATAAAAATCATTCCCAAGAGCACCAAAATACTACTTTTTGCTTATATCCAAAAGAGGGAAAAAAAAAAAAAAAACAAAAAACAAAAAAAAAAAACCCCAAAACTTATATACGTTTTGGGAAAAATCTTATTCAGGTTACTATACTACTCTGGTATGATAATTAGTAAATAAACCCAGAAGGGTCCAACAGAAAGGAGAAATTAGAATCAGAAAAAAATTAGGAGGGGCTGAAGAGATGGCTTGGTGGTTAAGAACACATGCTGCTTTTCCAGAGGGCCCGGGTTCGATTCCCAGCACCCATGTCAAGCAGCTCACATGCCTCCGGCCTCTGGGCACCTGGATCCCATGCACATACCCACAAAGACACAGACACATAAGCATAATTACAAACAAATCTTTAAAAGAAAAAGAAAGAAATTAGGAGAAATGTACCTATGTAGATGGATTAATAACTCTCAGTCACCATTTAGGTATTTCTCAATCTCCATGTAACTCACATACTGCTTGGCGTGTAGAAACCACAAAACCAGTGTGATGTGGTCCCTCTCTGGCACTGTACTCTGACAACACCATGATAAACTGCACACTGATGAAAACGTACACTGCAGTGGCCAGTTACCAAGACACATCAGTTTACCTAAGTCATGGATGTGGGACACAAAGGCCTGACACGCAGTAGGATGCTTACTTTGAAGAGAACAGAGATGTGAAAGAAGAAGACAGAAGCAAGGGGAAAAACTCCAAACGAAGAAAATGGCCAGGAATGTTTGTTTACCACAGAATAAGTGGTAACAAGTCAACAATCCCATAAAACTTCACTGTGTGGAAACTAACTGGAAAAACTCTTGCTTTTAGCTTAGGTCAAATGCCAAGGTACTTGTAGTAAAATCACCTCACGTTGCTGTTTGGGACATGTCTGTGAGACACACTCACAGGAGACTTTGACTTAAGAGAACCCAAAGGTTCTCATTTATAACCCACTAGTTTCTAGAGACAAAGAGCTGATGACCCAGGTATTTAAGTAAACTCAGTTGATACAGGAGTATTAACTGAAGTGCCACCATCTCAGCGTGAGCAAGATACTTTAGAATGCAAGATTCTAGGCATCTTAGACTGAGATCGCTCACTGGTAACGTGATTACTTGGAGAGCTTACAGCTCTTGTGAGCTCCCGGTCCAGCTCCAGAATTCTGTCTGATGAGCCCTCCAGCTGCTGCAGTTCATTCTTCACGTTCCTCAGCTCGGTCTGCTTCTTAGTGAGGATTTCTGTTTTCAGCTCGATCATTCTTCCCAGTCCACTTTTCCTGTCCCTTATCTCATCAATCTGCCTTTGCTTCTGAGTTTCTTTTTCTGTAAGGTCGTTCTAAATGTCAAGAATGCTCATTAGTAATTCTTTCATTAGACAACTAAGGAAACTTCCCTTTAAAGTAACACAAGCAGAAGAAAATATAGGAGGAAATACTTTGTAAAACTGTGAAAAGCACTTCCCAGAGGTGACCATTAGTAACCGTGAGTAAACTTTTTTGCAATTATCTTCAAAAAGAAATTCTACTTAAAATAAAATCTTCGCTCTACACTTTGCTTCTATTTTTATCCTTATGAATTAAAAAAAAAAAATGTTTTTAAAGGATTTTTTTCCAACTTAATAGCCCAACACTACAGGGTATTAATCTAAAAATGTAACAAAGACAGGCTTACTTGAAAAGTTTATCAAATCATCTAACGAATCTGACACAAACCTGGATTTCAAGATATTTACCAAAAGCTGGCTGGCGGTTTGAGCATCTCTTTCCTGTCTCTCTTTCACAAGTTCGTGAAAATTTTTAATCTGTCTTTCACTGAACGGTCCACGCTCAAAACCATCCAATTCGAGATGTGTGGCCAAACATTGAATTAATGAATCTCTGGCTCGGATATGTTCTTGATGGCGATCTGCCTGGAGTTGTAGACGACCTTTATTTAAAAACATAAATTCTTTTTTGGCTGATTTTTAAAGGCTGTGGTAATAGTAAATTCATACGCAGTTGTAAAAAATAACCCAGTGTAATCTCTTACATACTCTGCCCGTTTTGCTCTAATGGAAACTATGTAACACTATAGTATAAAGTTTGTATAACCCATCAGGTCTATTCAAATTCTTCAGAGTTATTTGTACTCATTTGTATGTATGCATTAAGTTTCATATAATTTTTTAAAAGATTTAAAATTTTTGTATATATGTATATATGTGTGTGTCTGTGCCACATGTGTGCAGTGCCCATGGAGACAAAAGGGCATTAGATACTTGGGACCGGAGCTTACAGGGGACTGTAAGTCACCCAATGTGGGTTCTGGGAACCAAAGTCAAGTTCTCTGGAAAAGCAACAAATGTCTTAACCTCTGAGCCATTTCTCTATCCCCAAGGTCTATATAACTTTATCCTGGGTCAGTTCATATATCCAAACAGCGGTGCAGATACTAAACAGTTTCAACACCATGACAATCTTCTTGTTCTGTAACCATAAGCACACCCATCTTCCTCCTGTCCCTCCTTCTATTCACTATCCCTAGCAACCATGAATTTGTTCACTAGGTCCTCAATTTGACATCTCAGAATATTACAGAAATGAAAGCACACTATTCAGCCTTGTGAGACTGGATGTTCTCAGTGTGATTCTGTGGAGATTCTTCATTCATGAAGAAATGTATGTTCTAGAAGGGAAGAAGCCGATAAGGTCTGTACCTTACCCTGCTCTACAAGCAGCTCTGCTTTTTCTTGGTTGAGGAGCCGTGCTTCTTTACTCAGCTTCTCCAGTTCACGCTGACAGTCTACCAAGCGCCTTTCTTTCTCCCTCACTGTTCTCTGGTGATTGTGATACAAGTCATTTAGTTGCTCATCAGTCCCTTGAAAAACCTGTGTCAAACCAAAATAGATGCCTTTAATGTATTATTAATATGACAACCATCCTGACACATCAAATAGAAATAAAACTTTATTCAATATCCATTTTAATAGAAGTATCACAAGCATCAAGATTCAGGTTTGCTTTTTCCCCAAAATAGGGAAACGAAAGGGTTTAAATGCAATTCGTTTTTATGACAATCCCTGAATTTTCATTAGAACAAAATTTATCATCACAAACCGTTTCCATTTTCTGTTCTAATTCACTGTTATCTTTCTCCATTTGCTTCTTTCGGCTATCCAAGGCTTTAATTTCATTGTCAAGTCTCATTATTTTAGAGAGGTTGTGTTCAATTTCTTTAAGGCGATTCTGAAAGTAAAGGTATATTCTACATAAATGGAATTCATTCTGGCTTACATCATTGAGAAAGGGACATAAGTTATGCAAGGATCATTTAATAAGATACCACCATTTAGTACTAACAGCAGCACTATAAACAAGGCACTCGAGACACAATGTAAAGCTCAGGACACCATGAAGCCCATACCCTGCTTTCAACAACTCCCATGTGAGTCATCTGTTCATATCCCAGCTATGATATATGAAACGCTACGGTACATGAAATGCCACATTTTAACTATTTATGTTAAACTGATAAGAACAGATACTACACTCGATTTTAGTCAAAGGCCACAGAGTGATTTATTATTATTCATGTATACATGCATGTATTTATGTGTACATGCCCAAGGAGGTCAGACAGGTGCTGGACCCCTGGAGCTGGAGTTACAGACAATTGTGAGCTGCCCAGTATGAATGTTTGGAATTGAACTTGGATCCTCCAAAAGAACAGTGAACCCTCTTAACTGATAAGCTTTCTCTCCAGCCTATGAAAAGTCATATTTTAAGAATAAAATTCTTAAATGACTTTGATTTTTTTTTTAATTTAAATTTTGATGACGATGATGATTTAGTGCTGAGGCTTGATCCTTGGCTTCATCCATAATAGGCAAGCATTTATCACTGAGCTATGGGCCCGGCCCTCTTTGTTGTCGTTGTTCTGGTTTTTATTGACACAGGATCTCATGTAGCCCACACTGGCTTTAAACGATGTAGCCAAAGATAACCTTGAACTCTCAATCTTTCTGCCTACACTCATCAAGTACACCAGACATTCATGTGGTATACAGAAATACAGGCAGGAAACACCCATATACATAAGATAAAAATACATCACACTAGTAATATATCTTATGTTCTATACACTAATGGATACTAAGTAATCACCATACACACAGGAACTTCCTTTGTTCCCTCGTATATCCCCAGAAGTGTTTAATGTTAGCTAAATGAAAGAGATTTGAACAAAGTAATCTTATTAATAACAATGGTCATATCACTGATTAATGTCCACTGTATACCAGAAAATACCAGGTGCTACCCTAGGTTTTCTCTGACCGTAAGACCACAAACTAAGTAGCTCAGTCAGAAGACTTGACCAACTTGGACAAAGCTTCACAGACCAGGCTGGAAAGCAAGTCTGGTACAGGCACACACCTGTAATCCTGGGGCTGAGAAGGTAAAGCAAGAGAATAACAAATTGTTTATCGTGGGTAACAAAGTGAAACCTCATTCTCAAAAACTCAAAGAAATAAGAATGGGCCAAACAAGACTAGAGGTAAGACTGGAATGCAAGTCCTTCTTGAGCTTGCAGACTGAAGCACAGATACTTGGCACACAGGAAGTACTGAGTAAATGCTACTAAACACATACATTTCCCGAAAGCCTTCTTATAAATCACAGGGTTCTGCTGCCCTCATCTAGGCTCTGAAAAGAGGTAGGGAAGATGATCCCCTGATCCTAGTCTAGGAATCTAAGGTTACCCTGGGCAAAGGTCTAAGACCCTGTCTCATAGACAAAGAGACATAAAGCCCAGAAGAGGGTATGAAGAAGGAACAACCAAAGTCAAGTATGTATGAAAATACCATAAGAAACTAATTTGAAAGCTGGTTAAAACAACAACACAGGGCCCAGAAAACTATACTAATTTACAAATACGTTATATAAAAATTCCAAATTTTGTACAATATCAAGAACACTCTTAAAATTATAAAAATTCTCCACAAAGACCTGTTATTTTGGAAATCTCAAAAAAGAACAACAAAAAAAAGGTCAGGTCTAGCTGTAGCAGTGCTTAATAGCTAAGACCTGTGCCAACCACTCACTCACAATATGCTGACTTCCTAATCCAACCTCTCCCGGCAATTTAAAGACTGACTGTCTATGCCAGGCATGGTGGTGCACACCTTTCATCCCAGCACTCAGGAGGGAGAGGCAAACAGATCTCTGAGTTCTACAAACCGAGTTCCAGGACAACCTGGGCTACACAGAGAAAACCCTGTCTCGAAAAACCAAAATAAGCAGATAACAGATAGACAGATGATAGATAGTAAAGACTAACTAACACAGACCTAAAACATTAGTAAGATTTTAGTATCTGATAATACACACACACACACACACACACACACACACACACACACACACACACACATGCACGTGCGCCCCCGAGCTCTCTCAAAGTTCATGTAAAGATAAGGTTGTTTTGGGCTGAAGACATGGCTTAGTGGTTAAGAGCAGCTCCATTACATCACTCACATGGTGACTCGCAGTATCTGTAACTCTAGTTCCAGGTGATCAGATACCCTATTCTGGCTCCCATAGGCACTGTATGCACATGGTGCACAGATATAACACGCAGACAAAACATCTATATACACAAAATAAAAACAAATGTTTTTTTAAAAAGGTACTTTAGACTGGATGGTGGTGGTGCACACCTTTAATCCTACCACTGGGGAGGCAGAGACAGGTGGATCCTTGAGTTTGAGGCCACTTTGGTTTACAGAGCAAGTTTCAGAACAGCCAGGGCTACATAGAGAAACTCTGTCTCTAAAATCCAAAAATAGGTAGGTAGGTAGGTAGGTAGGTAGATGAATGAATAAATAGGGACGAATGATACCATGGTGGAAGAGGAGGATTTCTTCATAGTATGCTAGATAACAGCTATTGAACACCATGGTAACTACAATCAGTAACTAATTATTGTGTACTTGTAAATTGCTGAGAAAATAGATTTTAAGAGCTCCTACCACACTAAAAAAAGATACAACATAACACAATTAATTAAGTGGCTTTACCCATCCCCATAGAGAATACATTAAATCATATTACATGTTATAAACACACACAATTTTAATTTGCTCATAAAAAAGGCAATTACCTTCAACGGCTCAAGTTCATTCTCATAGGACTTGACAATTTCCCGTGAAGACGCTAACTGGGCCTCCTTACTAGTAATCTGATCACGAATCTCACAAGCTTTTTCCTTATTTTGCTTCAGATATTTCAATTCTGTTTGACACTCTTTTACTTTCTGACCTTGAGTCTGACGTACCTGTCGAAGTGTATCTAAGGCTTTAATGTACCTTTGAAGATAGAAAGTAAAAGTAAAATTTCTGGCTAAGTGAATTACAGTATTATGCAACCACTAATATTAATAACCTGAAAAATGTTTACGATATCACGGCTAAGTGAAAAAAATTACATTTATTCTATCAGATAAACAAGCATAGCAAGAAAACTGAAAGGAAATATGCCCAATGGTTGCCTCTTAGTGGATTGAGTACTGACCCTTTTTGCTTTTTAATTTTTTCTTTTATAAAAGAGCATCAGTGTGGGCGTGGCAGTGTGCACCTACAGTTCCAGATGCTGGGTGAGCATAGAAGTTTGAAGGCAGCCTGGGTAATGAAACCAACAGAAGCACCTGGCCAGACTAGAGGTATAACTCAAGGTAAAGCACAGGTAATTAGCACGAGGACTAGTTAACAAGAGCAGTATCACAAAACATGACTAACTTTAACTTCACAGATACAAAGTTCACAGTTACAAACCTTGTTGCTGAAAAAATCTCATCAAACTTTTGCTTCAGGGCCTTTCCTTCACTTAAAGGCCAGTTAGAGTCTTCTTGGTGGCAGAAAATGACGTTATTTAGTACAGACTTGGAAACCCCAAGACAACTTATCATTTCTCGATCAATTTCTGCACATTTGGAGCTGAGACTGACTTTTTCACCATGCCTACGGGAAATGAAAATCAAGGCTGTCAGTGAAATGACCTTTGGAGGTACTGACTTTGCTGTTTAATCTTTCAAAATCTTTTAAGAAGGTCTCATCTGTCTGAGACTAGTTTCAACTCACTATGTAGCCAAGGATGATCTTGAACTTCTGATCATTCGATCCCCAGCTCCCAAGTGCTAGGATTACAAGGGTCTGCCACTACACTCAGTCCATGTGGTGCTGGACATTAGACTCAAAACTAGGCAAGTACTAAGCAAGTACTCTACCAATCAAGCTACATACTCAGCACATTCGATTCTTCCATAAAAACAAACAAAACTCTCATTTGTCCTATTAAAATAGCTTCCTCATGCTAAGAAAACTCTTGAGAGCTAGAGAGGCAGATTGCTTGAAGTGCTTGCCACCAAGCATGACAAGTGGAGTTCAACCCTCAGCACCCATGTGAAGGAAAGCTCAGGTGATGACATGTTGGGGGCCGATGATATCCAGGCTGTGGACGTAACCAGCTTGACAAGGATCCTGGTTTTTCCCTTAGCTAGGAGTCTGAAGCCCACCAACTGCCTTGCCCCTTTCTCATCTTTACTGTTTGGTGACAAAAGCCTCTCATCAATAATATTGTCTATTTTGGCCTTATAGTAAAATTCAAATCAATTCCTGGGCTGGCTGGGAGAGGAGCAATGCCATCTCAGTTGTAACAGCCTTACTGGCCTTCAAGTTTTTGGCATGTGTGAATACTATTCATGCTTTCTGTAGGGATATAAAAAATTATTCTTGGTAACTGACCTTCCCATAGACAAGCCATAGTCAAGAACAGAAACAAAGTCTCAACAGTATGTTAGCAAGCTTGAAAAAGCAAATAGATATTCACCCCAGAATGCTTGCCCCCCTTTATTGTAGCAAGTATACAGATCTAAAATTCAGCTATTCATTAATAGACTATTGTGTTTAGGCTACCCACTAAAAATAACCTTGAAAATTAGAAGGCTGCAGCTAGGAGGGGATGAACACTCTTGCATTGCTGTATGCCTGAGCATCTGCATTTTCTATTAGATAAGAAGTTAGCAGTTTTGCTATTTCAGTCAGGACAGCTTTCTGTCTGCAGGGGAGTCTTGTAATTTTTCCCCAATTGGCACATTGTTAATTTTTCTCTCTTACTTTTCTTACTTTTAATTTCTTTATTTTTATTATTAAAGAAAATGCTCTTGAGTGTCATAATCATCTTAAAGTGTATTCTAAGTGTCTAATCAAGCGTTTAAGCGTATCAACTAAAAGGGTCCCATAAAAGAGTGAGGTACTGCGCTCACTTGTCATAACTTTGTTGTTTATCCCCCTTTGTGGAGGCTGAGGAACCCCGAGTGGACTAGAGCTGGACTCGACTCCCACAATGACATGTACTTGTAATTTCTGTGCTGGGGAGGTGGAGACAGGAGGCCTCCTGAGACTCACAGGCTATCAGCCTAGCTCAATTGGTACCCTCCGGGTCAATAAATGATTGTCTCAAAAAAACAAGGTGGATGGCTACTGAAGAACCATTCCCAAGGCCAAACTCTGGCTTCCTCAAACACATGCATACCACCATAGGCATCTGTGGGACCGCCATGGGACTGAGGAGCGGGTTGAAGCAGCTAGAACTGCTTCAGAAGGTGAGGGTGTTGGGACTCAACTGCTCCTCGTCTTTGGCCCTGTCCAGATTCCAGCTAAATATTAAATGTTGCCTGTTTCATAGAAGCAAAAGGAAAATAACTTGGTAGGTGCTTGTCTGCCCTGTGGCTGATAGGACACCTCCCTCTTTGTCTCTGTGAGATCTTGTGGCAGGTGCCTGGCCCCACATGCAAATAAGGCTACCCCAATGCCCTTGTCTGAGCTCAATAAGACCCCCCATCCTAAGCAACCAGAACCCTTCCCCACTGGGGAATATATGGAGCAGAGATCTGGCATTAAAGAGAGTGCTGCTTCCATCAGAAGGCTCCCGAATTCATTGCCTTGTTCATTCGTTCTCGGTATGGTGAGGGAATCAGGGTCCCAAAACCCACGTCCCCTCCCTCCCACGCTTTTCCACCACTCCCCCAGGCAAGTTTCCTGCATCTGGCCAGGGCAGGGAATGGGGACGAAACCCAGCCAGCTTGGGCTGGTTTGGAGCAGCAATAGTAAGGGAGACCGTACTAACAAGGCATCTGCAGATATACCCACAGGAACATGCACACATAAGAAAAAGGAAAACCTAACTCTCCAAGGACAAAAAGTTCACTGATGAGAAGGTTATGTAAAACAAAGTAATGCCAGAAAGGCAAGAACTTTTGAAAAATTGTTGGACTTTTTTGGTCTATGTGCTTGTGTGTGTGTGATGTGTACGTGTGCACATCCATGTTGGGGGCAGAGGACAATGCAAGGTTTCTTTCTCAATCAACTTCCACCTTTCTTATGTGAGATAGGGGCTCTCCACTAAATTCTGGAGTTCACTGATTCAGCTGACTGACTACCAAGCAAGTCCCAAGGATTCTCGTGCTTGTTTCCCCAGAGCTAGAATTATGGGCACACATGTCCACATCTGGTTTGTATATGGGTGCTGAGAATCAAACTTGAGTCCTCACATTTGTTTGGCAAGCACTTTACAGACTGAGTCATCTCCCCAGCCCCCATATTTGGAATTTTAATTTAAAATAGTTCTAGCAGATGGTATGAGATCCCCTGGAGCTGGAGTTATAGATAATTGTGAGTAGCTTGATATAGCTGAGAACAAATGCAAGCGCTCTTAGTCACCCAGTTCAAATATGTCAGCTGGGTGTGGTGGCTCATTCTGTTAATCCTAGTACTAGGGAGGCTAAGGCCGACAGACTGCTGTGAGTTTGAGGCCAGCCTAGGCTGTCACAAACTTTGCTAGATGTAGTGGTACATACCTATAATCTTGGGAGGTGGAAGCAGGAAGATCAGGAGTTCAAGTCAAAGTTTAAGACCAACCTAGATAACATGAGACCCTTATCTCAAATGAACAAACAAAAATAAAAGCCCAAATATATAATACAAACTTCTGTCATTCTTTTCTGATAAAGCCTACCTTCAAAATCCATACCCATTACAAGGCAGAATCAACTCTTAACATACTAATATTGGTCAAAAGGGATAAACTTTTATTCTACCCAACTTGTCTACTTTCCTCCTCATCCATCTCTGTACATGAAATTATCATTTATTCAACCTATACTTCAATAGTTACACACTGTCAAGTATAGCAGCTATTCATAAAATGACATAAGGCAATGAAATAAATCTTTAATAAGATCATTCAACTTCTGGGCTGAAGACAGCTCAGTGGTTTAGAACACATGTTGCTCTTGCCGAGGACCTGGGTTTGACTCCCAGCACCCACATGGCAGCTCTCAACCATCTGTAATTCCAGGGTCCAGGGGATCTGATGCCCTCTTCTAACCTACTGCATATACATACATGCAGGCAAAATGTTCATACACATTAAATATACAAATTAAAAAAAATTTTTTTAAATCATTCTTTTTCAAGATAAATAGTATCAGAAAACTATCCTAATTCAAGATAAATAATTCCAAAAAACTAAGCTTTAAGGGTGAGACTCTGTATACAGAGGCATAGAGCAGATGGGAGTTCTACTTTGTATTCAATTACACTGTGAATACAAACTCTGAAGTCTGAGGTCAGATGTGGAGATATATGCCTATAGTCCCAGCACTTAGGAGGCTGAGGCAGGAGCATTTTTATGAGTTGAGGCCAGCCTAGGCTACATAGTGAGTTCTGTTCTTCCACAGTCTGTTTCAAGTCAGGCTGAGCTACAGTATGAACTCTTGTCTCAAAAAGAAAAGAGAATGTATTAAAGAGGAAAACAGAATTCTGTTGGAAGAAAACTAATATGCTCTCCTAAAATAAAATAACAGTTAGAGAGAGCCTTCTGGGCCCAGACCAATGTGAGCAGCTCTCCAAGTACAAGGTGAATACTTACTTTGTTCTAGTAATGACTCCTTCCAGGGTCTTAAATTCTGTTTTTTTGCTTTTCTGACTGCAAAGCATAGACCTCTGCACAGCGACCACCTCTCCATTGACATCTCGAAACTGCAGACGAATCTGGGCTCGCACATCTGTTTCTTGAGCAACCTTTAATGGTAAACACAAAACCACTATCATAAAAGCACCAGCACATCCTCATCAGAAAAATACAGCGCACCAACAACCTTGCTTATCCAAAATTAAGGGGAAACTTTATTCAAAATGAGCCATTTTTACACATTTTCCAAAATATGGGATTGCCCTTTGCTGATTTTCAAGACCGTGTAGTATTAGCCACCTCGTTTGTTCAGTGTTCATTTCCCTTCTAGCCATTCATTCTCACTGTCTATACTCTGCAGTATGTCCCTCTTAACATTCATAACAATAACAAAAAAAACCCTTATCAAGAAAAATGCTCTATCGATTGCCTTCTTTGTTACCAGAAATAAAAATCATAAAATAATTTTGGTTTCCTGATCACTGAAGCTGATTTTGCCAATGACTCCTTATGTCCAAATACCCTTTCACTTAAACTACTAACAGTGAAGTTGATGGCACACTGCTTTTAATAACTGCTGGCCTGTCTCTCCTCTTCTATGAAGGCATTAGCTTCAGGCCTTGAAGCCCTTTTCTTTTATCCATTTCCCACTTGATCTCTTTAGGCTTTAAATATTAACTGTACCTAACTCTGTTTATCAATAATTCCTAATTTCCTAACTCTAACTTCTTAATGGTATAATTTTTTTCCCCTCCTAACTGGACATTTACTTTGGATATCTACTGAATACCCCCAACTTACATACTTAAACCAGATCTACCCAAATTTCCTCTTTGAGTTCCTCTGACAATAAAAGGCAAAATGATCTTAACTTGTTCAAGGAGAAAGCCTGAGGCTATGTTTCATGCTTCTACTCCTCTCAGTATCATTATCCAAACCATTAGCTAATCCATTGGTTCTACCCTCAGATCACATCCCAAATCTCTCACCAACCAGGCCCTCAGCATGTCTCACCTGGTTTATCACAAGCCTTTCAGTCTCTATCTCCTACCTTCTGGATAGTCTTCTGTCAGCAAGACTGATCCCTTAAAGCATAACTAAGATGGTGTGTTTTCGGTGCTCAAAATCTTCCAAGTGCCTACTTCAGTTAACACCTGAGTTGAGGATACAGGTGAGCAGTAAAGCACTTACCTGGCATGCTGAGGCCCCACAGAACTTAGTATCTTCTAACTTTGACCTGGTCTTCTATTTGTGCCTTCACCACTTTGCTCCTCTCTGAGTCCTT
The DNA here is from genome assembly GCA_026225945.1 of Cricetomys ansorgei. NCBI lineage: Eukaryota > Metazoa > Chordata > Mammalia > Rodentia > Nesomyidae > Cricetomys > Cricetomys ansorgei. The sequence goes on from JAMJFZ010002146.1 coordinate 14,506, forward strand.
GAACACACTAAGCATGTTTTCCTTTCAGGGACTCTGCCATGCGGTATTAACACTGAATGGAGTAGTCTTCCCCGGACTTTAAGCAACTTGCTTTCTCTTGAATAAATATTTACAGAAGTTGCTCGCTATGTCAAAGAAAAACTTGTAGGTTTTTTTTGTTTTGTTTTGTTTTTTTTGATAGGGTCTCTCTATGTAGCCCTGGCTGGTCTGGAACTCATTTCAAGAGTGCAAGCAAGAAAACAACTTAGGGGGAATCACTGATAGCTCAAATCAAAGTTGATGGTGGCTTGTACCACAGAAGTAGTAGCAACAGAATGGAGAGGACAAATCCTGGATATATTTTAAGGGATAGCAAAGTCTGGCTTATGAATTGGAAATGGGTTAAGATAAAGGAATCAATTAAGGCCAGTCCACAGGTTTTCTCATGGAAAAAAAAAAGTGTGAATGATGCTATCATTTACTAAGCTGGAGTTCCTGAGGTAGAACCAGGACTGAAAACAAGAGAAGGGTACGAGTGTAGGAAATACTCAAAAAATAACTTTTACTCAACAGAACGAACAGTACTAACACATATGGTGGGTAATTTGTAGATGATTAAAAACTGAAGGAATTTTCATCTGATTCCTATTTCTCAACAAAGTACAAGCAAATAGCATTAGCTGAGCAGAGTAGATTAAAGATTTAGAAAAGTAAAGGTATAAAGCAGTCATTTTAGAAAGGGCACAGTAAAAATGTACTAAGCTGCATGACTATTTCCAAGATGAGATTCATAAATACTTTCCTGATTCCAGTATTACCTTTAATTACAAGAAAATCTAAAGTTACATTAGGGTTTTGTTTTTCTTTTTAAACATTTGGTTTGTGTACTTATTAGGTTTTGTTGCTAAAAACAATTTGGAAAGGAAAGGGTTTATTTGACTTACAAGATAAAGTTATTCCATCACCTTGGGAAGCCAGGCAGGAGCTAGAGGAAGGAACCTAGAGGCAGGAACTCAAGCAGAGACCATGGAGGAAGTGCTGCTTACTGGCTTCTTTCCCTGGCTCACTCAGCTACCTTTCTTCCATAGCTCAGGCCCACCTGCCCAGGGAGGGCACTACCTGCAATGGGCTATCAGAAATCAAGACAACGCCTCCAAGACAGGCTCACAGGCCAATCTGATGGAGGCAATTCCTCAACTGAGCTTCCCTCATTCCCAGGTGTTTGTGTCAGCTTGACAAAAACTACAACAACTTGGTTTTGTTCTTTTGACACAGGGTCTCATGTACCCAGTCTGACCTTGATCTCCTGATCCTCCTGCCTCCACTTCCAGAGCACTGGATTACAGGCATGAGGCAACATACAAGGCTTATATTAAACTTTAAAGTCACATTTAATGATGTAACTTAAATGATTAACAGGTGGTCAGTTAAATAAACTAGGGCTGGCAGTAGAAGCACGTGCCTTTAATTCAGGAGGCAGAGGCAAGTCGATCGCTGTTGAAGTTCAGGGCCAGCCTGGATTACAGAGCTAGTTTCAAGTTAGCCAGGACTATATTGTGAAACTTTGTCTTAAAGCAAACAAACAACAAAAACCCTACAGGACAAAAACTCAACAAAGAATTAATAGAAACAAAAAGTAGCAAATGAGAATATGTATTAACAGATGCATAGCACCACTAACCTCATCTGTATAATAAATAAAATTCTACTAAAGCATCAATGTGTGAAGTATATTTACAGATACACAAAGACATGGTTTTACAAGCATAGAAAGAATTTAACAATAAACCCTTAACTTGATAGGATTTTTGTGGCACTAAATAAATTCATATTCTTGTTGTATATGGATATGCAACAAGAAAAACCAACAAGCCAAAGTGAATGTCCTGTATACACACGAGTAGTAAAAACACTGCAATTCAAGCAAAGATTCACAAAGATTTTCATCATGGTGACTTTAGCAAAAAATTAAAAGCAACCTAAATGTAAATAATATTGCAACTATTAACAATATTTATAAAGCATCAGACATTTTAACTAGAAAGACTTCAGCTTGAAAAAAAAAAAGTATAAAAATTGAAAACACATGCCAAGCCAGGTGGTGGTGGCACGCACCTTTACTCCCAGCGCTCGGGAGGCAGAGGCAGCCGGATCTCTGAGTTAGAGGCCAACATGGTCTACAGAGTGAGTTCTAGGACACCTAGAGTTACACAGGGAAACCCTGTTTCAAAAAAAAGGAAGACAAAAAAGGAGAGATTCCAAACACCAAGATTAAGAATTTAAGAATTTATTATTGTGTCACCAAGACCAACATGACTAGAAGAATCTCTACCTTCCTCAAGAACGCCTGGGCGAAGGCCTGTGCCAGTGGTCCTCCATCCTCCCTATAATTGTGTCCAGAGTCAGCTGCTATATCAAGTATGCTGCCTTGATCAACCAGGCCACACCCTACAACTACCCAACCCTAGTGACTGCCCAACCACCCCCAGGACCCTCAGGGCCCAAGCCAGGAATGTCTGAAGAACCTGTGAATACCCCTGCTGATGGAAGAGGCTCCATTCCCTGTTGCCCCTCTCCCAATAAAAATGTGAAAACAAAAACAACAAAAATTCATTATGATGGGTTTTGCTTGATTTATTTTTCTCAAAAATTAATATTATTGTGTGTATACACACATATTTAGATCTCAGAGGACAACTTTGTGGAGCCAATTCTCTCCTTCCACCTGTTTGACCCCTGGCTTGCAAAGCAAGTGCATTTACCTGCTGAACCACCATGTTAGCACTCTAGTTACTATAGTACAGTGTAACAACCTCGCACTATGTAACAATGCTTCGTGGAGAAAAGCCTGAATGCAGTACTAGAGAGGACTATGACCTCTACTGTGTGAAGCAGTACATAGGAGAGAAAAATAAAATCACCAACAGCGATTATCACTGGGTGCTTAGGCTGCAGACGATCTTCTTCTTTACATAGTTTCCACTGTTAGGTTCCTTACAATAAGCAACTAGTAATTTTATAATTATAAAAATTTCATTTTTAAAATATAAAGGCACCATTCATTACCTTGGGATCATGAACAAATGTATTTCCTTTGGTTCCGGGAGGGAAATCTCCAGTACAAATATATTTTAGACATTCAATGATGGTCTAAAGAAGTAGAAAACTGTGTTAGTTATGAGAGAACCACAGAAGTTTATTACAGATATCAATTCACAGCCAGGTGTGGTGGTGCATGCCTACAATTCCAGCACTTAGGTGGAAGGCAGGAAGATCAGGAGTTCAAGGTCAACCTAAGCTACACGGGAATAAATCAATAAAATAAAACAAAAAATACGTATTTATGAAGCTAGCGCTTATAACAACTTTATTAGCAAGAAAATAAAAAATAAAAATAAACACTCTATTAAGTCTTCCAGGAGACTAATGCTAAGAATTCACTTGGTACAATGTTAACTATATACACAATAGACATTCACCACATTAACATTTCCACATAAATAAAGGTCCACATCCTGGCATTCAACAGTCAACTTGGTATTTCTGGCTACCCTGCAACTGACCAAGCTGGCCTCGAATTCACAGAAATGGACATTCTTCTGCCAATCTAGGATTAAAGGTATGTGCCACCATGCACAGTCAAAATTTTTAGAAGCGTGGTAACAAGTTTTCCAATTTAAGGCTCACTGCATCAGCTTCATCTTCACATAAAGCCATTGATTTTTCATTCAATATGCTTTACCAGTAGACATGTTTTGCAACTCTTGGTTATGTATTTCTCATATTTTGTACCTTTTGGGTGGGGGTGGGGAGTCCTGCTGGGAACGACCAACGGAGTGACTGCTGTGCTTGGGCACAAGGGGGCGGGGCTGGAGAGCCTTCCCCGGGGATGAGAGCGCCGAGTCCAAGGCTAGGCTTCGGACACTCCGAGAGGCTGAGCCTTGCTGGCTCCGCGACCTCTGAGGCCCACGCACCCACGAGAGGCGACGCCCAAGCACCTTTTTGAGGCCCTCGCCTCCGGACTTACCGTCTTCCCCGCCCCATTGGGTCCAACCAAAATTGTGAGGGGGCTGAAGAAAGTGATTACTTGCTTATCTTTATCCTCTATTCCAAAACTCCGCACGCCCAGAATGCTCATCTTTTCGATCCGGGACATGTTTGCACCACGTTTCGTATCTCAGTGCCAGGGACAAGTTTAACCTCGAGGCGGAAGTGGGGCGAGCCGGGAAGCGGACGCCGCGAGAATTCGGAACGCGCGCGGCGAGCCGCGGGCGGGAGCACTTCCGGTCTCGCGGGCTTCTGGTTCCCGGGTGCGCCAGGGCCGGTTCAGAGGTGCGGACCCAGCAACCCCAAGCTTGCAGATTCCCGCCTCGCTTGGCCTGGGGTCACGTGGAGGGGGGGGGCTTGTCCACGCCTCTCAAGCGCCGGGGCATGATGGGAAGTGGGAGGCCTGGGTGCGCGAGCCGGCCTTCCAGGTGCTGTTCCTCAAAGGCTGGGGCCGCCAGGTGGAGTCGCCCTTGATTTCCTGCTCCTCGCTGGCACCCGGCGGCAGCTGCCGGCGCCGGCGCCGCTTTGTTTAGTTTGGCTTACTTTGGTGTTTTGAGACAGGCCCTCGCTCTGTAGGCCAGGTTGGCCTGGAACTCGCCATTTTGCGGCCTCAGCTTCCCGAGTGTGGCTGTTACGGAGCCCTAGCCCGGTTTGAACACAGTAATTTTAAGAAAGAAATACCAAGACTTGACTGTCTCCACGTGGGTGGGGTGGACTGGGGTGCATTTGTAGACCCATTAAGGGGCTGTTAATGACGTCTACTGACAGTTCTGCTTATTTGCATTCTGTACTGTCATTGTTAATGGCTAGTAGTTTCCCTTGATCATATGATTGTGATGACGCCATCCCAACAGACGGTACTCTTGTATATATATATTTGTGCTTTAGAATAAATCAGTTTTAATTTCAAGTAAGCTGTAAATATTACTAATTAATGCTCATACATGTTTGTGTTAAGATCCTAGCCGGACCTTGTGCATACTAGGCAAAGGCTTCCGTGGGCTGGAGAGATGGCTCAGCGGTTAAGAGCACTTGTTCTTGCAAAGGACCTGGCACCCAGGTCAAGTCCCAGCACCCACATGGTGGATCACAATCATCTGTAACTCCAGGGGATCTAACCTCCTCTTTTGAACTCCCTCAGTACCAGGCATGGATACACTGCACATACATACATGCAGGCAAAATACACATAAAATATGCATATATAGGTTAGTTTTAAATTATAAGTATATAAATTATATAATATATATTTACTTATATAATATATAATAAAATATAAATTAAAAATATAAATTTATTTTAAAGCTTTGCAACTGAGCTGTTAGTAATACACACATATACACACATACACACCTCCATCATCAGCAGTTCTTAAAAGTGCAGAAGAATCCAGGTGTGGTAGCACATGCAGGCAGATCTCTGAGTTTGAGGCCAGCCTGGTCTACAGAGCAAGTTCCAGGACAGGCAGGGCTTCACTGAAAGACCCTGTCTCAATAAATAAATTCACAGAGAAACCCTGTCCCAAAAATAAATAAACAAATGAATGAATGAATAAATAAATGTGCAAAAGGATGTTTAGGACCAAAAGTTTGGGAATACTACTGTAGACCCAAAAGATGCTGTTACAAGACAACGCATTCTCATAAACAGGAGGCGAGTCCACTCCTGTTAGCATGGTCACAAGGTAGGAATTAGTTATTTCAAAATAGGAGAAAGAGCTGGCTGTCGAGGTTCAGGCCTGTAGTTCCAGCACTTAGGTGACTGATACAGGAGGATCACCTCTAACGGCCAGTCTAGACTAAGAGTGAGACCTTGTCTCACAAAAAAAAATAAAACCCTGGTTCTGGATGCTCAGCCCCAATTCATATATATCTTCAGAACAACTCCTGCACCTAAGGCTCAAGAAACATCTCAGAGGAGGGAGCAAAAACATTGTAAGAGCCAGAGGGCCAGGAAATCTGTGAGGCTGTGTCCCTAGAAATGACAGGAATTTCAGACATGATACCTTAACAATATGGTCACCTAAACAAGACCTGAACAAGTACAAGGCAACTAAGGGCTGCTGAGAGCAGAAGCAATAGTCTTTCCCCTGGGAGGAGCCTATTTTGAAGTCCAAAGTTATTTTAGGATCTTTGTGACTGTCACAAAAGCTGTATGATGCAGCAATTCCCATCACCCCCTCTACCTCCATGTTACCCTTTGGAATTACTGTTCTATGTGTCTTGAATATGCGGCACAGTGAGCTAAGTAAGCACACCGCTACTTGGGTTTACTGGAGTTACCAAACGCTTGTCACTGCTACTGCTTGCATCACTCCTTTCTTCAGAGATCTTTCACTTTTTGTTTTCTTATGCATCCCAACCCCCCTCTTCCCCTCCCTCCACTCCTCCCAATTTCTCTCATCTTACCTCTCCCCCAGATCTACACCAGCTCCCTCACTCTCTTTTCCTCCCCACCCCCGCACCCCTGCTTCTCTTCAGCAAAGAGCAGTTCTCCCAGGGTTACCCCTCAAACAGGGCATAACAAGATAGAGCTAGGCTGGGTATTGTTAACTGACTCTTACTTCTTATTTTGTAACTGAAATCTTCACTCCTGTTTCTCCTGCCCCACTTGTAACTGAAAGCTCCTGTTCTCTCTCTACTTGTAACTGAAGGCTGTTCTTCTGTTCTCCTGACCTGAAAACTATTCTCTTCCCCATGCTGGAGTGCAGCTTGTAACTGACTGTTACTGTAACAGATTCTAGTTCTCTTGCTCCAACTGCTACTGAGACAGATTCCTAATTTGTAACTTTTTTAAACCTCTAGCTCTAAAAAGTTAGAAAGGAAAGAGAGAAAGGAAGAAATTTTCACAGTCCCTTTTGGCTGCCCTTATCTGTCGGAGCCTGGAGAACTGGACTAACTTCTACCATCTTCTCTTGCACTAACTGTGCCATGTCACAAACTGTCACCATACCTGCCTCTGCCTCTTTTATACCCTAAACTGTTCCCAGAAGTCCAAGTGGCATCCAATCATAAGGAAGGCTGCATGGGACAGACTTCAAAATGTCCTGCTACAGGGAACTAATCTACATTGAAGGTGGACTAGGCAACCCATCAGGAGGAAAAGGGTCCCAAGAGCAGGGAAAAGAGTCAGAGCCCTGCCACACACTCCAGCTTGTAGGAGTTTTGCAAGAACATCAAGCCAGACAACTATATATTTAGGGGACTCTGCAAGTTCCATGTCTATGTTCCATGTCTAATGTTTCAGTCTCTGTGAGCCCCTAAGAGTGGCAGTCAGTTGACTATATGGGGCTTGTTCTCCTGGTGTCCTCAGCCCCTTTGGTCCCTGCAATCCCTCTTCCCCATCTTGTGAGGAGTTCCCTGAGGTCTGCATGATGTTTGGCACTAGGCCTCTGTGTCTGCTCCTATCAGCTGCTAGAGGAGGCTTCTCTGATGAAGACTGGGCTAGGCACCAATCTATGAGCAGAGCAGGATATCATTAGAAATCATCTCCTGGCTATCCAGTCTCTAGTCCCTGGTCTGCCCTGCAGTATCAGGCACGGGGTTCACTCTTTACATGAACAAAACTCTTAACAGTTAGTGCTAGGTGTAGAGAGATTGCTTTGTTGCTAGAGTGCTTGTTTCACCTACCCCAAACCCTAGGTTCAAATCCCAGCACATGAACCAGGTGTGATGTGCACACCCATAATTCTAGCACTCAGGAGGAAAAGGCAGGAGGATCAGGTGTTCAGGGTCATCCTTGACTACATAATGAGTAACTAGCCCGGGCTACATGTATCTTTGTCTTAAAAAAAATAATCCTAGTACCAGTGGACTTTGCATTAAAACAAATTGTCTCTCAGTGCTGATATCTGGATTACTGTTATTTCTGTGGAACTGCATTATGGGTTATGAAATATTAAGAATATGAGGGAGGAAAATGCATAAAAGCAAAGTATAACAAAACAACACCCTTTACTTGTATGAGACTTCTTTGTGCACTGGATATTCTCAGAGGACAATGTTGTAAATGCATCAGCAGTTAGGAAGATGATCTTGTTCATTCGTCAGCATAAAGAAATGTCTTTTCACAAATTCTACAAAGAATTGCTGAGTATAGTGGCACATGCTTTTAAAACTAACACTAGGGAAGTGGGTGCAGGAAGATTGCCGTTGGAGATCGACCTGGGTTTGATAAGGGGACCCTCCTTAAGAAAAAAAGAAAAAAAGAAAATGCTGAACACAGACAATAGGTTGGGGTGCTTTGATCCTAGCACTCAGGGTGCAGAAACAGGAGGATTGCATGTTTGAGGCCAGTCTGGTCTACTTAGCAAAGTCCAGACCATCCAGGGCCATACCTCAAAACACCCTGGATGCACAGTGAGTTTGAAAACAGGTTGGGATTATATAAGACCCTGACTCAAAAACAAAAATAGGAACACCAAAACAAACAAGCATGAATTCTACAAGAAGGTCTCTGAAGGTATTACTTAAAACCCTGGAGGCAAGCCTGATGTCCAGAAGCTGAAAGGAGGTGAGGTAAGCTGAGGTACCACTTTATCTGGTAACAGGTTGAGCTTTAACATAGTAAGAAGAAAAGGACACAGAAATATGAACAAGAAATAATAGGCAAGAAATAATAAACTTCACATATTTGTTGATTACAACCTTAAAACTGTCCATAAATGAATAAAGAATGGGGAGAACGGCCAAAAAATTAATAGTTGCTATGCCAAGGGAAATTCGGTGCTAATTTTCCTAAGTGTAGAAAACCATCATCTTAAAGATAGGTTTAGGGGCTGGAAGGCTAAAGGTTAAAATAGAGTCAAGAGGAAATGCTACCAATTTGCATTTAGTCAGTAGGAAAGCTTCAGAGGGTCATGCTGACCCTTGATTAGAATCAGCTCATGGAAAAGTCATCTGACCTGAAACGGTATCATAGTGAAAACCACAATTATTAAAAAAAAAAACAAAAAAAACCTGTTACCAACCTGTAATACACGAAGGGAGATAAAGAGCTTAGGGCAAAAGGGGTGAATGCTATCCACAAACGCGTCTATTCAAACATATATTATTACACAATACACATTTAAATAACTCAAGTTCCCAGGATGGCTGGGGCTATATAGAGAGACCCTGCCTCAACATAAAATAGATAATTTTATTTTATTTTTGAGTCAGTTTATGTAGCTCAGGCTGGCCTCAGACTTACTCTGTAGCTGAATTTGGCACTAAATTTCTGCCCCCACTTCTCAAGTGCTAGGTTTACAGGTGTGCACCACAATTCCTGGCTCAATAACACAGATTTAATTTTTTTTTTTCTCAGCTCACCTTGGCTTGGTCACTATAGCCAACCCATACAGCTCTGCTCTGCCTTTTTGCCAGGAATCTTCCCAAAGGCTTTTTTATTCAGTCTCCCAGTTGCAGGCAATAGACAATGGATACCTACAGTATTCATACTAATATGTCTAACTAATACAATCTGCAATCAAGAGCCTGCTTTTTCAGTTATTTATTTAATAACTATTGAGTGCCTAAAACAGGGTCTTACTATGTAGTCCTCGCTGGCCTGGAACTCAGTATGTAGATCAGACTGGCCTCAGACTCGCAGAGATCCACCTGCCTCTGCCTCCAGAGTGCTAAGATTAAAGGTATGTGCTACCATGCCTGGCCTTCAGCCATCTTTTTACTTTTTATTTCGAGGCAAACCTCACTAACTAGTCTAGGGGAGCCTTGAATTTATGGCCCTACTGCCTCAGTCTCTCAATTAACTAGCATTATAAGTTTGTGCCATTAGACTCCCTTTTATAAAATATTACATTTATTTATTCATTTGTGTCGTGTGTGTGTGTGTATGGATGTGTGTGGATTTGGGCATGCACATGGCATAGTGCATGCGTGGAGGTCAAAGGACAACTTTCAGGAGTAGGCTTGGCACCAAGTAGTAGTAAAAATGTTCATTAAATTTTTTTCAACTTGGGGAGGGGGATTGGTTGGTGGGTGGGGGTGGAGGGGTAGATCTGAGGGAGAAGGGAAATGGGGGGGAGCTGGGAGGAGTGGAGGGAGGGGAAGAGGGAGTCAGGATGTACTGTACGAGAGAAAAAAATTTTAAAAATAAAAATTAAAAATTTTCAACTTGCATGTAACTTTAAAATAATTTTTAAAATAGGCTTAGAAGTTCAGAAAAATAGTAAGGGTATTGTGGAGAATCCCGCACTGCCCTGTACACAGCTCCCTGTTGTACTATGATCCGTTCCTTGATCACAAGGAGAGAACCAAGACTGATACATTGCTCAACTCTGGTATTTTCTAGATGCAGTGTTACCTGTATTCTGGACCTGATGCAGGACAGCGTGTCTCACACACTTAGGGAGATGTTGCTGGGCTATGACTGTATCTGAGACTATCTTTACATGTGATGACCTTAATGATTTTTGGGTGACCCCGGCCAGGTAGTGTGTCTTGACGTTTGGGTATGTTTGGTGACTTGCTCATGGTTAGGCAGAAGTTATGGGCTTAGAGGAAGAAGACCACAGAGATATTATATCATTCTTATCATGTCATATCAAAGGTTAATGTATAACATGACTGATCACTGCCAAGGCCGCCGTCAGCAGATTTCTTTACTGTAGCTATTGCTCTTAGTCTCCTCTTTCTAGGCTGATCTCTAACTTTTGTTTGTTATTTGGTTTGGGGCCTTTAGTGTTTTCAGGTAGGGTCTCATGAGAACCAGGCTAGACTAGAACCTTCGGTATAGCTTCTGCCTCCCCAATGCATGAAGGAGTCTCATTTCATACCCTATTTTGGCCTGGAACTCAGTAGGTAGCTTTTGAGGCTAGCCTCAAGCTCCTGGAAATCCTCCAGCCTCAGCTTCCTGAGTGCTGGGATTATAGGCATATGCCACCACCTTTGGCTCCCCTATCAGTCTTAAAAATAAAGGCAATGTGTCCAGCCAGCGCTTAAGGAAAGGGATCACAGGCTATCTCTTTGAGGATGGAGTCTCTACATCTATTTGAATTTGCCCTAGAGTAGATGCCTCAGATGCCAAAGGTGCTTGCTGCCAAGCCGGATGACCTGAGTTCATCCCAGAGATGACATGGGGAAGGAGAGAACCAACTCCTGAAAGCTGTCCTCTGACCTTCACTCAAGTTCTGGGGCATACTATACAAGTAAATAAAGTATACTTTTAAGATTTAAAAAAAAATAATTAACTTTCCTTTGGAAATTTCTATTTATTAAGCTCTTTCAAATGCTATTTTAAAGTTCCCATCCTAAGCATCTACATGAGATGGCTCACCTACTAAGGTGCTCGTCACCAAGCCTGATGACCTGAGCTTGCTATCTGATCTCACATGGCAGAAGGGGAGAATTGCCTTCCACAAGGTGTGCTCTGATCTCCACATGTATACCACGGTACACCCAAGTGTACACACATGCACGTACACAAACACTCACACACACACACACACACACAAAGCAGTAATAATATATTCCTACTCTAAGAAAGCTTGAAATCAGACTAGTGAGAGCAAACTTATAGAGGAAAGGTTAGTGACGTGGTAACTTTATGGGAAACATGATTCTGAGATGTTGTGGTGCACACTTGGAACCTGTGCTCCCAATACTTGAGATACTAAAGCTGGGAGATTAAGAGTTTGAGGCCAGCCTGGGCTATGTTGCCAGAGTCCCTGTCTCAAAAGAAAAGGAAGGAGAGGAAAGAAAAGGTGAGAGGAGGAAGCTGGTATTGTAGCGCACACCTATAATCCCAGCACTCGGGAGGTGGAGGCAGGAGGATCAGAAAGTCAAGATCACCTTCAGCTCCATAGTAAGTTTAAAGCCAGCTTAGCATACACAAGACCCTATATCCAATGCATGCCCATACTCAAACATTCTTCACAGTAGTGGAAAGAGGGAAGCAACCTAAGCACCCAAGAAAATCCTCACACATGCTAGAATGCCAATGAACTCTGAAGACAGGCATCATGCCAAACGAAATAAGCCAGTTGCAAAAGGCAATCATGTATGATCTGGCTGTAGTGGAACCCAGGGATTCAGAAGCAGAATAGTGGCTGGCAGGGCTGGGAGGCAGTTCTGACAATGGATATAGAGTTTCTTCTGCTTTGCAAGGGGAATTTATTTTTTATATATGATGCAACTGGACCCAACATTTAATACCTAAGATGATACATTTCATGTTGCCTGTATAGTTTTACAACTTAAAATAATTAAATAAATATAATGTTGAGGCCACTAGGGCAGTGCACAGCTGTCATTCAGGCACTTGGTGGGCTGAGGCAGGGGGATCAGGAGTTCAAGGAGTACATAGCAAGTTCAAGATGAGCCTGGGCTACATGAGACAGGTCTCAAACAAACAAACAAACGAGAAATACAATTTTGAACAGTAAATACTTTTTTCAAAGTAGGAAATTGACATATGTATAGAAAGTGAGATCTATGATTTCTTTTTTAACACTGGATATCGGGAAACAGGAGCTCATGGGTTTCATGGTTGAGCCGGAGCCGGGCAGCCACTCTCAGACAGATGATCTGGCTGTACGTTAGTGCAGGCCTCACTCACCTTCATCTTGGAACCGCCGCCTCTCCCACTTCATTTCTTTTCATAGCCAGTCAGTGTTACTTCCCTAAAAAAGGTGAGCAGTTGCTGCGTGTTCCTTGCTTAGCAAAGGCAAGCATGTGGGCTTTTCAGTCCGACACTCTCTTCACAGCCTGTGCAGCCCTATCGTGAGGCCGAATCACTCAAAAACCTTGTCGAAGTTATTAAAGTTAGAAATTATTTGGCAATTCCCCTGAGGATGTCATCTAAACCTACACTTTCTCAGTGTAGCCAGATGACGTCAGAAGGGAAACAAGTTTTGTCTCATGACCTCCGGGGAGAGCCAGGCCCTGCCAGAGCTAAGCTTGGGGTTTCGGAAGCATCGTTTTAGGCCCACTGCAGTTCCTACTTCACTGCTGACAGGTTTGATGAAGTGATCCAGTGCACTCCCACAGCACAAGGAACGCGTCTGTCAAGTTCAACCTAGACACGTCTAGCCAAGAGCCCAAACCTCACTGCATACGTGAAAATGCACACACACACACACACACACACACACCCCACAGGTGGCTGCATGCTAAAGGTATGTCAGCCTTCCAGTTGCCTCTGCTTCTCATGTAGAACTATACACAGCTTTGGAAAAGGATTCTGGGTAACAATTTATGTTTGGTTCTGGGATTACAGCCCTGAGCCTAAGGAACAAAAGATTAGTTCCCCTGATGACACAGACTCATGCATAGCCCACCCTCTCTATCAAAGGGCCTCTCGGCCTTGGGGGACATACAGGAGAGGCCTCACCCATGTGCCACCTGTCTGTGATGTAATTGTTATTCACTTTCCCAGCATCTACATCCCTCTTACAACTACCATGGACCCCAGATGCCTGAGCTGTGTGGTGTGAATGTGATGATGTCCACTTCTAACTCAGGAAAAGCAAGTGGTATGTCCCATAGCTTTAGCTACAGGTCCATGGTGAACACATAACCCTCCTTACTGAGCTGGTTGTTCCTTTATTTCATTGGTGAATGTTAATTGTATAAAATGCGGGCTTTTGTTATGATATGTTCATCTGTGTTTACAATGTTCTTTGATCATTTACCTCTTACTGTTTCATCTCCTTCCCACTTCCCACTAGCCCACTCTTCTTTCCAGACAGAGACTAGTGTGTTTGGATGTGTTGTTGTTGTTTGTGTTTGGGGCTTTAGGTTTTTTAGAAAAAAGTCTCATGTAGCTTATGCTGGCCTCAAATTCACTGTGTAGCTGAGATTGGTCTTGAATTCCTGATCCTCCTGCTTCAGATTATTAAATGCCATGATTGTAGATGTTAGGCACCATGTTTTGCTAGAGACCAAACTCCCTTTCTTTCCTCCCTTCCTCCCTTCCTCCCTCCCTCCTTTCTTTCTTTCTTTCTTTCTTTCTTTCTTTCTTTCTTTCTTTCTTTCTTTCTTTCTTTCTTTCTTTCTTTCTTTCTTTCTCGTTTTTGTTTTTAGAGACATGGTTTCTCTGTTGTGACTCTGGCTGTCCTGGAACTCACTCTGTAGACCAGGCTGGCCTTGAACTCACAGAGATCCTGCTTGCCTCTGCTTCCCAAGTGCTGGGATTAAAGGTGTGTGCCACCACCACCCAGTCAAACTTTTTTTTAATCCATGTTTCTACTAGCATTAATCAGTTATACACAGTAATGGATTTCATTACGACATTTTCATACATGTAGGTGATGTATTGCAGCCATAGTCACCCCATTTTCCTTTTGTGTCCTCTTTCCACTCCTACTAATTCTCTCCCTTTTCCAAACAAACACTCTTTCGTGCCTTTTTGTTTTCCTGTTTCTTTAGGGCTGTTTAGAGGCTCACAGGCACCTTGCCAGTGGTGACATCACTGAAGAAAATGTCTCTTCCTCAGTGAGCATCACTAACCATATATAAATCCTCAGGAAGGGGTGGGGCCCCTGAGCCCCTCTCTCCTCCATGACACAATGTTGACGGACCCAGTCTTGTGCAGGTGATCACAGCTGCTGAGACTCAAGAGCGGCAACAGCCACATCATGTCCAGAAGTCATTCCCACAGCTTCCCCTCTTCCTCAGGCACTTACATTCTGTCCACTCCTCCTTCCTGCAGTGTTTCCTGAACATTGGCAGGGTGCTATAGATACCTCCTTTATAGATATAGATACAGGCGACATAGCTAGCCTTCAACAGTCTCAGCTCCTTGACCGGTTATGAGTCTCTGCAATTGTCACTGGCCACTTTAAGAAGTGTCCTGACCAAAGCTGACAACAGCACTGATCTATGGGCATACACATAGTTACTTAGGAGACAATTTGACAGGCGTATCATATCCATTTAGCAAAACAACAGCAACACTTTCCTCTAGGGCCTATGACCCAGTTGTGAGCTATTGACTGAGTTTCCTGTGTGTTCCTTCTTGTAGAATGGGCCTCAAGTCTAACCATAATGTAGTTGGTGGCCTCCACATCAGACCCACCACTGTGCAAACAGGATCCACAGGTAAGTAAGACTGTTGATATAACTCTCCTCAGCATCCAGCACTGAGTGCTGGCCAGCAGGGAGAAAGTTTCCAGTTTGGTTCCATCTTGATCTCTCTGCATCTTAAAACTAGGAAGTGCAGTGAGACCGAACTATTCTGACTGAACAAGGAGAAAAGCAAAACTGGAACCATGTGAGGTGGGACATGCCTGACACAGTGCTTGGGAGGCTGAGGCAGAAGGATCAGAAGTCCACAGACAGTTTGAGCCACGTTGTCAGACTTTATCTCAAAAAAATCCAGCAAAAACAAAAGAAAGAAGGGAGGAAAATGAGAGGAAGTGCAAAAATTTGATTCATCCTGCTGCATGTGACAGATACAGAGAGCCAGGAGACCTGATGTCACACTGGGACCCCCTGCAAAGAGCTACTAAGAACTGGGTCAAGGCTGAGCCACTGAAACAGCACAGGAAGGAGCCTCTACCCTGCACTGTTGAGCCCTGTTCAACCAAACATGAACCGACGAGCCCTCTGCTTATCCTCACCCGATTTGGGTTAGGCTTTCGGGTTATCAAGAGCAGACAGGATGCCTACCAAAAACCTATACCGTGTAATTCAACTCTGCTGGCCTCTCTGCTTTTATCAGTGTCTTGCCCAGAGCGTTCTCAATTCCTTTTTTGAAGCACAAGTAAGTCTAGCTACAGCCAACGTAGCGTTTAGTTCAACTGAGAAGATACCCACTTTCCCTTTTCTCTTTGGTTGTTGGACACAGGGTCTCATGTATTCCAGGTTGACCACACGTTTGCTCTGCAGCCAAGGGTGACTTCCCCTCTTGGTCCTCCTGACTACACCTCCCCCACCTGTTGGTGTGCTCCATCACTAAGACGTTCCCAGGATTTGTGTATTTTATCGTAACAATCTGTTTAGAGGTTTGTTTGAATGCATCCTTTTTAAAACTTTATTAGGAATTAAGTTTAACACATATCAAAGCACGGGGTGTGGCAAGGGGTTAATAAAAAAGAAAAAAGCTTAGAAAAAAGGAGAGCACACACACAAGGGTGTGAGTGAGTGTCTCTGGAGAGACTCACCACCCATGCACATCTTTTGAAAAGAAATTCAGTACTCTGACTGGAATAAGTAGAATGTGACCAAGGTTGTACAATTTTTCTATTGCTATAGAATATGCTCTTTAAACCAGATTGGGGGGTAAAGATATTTATTTACGATTATGAAAAGAGAGAAATTTTCCTTTTTCTTTGAAGATCTAAGGCATTGGAAACACTGAGTTTCAGTATTTGCCTTGATTAGGTGCCCTCTATCTGATTGTTAGAAATTATTCATTTCCTCAAAGAGAGAGAATAAATTGCTCGGGGATGCAGCCCTGCTCTGCACTCTTCCTTCGCTAAGAGCAGGCATCAACGGCTTCAGAGCCATGAGGATGCTTCTGCCCTTGAGCGTTCTAACTCTAGCCAGTGTCTGGGCCGGCCCTGTGGAGATTCCCATGAGCACAGTGGTGAAAGAGACCTTGATTCAGCTGTCCACTCACCGAGCTCTCCTGGCAAGCAATGAGGTAAAGTATAATCTCTATTTCTACGCTTTGTTTTCTTGCTATGCAGCCCTGACTGGCCTCAAACTTGGTGTGCAAACTAAGTTGATCCCCAACTCCTAGGAGCTCAAGTGTTATCATACATGCCTCTAGTGTTCTTTAAAGTACATAAACATCTGGCTGTGGTAGTACATGTCTTTTATCCCAGAATTTGGGAGGAAGAGGCAGGAGGATGTCTGTGAGTTCAAGGACAGCATGGTCTACATAGCAAGTTCTGGGCCAATCAGAACTACACAGAGAGATCTTGACTTAAAAAAAATGTTTTTAAGCGTTAATAATTTGTGACAACTCATTCCCACAAATAAATAATGCTATAAATAATGCAATTATGAATGTGTTGTGTGAGTGCACACAGTTGATAACCCAATCACCAGCAAGCATTGTATTTAAAAAGCCAAACACTTTAGAAATGACCCTGTGCTCTTTCCTTTGCAGACGGTGAGGCTTCCTGTTCCTACTCATAAAAATGTAAGTTAAATTATACTTCAGTGCCATGATGCACTAAGAAGTCAATTTCACATGTAAAGTTACAAGTCATTTGCTTCTTGCTTTGCGGTGTTGGGTTTGGGGTGGGCATCTCACTAGGTCTCAAGCTCCTGGGTTTGGGTGATCCTCTTGTCTCAGTGGAAGTAGCTGGGACACAAGCCTGTGCCACCACACCCAGCAAATCATTCATTCTCAGTAAAACTGTTTGCTTTTCTTTGAAATTATTTTATGTGGGTGGATGTAAAAGTATGTGCTTATAAATATGAAGAATAAGAGACAGGGTGCCAAAGGATGCGGTCCCAATACTTGGGAGCCTGAGGCAGGAGGAGCATGGGTCTGAGGCCAGTTTAGGCGTCATATAAATTCAAGGCCAGCCTGGGATACATAGACCCTGTATCCAAAATAAATAAAAAAATGAACATTAGAGTAATGGAGATATAGCTCAGTTGTTAGAGTGACTACTATGCACAAAGCCCTGGGTTCCTTCTTTAGCACCCCATAAACTAGATATGGTGCATGCCTGTAATCTCAGTAGTGGGGAAATGGAGGCAGAGGAATCAGAGGTTCAAGGTCATTCTCAGGCACATCTTGAGCTAGAGGCCATGGGCTATGTGACACTCAAAAGTCAACCATCCAATCAACATAAAGGATGACTTGAGCTGACAGAATCTTTTATGTACAAGGGTCGAGGAATGCTGACAGTCCTGCAGCCAACAGAGCCTTGCACCAAAAATTCTGTGCACAATTCTACACATGCAAGACATCCTGCTAGGCACCGTTTGGTTCTGTCTGTGGCTTTCTTCATTCTAGTACATTTCTTTATTTTCCTTTTCTTTTGTAGTACTGGGGACCAAGCCCAGGGCCCTGCATGTGCCAAATAAGCACTCTACCACTGAGTTCCAGACCAAGCCTACTCTAATATCTTTCTGAAAGTATTAAGAAGTTAGGGTTATGTTCTTTTTATTCATTTTTATTTTATGTGTATGAGTATTTTGCCTGCATATATGTATGTGTCATGTACGTGGCTGGTGTCCCCAAAGACTAAAAGAAGGTATCAGGTCCCCTGGGACTGGAGCTGCAGACAGCTGTGAACCATCATATGGGTGATGGAAACTGAGCCCGTGTCCTTGGCAAGAGCATCAAGTGCTCTTAACCACTGAGCCATCATCTCTCCAGCTCAGAGGGTTATATTCTTAGGTAATGATTGGTGGACACAAACATATAAAACAAATGCCTTTTGCTAATAATTTCTACACAGTTAAGTGAGTATTACTGTGTCATATTGTGTACATTTGCAATGCATTTGATTCTAGTGTAAACTACATCATTTTGTTATTCTAAATAGAAGAAAATTGCCAGCCTAAATTTCAAAAGAAAATATTGGGCTGTGTGTGATGCCATTCACCTTTAACCCCAGTACTCAGATGGTTGTGAGCTAGCCACCAAGTGGGTGCCGGGAACTAACCCCAGGTCCTTTGGAAGAGCAGAAGATGATCTTAACCACTGAGCCATCTCTCCAGCCCCAAGTCTTACTTTTTGTACCCCCTCCAAATATTTTGTTTTGTTTTTGTTGTTTTGTTTGTTTCTGGTTTTTTGTTTGTTTGTTTTTGGTTTTTTTTTTTTGGTTTTTTGAGACAGGGTCTCTCTATGCAGCCCTGCTGTCCTGGGACTCACTCTGTAGACCAGGCTGGTGTTGAACTAAGAGATCCACCTGCCTCTACCTCCCAAGTGCTGGGATTAAAGTTGTGTGCTGCCACCACCATGTGGTGGTTTTGACTTTTTCTTTTTTAAACAGTCTCATGTAGCACTGGCTGGCCTTAAACTCTATGTAGCAGAGGCTGGCCTTGAACTCCTGATCCTCTTACTTCTACCTCCTGAGTCCTGCAATTTCAGATATGTGCCACCATTCTCTGACTGTCTGATTTTTACACTGATGCATTTAAATTGCCCATATTTATCACATATGACATGCTATTTTGAAATCTGTGTGCTGCTTGGTGGGCTGGCTGATATGAGAAGCATTCTCTGTCTTTCTATTTGCTTTTTTAATAATCTTCCCCTTTCAGCACCAGCTGTGCATTGGAGAAATCTTTCAGGGGTTAGATACCCTGAAGAACCAAACTGTCCGTGGTGATACCGTGGAAATATTATTCCAGAACTTGTCATTAATAAAGAAATACATTGACCGCCAAAGGGTAAGTTCCCAGGGGCACCCCATGAATCTGGCTGCACCTGTTTCTCTGGAAGCTGACAACAACCTGTTCTTTCCACAGGAAAAGTGTGGTGAGGAGAGACGGAGAACGCAGCAGTTCCTGGACTACCTGCAAGAGTTCCTCGGTGTGATGAGCACAGAGTGGACAATGGACGGCTGGGACTGAGCCAGCTCAGTGAAGACGGGACTTCAGACTTCATTTGAAGCTAATTTTTAAACTGATTCATAAAAAACCACAGAATTATACAAATTAAGGGGTTACTATACGCTGTTTCTATTTTCATATTTACATTGTGTAGTCAAGTTAACCCTATGTCCTCAAACATTGATCATTTATAACATCCTTTTTGTATATGTATAACAGAAACTCCTGCAGCCCAAGCTGACCTTGAACTCAACGTGTAGCCAAGGATAACTTTGAGTTCTTGATCCAGGCAGAAGTAGGAGGACCACATACCCCACTTCAGCATCCTTTCTCTTAGCCTCTGAGATCGACAGTACTCAGTCACTCTCTTGCTGAGGGACACCACACCAGGGCTCCCTGCTCCTACCTAACTTCAGTTTAGTACCTACTAATCAATCTCTCCTTAACTCCCTGCTACTCTCCCCAGCCTCCAGGAACCCCATTTCTCCACTCCACTCTCCATTTCTATGAGATTAACTTTCCTTATGTTCGTTCTATGTATGAATGAGATTGTGGCATGATCGCCTTTCTGTGCCTGGAGTAGCCAGATTTGGAAAGGGAAAGGGACCGTTGTAGTGAGAATGAGAGAGCCACATATTGGGCCTTATATTTCAGTGTAACTGAACTCAAGAGGCAGGTCGATTCTTAGCGTGTACTGTGACTTTATTACCGGACACGAGCAGAAAACACCAAATGGTTGCGATGTCATTAAGATATCAGGGTCACTGAAGAAGCCTCCTCCAGTTTGCTCCAGGAAAAAATAGACGTATGCTTTTATTTAACTCTATAAGATGCTTACGTTATTTATGACACATTTAAGGATTCAGTAAGTTAATATTTATTGTAACATATGTGATAGACTAATAAAGCAAAAGAGACAACTCTCGGTTTCTACTGGTCTCTCCCAACACTGGGCATGTGTGGGATCCCTGAGTGGTGTTCCGAGGAGGGGCTGAGCACAGGCTGGCTGAGCACGCCCAGCTCTTTAGAGTTGCTGGGAGTACCAAGGGCGAAGTGACCCAGCAAGACTTGGTAGACATATTGGGAGCAGAGACCCCGGCTGGAACTGAGCCTGGATCTCTCTGCCCAGCTGTATGCCCAGATGGCTTGGGGTGAACAGCGGAGGGATGAGGGAGGGTGAATGAATGGGGAGTTGGCTCCGTTGATGAAGTGCTTGCCGTGCAAGTGTGATGATCTGAGTTCGAGGTCCAAAACCCACTGGAGAAAGCTGGGCGTGGTGGGAACACGTTTGTAATCCCAGCACTGGGAGGCAGAGGCAGGCAGGTCCCCAGGACTCGCTAGTCAGCCAACCTTGATGAATTGGTGAGTTCTGGACCAGCAAGA
Source organism: Cricetomys ansorgei (assembly GCA_026225945.1). Lineage (NCBI taxonomy): Eukaryota > Metazoa > Chordata > Mammalia > Rodentia > Nesomyidae > Cricetomys > Cricetomys ansorgei. Next base: position 35,379 of record JAMJFZ010002146.1, read on the forward strand.
GACCCTGTCTCAAAAAAAAACAAAGGGTGGCATCCTGAGGAAGGACTCCTGAGGTTAACCTCTGGCCTCCATTTTCATGCAGAGAGAGAAATAATGAATATGGGCCCTTCCTCCAGGACACACGCCTTTAATCCCAGCACTTGGGAGGCAGAGGCACATGGATCTCTGTGAGTTCAAGGACAGCCAGAGTTACAACAGAGAAACCCTGTCTCGAAAAAACAAAACAAGTATGTTAAGGCTTCCCCTGGAAGGAGCCAGTGTGGGAATCTGCAGCTTAATTTCTTCCAACTAATGAGAATTTGGCTGGTCAGGGTCAAGGTCAATTCATGAAGGAAGCTAGAATTATCCTTGATGATGGCCTTGTGCCTTTGGGGACTTTTCTCTCAACAAAGCTGGATGTCATGTTTCCCCCATCCCAGGGGCAAGAGTCCCTGAGTCCACTTGTCACTGTTGGGCATAAAAACCTCTATGGCTCACTTTTCCAGGTCATATGAAGGTCACCTCTGCCCCTCCCAGATCCAATACTGTCTGCAAAGAATATTACCCAGGAGCCTCATTCCTTTTACATCAAATGGGAAATTTTTAGTGTATTATATCTGAACTCCAGATCTTCATCCAATTTCTTAATACATAAAAAACCAAGAAATGTCTGCGTATACATGGCGCAAGCGCACGAGCCTGTGGCGGCCAGAGGAAGACACTGGGTATCTTCTATTGCTCCCCGTCTCGTCCTCTTGAGACAGGGTCTCTCACTTGCTGAACACGGAGTTTCCCATTTTTTCAGCTAGGCCTATAGCCAGCAAGCCCTCAGTAATCCTCCTGTCTCCATCCCCTCTGCCCCAGAGTTGGAGTTATAGACATGCATGACCATGCCTGGGTTTTTATGTGGGTGCTAGAGATCTGAGCTCAGATTCTCATGCTTTCTCAGAATGCCCCCTTATCCCCTGAAGCATCTCCTAGCTCCTTAGTAATTCTGTAACTTGTACTTGGCTTTTTAAAATTGTGATAAAAGAAAAGTATACAATTTTTATTTATCCATGTGTTTATTTTTAGTTTTTCAATATTATATTTTTCTCTGAGAATTTCATACCTCTATGTAATGGTTTTTGATCATATCCATTCCCATTCCAACTCCTCCTGGACTCCTCTTACATCCCCCTCCCACCTGGGGTCATCCACTCAAGCATGGGCAACCTGCCATGGCCACAGCCCCAAAGAAAATGTACTCTCCCTCACCCAGCAGACAACAGCGACCCACAGCTCCTCATCTACGGCAGGAGCCTGTGAGTTTCCCTCCCCTTCGTGCTGGACCTTTGATCGGCCCTGTCCTGTGCAGAGAGCCACAGCTGCTGAGTCATGAATGCAATGGTCATCCCTGCATGGCCAGAAGACAGCAGTGCACAGCTCTCCTCCCGTCCTCCGGCTCTTACATTTTTCCATCCTCTCTTTTACTACGTCCCGTGTATGTGTGTGTGTGTGTGTGTGTGTGTGTGTGTGTGTGTGTGTATGTGTGTATGAGTGTGTGTGTGTATGTATGTGTGTGTGTATGTGTGTGTGTGTGTATGTGTGTGTGTGTGAGTGTGTGTGTGTGTATGTGTGTGTGTGTGTGAGTGTGTGTGTGTGTGTGTGTGTGTGTGTGTGTGTGTGTGTGGTTATAGGCATTTCATTTACAGCTAGTCACACGCAGCCACTTACTCTCAGCACTTTGAGCAGTTATAACTTTCCGAATTATCCACTGCCCACTACAAAAAGGAGCTTTTCAGATGGTGGTTGAAAACAGCACTAATCTACGGGTACAAACCTACATAGAAACACAGAAGGCAGTTTAACAACATGACCATTTAGTAAAACAACAGAAAGTTTCCTGGAGGCTCTATGATCTCCCTATTCATGGGCTTCTGACCAGATTCACAGTATCTACCAAACATGCATTCCCTCCGGCGGAACATGCCTTAAATATGATCAGAAAATGGTTGGCTGCCCCTCCCCCAAAGTCACACCACTATTGCATCAACGGGACCGTCTTGTCTGGTAGGTCAGTATTATAGCATTCAGGGTCCAATGTATTTTTTGTAATTTTGAGACAGAGTCTGGCCTCAAACTCATGGTTCTCCTGCCTCGGCCTTGCAAGTCCTGGGATTATAGGTATGTACCATCATGCCCCATTAAGGATGTAATACTTAAAAAAATACTTCCTGATCAATGAATAGTTAATATGGTTGTTGTTTTGCTATATATAATATGCTACATGTCCCCTAATTGACATTCAGAACCTCTCCAGTTGTGTGTGTGTGAATTCTGATGTGCTATTAATTGTATTTGTTTGCTTGTCATTGTTATTTGTACTGAGAATTGAGTTAAGGGTCTTGTACAAGTCAGACAGGCATTCAGCCACTGAGCTATATCCCCAGCCCTCTTTTTAATTTCTTATCTTAAGACAGCACCTCACTAAATCGCCCAGGTTACCCTTGAACTCTCTCTGTAGACAAGTTGTGAAATTACCGTCCTTCCGTCCAGTCGTCTGGTCTGTGGCCTACAGGCCTGCCTTATCAAGAGGATCAATTGTATTGAGAATGAACCTAAAGACTTTAGGTTAGTTTGTTTCAGTTGTTACTGAAACAAAATACCAGAGATGACTAACTTTACAAAGGAAGAGTTTATTTGGGTTCACAGTTCTGTAGGCTTTAGTCCTTGGTTTATTGACCCTGGTGTTTGGATTTGTGGTGAGGCATATCGTCGTGGTAGTGCACGGTAGGGGAAATGGCTCATCCCTACCAGGAGGCAGGGGAACAGGGAGAAAGAGGGGCGGGCTGTCCCACAAGTCCCTTCCAAGGCACACCTCCTATGACCTAACTCTCTCCATCTCTGAAAGTTTCCACAATGCCTGAATAGCAGAGCAGGCTAGGAAACAAGTCCCCCTGGGCCTCCAAACTCCAGCAAACTTTCTCCATTCACGGCTTCATTTAGAAAGGTAAACTGTTGGCCAGGCATGGTGGTGCACACCTGTATAGTCCTAGCAGCTAGAAAGCTGAAATAGGATGATTCCAAGTTCAAGGCAGTCTAAGATATACAGTGAGACTCATCTCAAAAACACAAAACCAGGATCTGAAGTTATGGCTCAGTGCTTAAGAGCACTTGATGCTCTGGCAGAGGACCTGGGTTCAGGTCCCAGCACACACATGGTGGCTCACAACCATCCCTAACTCCAGGTCTAGAGTATCTGGAACCCTTTCCTTGCAAGGATTAAATGCATTAGTGATTAACTCTGAGTCGCCACTAATGCATCAGCATCACTTTAATAAAAGAAACAAAATAACTTCCTTCTCCTTGGAGTCATTTAACCAAAAGTGAGTCCAGATTCAAATTCTCTACTTCTCGCTCCCTTCTCTCTACTTCTCCATCTCCCATCTCCTGTCTGTCTGTCGCATGAGTCTGAGTCTGTGACTGCCTGAAGGCTGTCTTGTGACTCTCCCTGTATCCCTTGTGTGTCTTTGTGTATCTGTCCCTAACAAAGGGCTACACTCTGTCTTTACTGACCAGTACTGGAAACATCACATGAGGAAGGAATGGGACACTTTACAGAAATCTTTATCAGAGTTTTACAAGTCACTGGCTCCAACTGATCCCAACTGACCCAGACAAAAAAAAAAAAAAAAAAATCATTGTTTATCAACCAGTACCCATAAATGGATGCTTCCAACCTTTAGGGTAGATTTTAGGAAGTTGTTTTCAACTTCTGTATTTGCTGCTTTCAGCAAATGATGCACATGCATTGTCTGGGTCAGGGATGGAGGAGCACATAGTTATAGCTACATATTACATAGATTACATATTACATGGATTACAGCTACAGATTAGCTTAGGTTGTAAAAGTTGATTTAAATGAGAAATCCAAAGCAAGTGAGGTTGATTGTCACATTGTTCTCTCAAAGACAGGTTAGACAAATGGGCTGAGCACACAGTAGGATAGCAGTCATATCTTTTTTGTTTTTGTTTTTCAAGATAGTATTTCTCTGTGTAGCCTGGCTGTCCTGGAACTCACTCTTTCTCCTGGGTTCTGGGACTAGGGGCGTGGGCCACACCCCAAGCTGGCAGTCTTAGGTCGTAAATGACCTCAGGGTCTATTATTAACTCGTTTGTGAGGTCCGGCCAAAGTTCCAGTCTCTTAGGATTTATGAAAGAGATATTCTCATGATATTGGGTCACCACATTTTCTATCCTTGGCAGGCCCCAGGAACGCATGTGGTGCACACGCAGACACACGCAGACAAAAATTTCGTATCTATAAAATAAAATAAATACATTTTAAAAAATTAAGGAAACAAAACAGAAAGTTTGCAGTGCTAGATGAGAGGCATAGTGCATGCCTGTAATCCCAGCACTCCGGGGCCTGAGGAGGGAGGGCTGTGACATTTAGGTCAGTCTGAGCCACACAGTGAGTGTGAGGCCAGTCTAAGGTACATAGCGAAGCTTTGTCTCCAAAAAACTGTAATATTTACAGTAGATAAATAGATTTTCAGTGTAATACTGATGGAAAATCGCTTTACTGAGAGAAAGTATGTGGATAAACACTTGAGGCAGAAAATAGTTATTGAAGAGTTATTACTCAGAAATGTTGTGGGGTACCCACCAGAGAAGATTGCTCGGATATGAGTTTAAGCCAAAGAAAGTCTTTGCTAGCTAACCGGCGACTAGACTGGGTGTTCCAGATCCCAGGGTATCCCCAGCCTTTGTAAGCACAAAAACCAAGTTCTGGATGACATACTTCAGTTAACAAGAACAGTTAGCCAGAAGCAAAACTGCAGAAGATAAAAAGCAAGGTTAGCACACTTTGAGGCTTTCCCAGAACTATGGACTTTGATGGATGAGGCCTTTGTTTTGGCACGTGGTGCTGTCTACATGCTGAGTCTTACAGCCTGAATGGCACTTCCATCATGGAGTCAGTTATACTAAGGTCTCAGGGCCTACTTCTGCTTTTTTTTTTTTTTTTTTTTTTGACATGTTCCCACATAGTCTAGGCTAGCCTCAAATTCTTAATAATAGTTAAGGATAACTTTTAATTATAGATCCACCTGCAGGCATATGCCATCATGTCTTGCTCATGCCATACCAGGAATTGAACCCAGGGCTGAAGCATGCTAGGCAAACACTCTACCAACTATGCTACACAGATCCCTCTGTGCCTTTTTGTATACTGTTCTACCTGTTTTATGTATAGGGTGTTCTGCCTTCATGTGTTTGTGCACCACATGCATGACTGATACCCACAGAGGCCAGAAGAGGGCATCAGATCCTCCTGGAACGGGAGTTACAGACAGTTAAGAGTTGCCATGTAGGTGCTGGGAATCGAACTCAGGTCCTCTGCAGGAGTAGCCAGTGCTCTTAACCACTGAGCCATCTCTCCAGCCCCAAGATTTGTTGTTGTTTTTTAATTTATGTATATGTTTTGTGTCTGTGTGGGGGTATGTGCACTTAAGTTCAGGTGCTTACAGAGGCCAGAAGAGAGCATCAGATCCCAAGGAAGTGTCAGTGGTTGTGAAACTCCTGATGCGGGTGTGGGGAACCAGACTTGGGTCCCCTGTAAGAGCAGCAAACACTCTTAACTGCTATACCGTCTCCCCAGCCCCAATAATTGTCTTTTCCTTCCCATTGTCATACTGTTGACCCAACACTGACTACCATCATCACTCCAAGTTCACAGTTTATTACATTCACTCTTGGTGGCATACATTCTCCAGGTAGAGACCCACAGAACACAGTGACCCATGATGTGTAATGACACATTACCGCTGCTGTAGTCATACCCAGCCATTTCACTGGCCTGGAAACCTTCTGTGCTCTGCCTATTCATTCCTGCTTGCCCCCGGACTGATAACAACTGTTATTTTACTGTGTCAATAGTTTTAATATTTCATGAATGTTGCATATACAGATTTCTCAGGTTTTCACTTAGTAATCATATTTAGGCTTTGTGTGTGTGTGTGTGTGTGTGTGTGTGTGTGTGTGTGTGTATGTGGGGGTGGTATGTGTGTGTCTATGTATGTGTATTGAGACAAGGCCTTTCTATATAGCCTAGGTAGGACTTGAACTCCCAATCCTCCTGCCTTAGCTACCATGCATGGCCTTCCATGCCTCTCATGATAAACCCTGCCTTCCCTTTCTCTCCTCCTCGCCTTCCCAGGATAAGCATTCAAGGCCTTGAACATGCTAGGACAGCACTTTATCACTGAGATACATCTGCAGTGTCACTCATTTCTTCTGTGTGTGCGTAATGTGTGCGTGTGTACACACACATGTGTGAGTGTGTGAAGGGCCAGAGGTCAACACCGACACTCTTCTTTTAACGCTCTCCAACACACTTTTTAAGTCAAGGTCTCTCACTGAACCTGGAGCTCACCATTGAGCTAGGTTCGCTACCCAGCAAGCTCTGATGATCCTCCTGTCTCCCCGACTCCCAGCACTGAGGTTACAGATGTGTGCCAACATTGTGTGGCTTTTGCACATGGGCACTCAGGTCCTCGTGCTTGCGTGGCAGGCTCTTTACACGTTGAGCCATCTCCCCAACCCTACTCATTTCTTCTTAATGCTGAATTTAACATTCTCTTGTCTGGATGCCCCACCAGGTATGCATCCATCCACTAAGTGGACACTGTGATTGCTTCCAGGTCTGGTAATTACAAATGAGGCTTCTAAGAACACCCACGTGTAGGTTTCAATCAATATACATTCTCCCCTCATTTGTATAGAGAGCAAAGAGCACAGTCTGTGGAGTCTGGTGAAAGCATGCTTAGTTTTATAAGAAGCTGCCAGCTGCTTTCTGTGCTATGCTGCATCTCCACCAACAATGAACAAGAGTCTCTGTTGGCACATGTTGTCACCAGCATTTGGTGTTGGCAGGGTTCCGGACCATTCTCGTAAGTGTGTAGTGGCATCTGGCTTTAACTTGAAATTCCCTGATGACATACGATGTCCTTTTATAGTCTTACTTCCTGTGTCAGGGTTTTCTAGAGAAACAGAGCCACTAGAATGAATGTATATTACCAAGGAGATCTGGGCTGTGTGGCGTCCACCTCGCCGATAAGGAGACGCCACACACGAGATTCTTCTGACAGCAATTTATTAACAGCTCTTTTAGCAGGCAGGTGGAGAAGGACCCCGAGCCCGAAAATCCCTTGGCTTATATAGAGCTCCGGAGGACGTGTGATTCTCTCATTGGCTCATAGACTGCACCTAATTAGCATCTGCTTTGCGCGTACGCAAAGCAGATTCACGCATGCGCATTGTCAGTGCCTGTTTCCGTAGAGAATCAGGAAGCAGGAAACCAGCGCCATTTTGTAATGGCGTTTGCGGCTCCCAACAGGGCTGGTGACATGGCTCCGATGCTGGCCACCCAGCTTGATGTTTGACATTCAATCCTGGGATCCCACACAGTGGAAAGAGAGAGACACTTCCCGTAAGCTGCCCGCTGGCCGAGGTAGTCCCTACAAGATACGGTTAGAACCTTCACACTGGATAGTCCGGTTTCATTTCTGCTGCTGAGATAAAGTGCTCTGGTGAGAAGGGACTCGGGGGTAAAGGGTTTATTTTAGCCCCCCAGTTCCAGGTTACAGTTCATCACTGCAGAGACATCAAGGCCATGTCACAGCCACAGTCAAGAGCAGAGAGTCAATTTAACGTATGTCCACTTAGCAGAATAATAGTAGGGCCTATGACCACCTGTCCACAGACCTAGCACTAAACCATCATATAATCTAATGGCTTATCATTATACCTATAGAGGAATGCATCTCTCAGCTCGCATCAGAGAAACTTTCATTGGCAGTAGCTGGTGATTAACACAGAGACCCACAACTGGTCAAGGTGCAGAGAATGAGAGGCTGTGGGGTGCTCAGCCTTCAAAGGGACATCTCGGTCACACACTCCCTCCCAAGGTTCAGGGGTCATTGCAGAAAATGGGGTAGAGAGAGAGCTTAAGACCCAGAGGTGGTGGATGACTGTAAGGAAACAGTGCCTTCCAGACACAGACATACTTCATATGTGAACTCACAGCAGTGTGACAGAATACAATACACCTGTGTGAGCCCAGGCCAGACCAAATCTCAGCATGGAGAGTATGGGTTGTTTCTCTCTCCCCCTCACTTATTTCCCACCCAAGTGGCTAGACTACCATATGGTGGCTAGCAGAAGGAAGCATGGGGGCTTGGGCTGGACATGTCTAGGCGGGTCCCAGGTCGGGGATCTTAAGAATCGACAGAACACACAGAATTCTGGGAACCGCTGTCATACTCAATTTATTGCAAGGCTTAGGGTATATTTATCAGGGTTCAGGGAAGGGTGGGTCTCCCAATACCCAGGGGCAATGCCTTGGTTAAAACAGGTAAGCAATTCTGCCAATCGCAGCTTGCCCTCTGAAGGGGGTGGAACTTTGGAACTTTGCCTTGGCCCTGGTCTGTCAATGCAGAGGGGAGGGACCAGACTCTGCCAGCTCTCCAGGATGAGAGCTTTGCCAGTAAGCGCCCTTGACCCATGACCGAATGGCATGACCGGTACCACAGAGAGGAGAGATGGGTGCCAAGTCCTACCTCTAGCAGGGGAACTATTGGCAATTGATAGTTGTTGAGAGATGATGTTGGTCTCTTTCCCTGGGCTCCTGCACGCACCGCCGACCCGGTACCACCGCGGCAGAATTTCCCGCCCTCGCCCGGGGGTGGAGGCACATCCCAGCAGCTTCTACTGCTTCTTGATGAAGAGTCAATTTTCTGCAAGAGTGTAGCCCCTGGTAAGTTGGCCATGCTCCACTGGAAGGCCATACATCCAAGAGAAGATGGGCAGCACAAACTAAATTTGATGAGTTAAAAGATGGGGGGCACAAATCTGGGTGAGTAGGCAAGCGAAAAGGTTCAGTGAATAAAGGTGTTTGCTGTAGAGCCTGATGACCTGAGTTTAGTCCCTGGGACCCACATGGTGGAGGAGGAGAAGCAATTCTGGACCTCTGACCTACACTTGTGTGCTATGGCACACGTGCCCCACCCCCAGCCTAAGTAAGTAAATGTAACTTTAAAAAAAAGAATCTAAAAAGAAAAAGAATTCATTAGCATCATCCCCCGAGATCCACCTCCCAGGACCCAGGAAAGGCTGAGGGAGAGCTGAGACTGGTGGAGAGGCAGATCTCCCATCCAGCACGGAGGGATAATAGGTGAAAACCCTCCTCCCAGTATAGGCCACAAAGGAAAAGATCACCTCGCTCAGCATCATCCAGTTCAGCATTTGTGAAGGCCTGCCACAAGCTGGGGCAAATATTAAAGAAAGTGGATGAATTTCCAGGGAATATTACAAGTATCACAAAGTTCTCTTAATCGGAAAAAGATAGATAACCCACTCAAAAAGAGAAAAGGAGGTAAAAGACTTGAATCAGCATTACCCAGAACAGGAAATGCAAATGGCCAATAAACACAGGAAGAGATGCACACTGAGTTAGTTGCCAGGGAAATACAAAATTAAACCACAGGGAGATAACACATCCCACACACCTGACTGGCAGGAATCAAAAAGTCAGATATTTACATGTCTGCCCAGGGCATGAAGTAAGAGGAATTCTGATACATCACCCGAGGGAGTAAAACGGTACTTTTGAAATGTAATTCCTAGTAGCAAACATGTCAGGTTCATACACCCTGTGACCCAGAGTTTCAATCCAGTGTATGCTCTAAAGGAATCCTTGCCCTCGAGCCAGTTATGACCTAGCTTTAAACCCGTGGTTCCCAACCTTCCTAACGCTGCGTCCCTTTAATGCATTTCCTCATGTTGTGGTGGCCCCCAACCATAAAATTATTTTTGTTGCTACTTCATAACTGCAATTTTGCTGCGTTATGACCCTGTGAAAGGGTCATTTGACCCTCAAAGGGGTTAAGTCCCACAGGTTGAGAACCACTGCTTCTAATCATTCCTCTTCCTCCCCCTCCTCCTCCCTGAGACAGGGTCTCATGGAACCCATGCTGGCCTTGAACTTACTATGTAGGTTGGCCTTGAAATATCTGACTCCTCCGACCTCCATCTCCCAGATGCTGGGATTACAGGTATATGCCATCATTTCCCACTTAAATAATAATTTTACAAAATTTATTATTTTATGTATATGAATTTTTTCACCTGCATGTATGTTTGTATATCACATGCATGGCTGTGCCCAAGAAGGCCAGAAGAGGGCATTGGATCCCCTGGAACTGGAACTACAGACAACCATGAGCCACCGTGTGGATGCTGGAGCAGCCAACGCTTCTAACTGTCTCTCCAGCCATAAACATTTCTTTATAGATTTGGGGATGATTTTAGGTTTAAACAGAATTACTCGACTAGAGTAGAGCCCCTGCCTAGGTGGTCTTCTCTACACTCTAAGTGTGGTGCATAGATGGATGCTGGAGCAGCCAACGCTTCTAACTGTCTCTCCAGCCATAAACATTTCTTTATAGATTTGGGGATGATTTTAGGTTTAAACAGAATTACTCGACTAGAGTAGAGCCCCTGCCTAGGTGGTCTTCTCTACACTCTAAGTGTGGTGCATAGATACCAATTGTTTGCCATTAACTGAAGGTCACATCTTACTCAGATTTCCTTAGTCTATCTAGTATCTTAACTGAAGCAATCATTTTGGATGCTCGAGATTAAATGCAGGGCTTCTGGTGAGTCCACTGGCGATACACTCTCAAGCCCTCCGCACTGCACTTAGTTACGTCACACCAGAGGTTGGGGTTTTCAGTTCAGTTGATTAAAACAGTTTGTTTCACGTTGTTAAACAATGGACTCCTGGAACGGCTGGTGTGGCTGCCTGAGAACGCTCTGCTCAGCTGGATGTGCCTGACGGGCTGGGAAGCAGTTTGGTGATAAGATACAACGGAGTCACTTTGGCCAGGGCAATCTCCATCTTCTAGGACTGAGAGCCTGCCAACATCAAATGGGGCGATGCTGGCTGTGGAGTCTACTGGTGTCTTCACCACCGTGGACAAAGTCGGGGCCCACTTGGAGGGTGAGGCCAAAAGGGTCACCATCTCTGCCTCTTCTGCTGATTTGTCCATGTTTGTGAACATGGTGTGAACCATGGGAAGGATGACAACTCACTCAAGATCATCAGCAATGCCTCTTGCACCACTAACTACTTAGCCTCGGTGGTGGTTTGAACGGGAATGGTCCCCATAGTCTCATCATACATCTGAATACTTGGTCCCCAGTTGGTAGAACTGTTTGGGAAGAGTTATGAAGTATGGCCTTGTTGGAAGAGATGTGTCACTGGGGGCAGGCTTTGAGGTTTCAAAAGCCCATGCAGTCCCCAGTTAGCTCTCTCTTTCTGCCTCATGCCTGTGGATCAGGATGTAAGCTCTCAGCTACTATTCCAGTACCATGCCTGTCTGCCTGCTGCCCTATTCCTGATGATCACGAAAATAACCCTCTGGAACTGTAAGCCTCCATACCTTCCTTTTATAAATTGCCTTGGTCAGGGTATCTCATCACAGCAATAAAAAAGTAACTAAGATAGTCCTCCTGGCTAAGGTCACCCATGACAATTTGGGCATTGTTGAGGGACTCATGATCACAGTCCACACCAACACCACCCCTAGAAGACTGAGGACCACATCTCTGGGAAACTGAGATGTGACAGTCTGAGGGATGCCAAGAACATTGTGCCTGCATCTGCATCCCCTGGTGATGCCACGGTGTGGGCAAGGTCAACCCAGAGCTGAACAGAAAGCTCAGCTGCGTGTCCTTTCACATTTCAGTATGTCCATCAAGGATTTGACCTGCTGCCTGAGAAAGCTGCCAAATATGATGACTTCAAGGAGGTGGTGATGCAGGCATGTGGGGGTCGCTAAAGGGAATCCTGGGCTATACTGGGGACCAGCGTGTCTCCTGAGACTTTAACAATGACACTCTTCCTCCTTTGATGCTGGTCTGGCATTGCTCTCAATGACAACTCTGTAATGCTCATTTTCTGATATGAATGTGACTATAGCAACAGGGGGTGGACCTCATGGCTTACATGGCCTTCAAGGAGAAAGAAATCCTGGACTACCCAGCCCAGCAAGACCACGAGAGGAGAAGAGTGGTCCTCAGATGCTGAGTCCCTGTTCTAACTCAGTACCTCCCCTCACAGCTTCCATCCCAGACCCCCAGAAGAGGAGGGGCTTCGGGAGCCCTGTTCTCTCAAATGCCATCAGTAAAATTCACCTGGGAGTGGAAGAGATGGCTCGGGATTAAGAGCACCGGATGCTCTCCCACAGGACTCAGGTTCCAATCCCAGCACCCATGAGACAAGTCACAACAGTCAGTAATGCAGTCCCAGGCGATCCGACGCCTTCTTCTGGCCTCCACAGATACTAGGCGCACAAGTGGTGCCCAGCCATGCGTGCAGACAAAACACGTACATAAAAGAACTTCCGCCCCCTCCCCAAAAATTTCACTGCATCCCCCTTAGGCAAAATAAAATAATATATAATATTAGAATATATAAATATGTGACAAAATCTTTAAGAGCAACCAAAAGAAGATTAACTAAAAGGAAGGGCTGGGGATGTGACTCAGTTGGTAGAGTGCACAAAGTGTGCTAGTGCACAAAGCCCTGGTCTGATCTCCAACACCGAAGAAAACTGAGTGCAGTGGAGCATGCCTGCAGCCCTGGCACCTGGATGCAGTGGAGCATGCCTGCAGCCCTGGCACCTGGATGCAGTGGAGCATGCCTGCAGCCCTGGCACCTGGATGCAGTGGAGCATGCCTGCAGCCCTGGCACCTGGATGCAGTGATGCATGCCTGCAGCCCTGGCACCTGGATGCACTGATGCATGCCTGCAGCCCTGGCACCTGGATGCAGTGGCATATGCCTGCAGCCCTGGCACCTGGATGCAGTGGTGCATGCCTGCAGCCCTGGTACCTGGATGCAGTGGTGCATGCCTGCAGCCCTGGCACCTGGATGCAGTGGTGCATGCCTGCAGCCCTGGTACCTGGATGCAGTGATGCATGCCTGCAGCCCTGGTACCTGGATGCACTGATGCATGCCTGCAGCCCTGGCACCTGGATGCAGTGATGCATGCCTGCAGCCCTGGTACCTGGATGCAGTGGTGCATGCCTGCAGCCCTGGCACCTGGATGCAGTGGTGCATGCCTGCAGCCCTGGTACCTGGATGCAGTGATGCATGCCTGCAGCCCTGGTACCTGGATGCAGTGATACATTCCTGCAGCCCTGGTACCTGGATGCAGTGATGCATGCCTGCAGCCCTGGTACCTGGATGCAGTGGCATATGCCTGCAGCCCTGGCACTTAGGAAGCAGAGCAGGAGGATCAGAAGTTCAGAGTGTTCCTCAATACATTTTGAGTTTGAAGCCATCTCAAGACAGTGCCAAGACAGAGAGGGTCAGGGGCCAGGGGATAAGAAAGGAATGGAAAGGGAAAAAACCAATACCATGTCTCCTTCTGGTAGGAGGAGATGTGGACACTGTGATGGGGGAGGGAGGGAGCTCTGAGTTGGGTGTTGGGCATGTGAGTTTTGCTGTTTTGGACTGTTGGCATGGGTAACACTTTCTCTTGTACACACGACCTGTTTTGTAGTAATCACGTTGAAAGTTCTCAGCCTGCTCTTTCCTACCCCTGGAAGCGTACTTCCCACCCAGACCTTACCCTCCACCAGCTAGTTTGAGAAGGGAGAAACCTGGAGTTAGAGCACACAGGAACTTTTGTCTTAGAAGCAATGGAGTTGTTTCTTTTACCATCGTATTCAAAACTCACCATACATCATGATGCTTCCTGTTTCTCGGATGCTGGGACTCACATACTGTAAAGAGTGAAAGTGGAGCAGCTTACAGGGCTCCCTGAGAACCCTCAGCAGTTTGAATGGGAAGGCTAGACTTGCAGCAAGGGTCCGGAATGAAGGCCAAATCCATGCTTCTAGATGGGGAATGACCGCAAGTGCAGACTCATGAGCCAGGTGGCTCTCCCTACAAGAGATGCAACAGCTAGGAGCAGAGCAGTTGCCCAGGCGCTGCTGGGCTCTGGGCACTGATGCTCCCTAGCTCTCCACATCCACCTGACATTTGTCTGTGCATATGGTTCATTCACTCTCAGGAGCATTTACTGCAGTATGGGCTGAGCACAGTTCTCAGCCTCTGCCAGGAGCCAGGCAGACATAGCTCTGCTTTAGCTTGTTGTCTCCAGTAGAGCGAGGCAGTGAACACACACGCAGAGCTGTACAGGGTGGTGAGTGCTATGGGGGAGAGAATGGTGGCGGTAAAACAGCGCCGTGTCCTGCGTGTATTCAGCTTTCTGAGGCTGGACAAGAAGGCTCATACTCTCTCATACTGAGGTCCAAGGTCCAGTCAAGATGCCTGCAGTTTTCCCAGGGCCTATGCTGGCAAGGTCTCTCTTGGTGACGGGTGCTCTGCTATGTGAACCTCATGCGCTACCATGTCTGGCTGGTCTAAAAAAATATTTTATTGCTGGGTGGTGGCGGCAGCACATGCCTCTAATCCCAGCACTCGGGAGGAAGAGACAGGCAGATCTCTTTGTTTGAGACCAGCCTTGTCTACAGAGTGAGTTCCAGGACAACTAGGGCTACACAGAGAAACCCTGTCCTGAAAAACAAACAAAAATTATTTTAAAATTATATATATATATATATATATATGTATATGCACGTATATATGTATGTGTCTTCATATGGGTATGTGCCATGTGAGTCCAGGTGCCCACAGAGATCAGAAGAGGCCATGGGACTCCCTGGAGCTGGAGTTACCGGTGGTTGTGAGCACAGTGCTAGGAGCAGAACTCAGATTCTCTGTGAGAGCAGTACAGTTTAGCCATCCCTCTTTACGTTAAATAAAGCCTCTGTTATTTGTTTGTCTGTTTATTTACTTATTTATTTTCTTGTTGCTTTTTCAAGACAGGGTTTGTCTGTTGTAACTCTGGCTGTCCTGGCACTCACTCTGTAAACCAGACTGGCCTCGAACTCACAGAGATCCGCCTGCCTCTGCCTCCTTAGCGCTGGGATTAAAGGCATGTGCCACCACCACCCAGCTCTCTGTTCTTTATTTTATTTTGCAGTCAGGTTCTCACTATGTAATCTGCCCACCCCTACTCTGAGTTAGTGTGCCGCAGGCTGTAACTTGAGTGATCTTCCTGCCGAGCACTGGAGTCTCCAGCCATGCATCACCAAGCTTGCCTTTTATAGTCTTTTTGAAAATAATTCTCCCTTGGAACCAAGAGCTCAGCTCCCTATCTCCCTCTCGTGGCCAATTCGGGTATTTCTCCAAAAATTCCCACCAGCCAGGGGGCTGCTGTGGGTTCACACAGCGGCTCAAGAATCTGAGGTGCTTCAGATATGTCAGACAAAAAAACCTGGCGTGAGGACTTTCCAGGGACCGAAGCGGACTTATCTGGGCCGTTGATGAGCTCCAACACCGCCCTCTGGTGGCTGATGTTAATTTTCAGACCTCATTGTTCCCATTTCAAAGACCTTCAAATAGCTGGACACCAGCCTTCCCCATCTCTTCTTCCCCAGGGTTCTGGGACCCAAGTCTGCCTTCTGCAGAGGAGAACTTTTACCAGTTTATACCAGCCCATGTCTAGCCTCAGCCTGATCCAGAAGCAGGAAGAATGCAGGTGGCAGGCACACACACACCTACACATAAAATAAACAGTATTTTAAAAGGGGGAGCAGAGTGGAGCGGAGGTGGTAGCACACGCCTTTAATCCCAGCATCCAAGGAGACAGAGACTGGTAGATCTCAGCGAGTTTGAGGACAGCCAGCCAGGGCTATATGGTAATTAAATACTAGTAAATCACTTGCCCACATCATTATCCTCCAGCAGGACGCAGTGTGAGGTCTGTGGAGGAAAGGCTGTCCTACTCATCCCTCCACCCCAGTACACCGAGGACAGGCAGAGGCATCCTCATATAAGGGCTGGAAGAATGAGGGTGTGGAGACCCTGTCAGGAGTGTGTCCCTTTCCAACCTTCTTATCCTACCTCTAGAGGGAATAGCTAGGGCTTGTTAAAAAAAAAAAAAAAAAAAAAAAGGCTACCCTCCCTGCTCCCAACCCCAATTTTTGTTTCTCCTGTGGCTTTCATCTCCCAAACCTACACTTGTGAAGACACTGAGCTAGGAGTCCTGAGCACCGGATTTGTAGACAAGGAGCTGCTCGTGGCACCTTAGGCTACAAAAATGGGGTTCTCTTGGTTCTTGGATACAACATAAGGTGAACTCATGCTCAACCTCACTTAAAATGGTGGGGTCCCAATGAAGGCAATTCGTTGCAGTATCAAAGTATCACATGCATATATAGAAAATATATGTCCAGGAGCTGGGAGATGGCTCAGTATGCATACCTCACAAGCATGAAGACTCGAGTAGGACCCCAGAACCTACTTGTAAAGCCAACATGTGCCTATAATCCCAGTGCTGGGTTGGCAAAGACAGGTGGATCCCTAGAGTGAGCTAGCTGGCCTGTAGCCAACCTGTGGGCTCCGGGTTCAGTGAGGGAACTTGTCTCAAAATATAGGATGATGGGCCAGAGGGATGCTCGGCTGGTAAAGGCGCTTCCTGTCAAGCCCGAAAACCCAAGTACAATTCTAGGACCCACATGTGGGAGGAAACAACAGGCTCTAGAAAGTTGCCCTCTGACACACACACATAAATAACATTAAAAAAATTTAAAAAGTAAGGTGGAGAGTGATCGAGGAAGACATTTAACATCTGATATCTGTGCCTACATATGTACCTGTGCAAACACACACACACACACACACCTGTACTGACATCTGTGCCTACATATGTACCTGTGCACGCACACACACACACAACCTGTACTGACATCTGTGCCTACATATGTACCTGTGCACACACACACACACACACACAACCTGTACTGACATCTGTGCCTACATATGTACCTGTGCAAACACACACACACACACACACACCTGTACTGACATCTGTGCCTACATATGTACCTGTGCAAACACACACACACACACAGACACAGACACACACACACACACACACACACACACCTGTACTGACATCTGTGCCTACATATGTACCTGTGCAAACACACACACACACACAGACACAGACACAGACACACACACACACACACCTGTAATTCCAGCACTGGGGAGGCAGAGGCAGTGTGATCTCTGTGACAGCCTGGTCTACAAATTGAGATTAAGGCCAGCCAGGCTACTCTGTCTCAAAAACAGTTTTTAAAATTAAAAATACCTGTATTACCACTCATAAAGGTATATATATATATAAATCCTTCCAGAAGCATCCATCAGCTGGGAGTCTGTGTATTCCATTACTCCTGAGTGTTAGGTGCCTCCTGTTCTGTTATTTGTTTTCTTGGGGGGTGGTATTCATTCACTTGCCTTAGATGTTGTTACCTCTCTGTTTTCTTTATCCTGCCTATGTTGGCATTATTTGAACACTTTTGGTGTCCTGTTTAAATAAACACATGTACTATATTTTAACTGTATCCATTGTATATTTTGTATATTTTCTTTTAGTAGTTGCTCTGGGGCAATGTATACTTACATTATAGGTTATTACTGGTGCCCTCGGTTGTCCCAGTAGAGGTGGAAGATAAGCTCCTATTACTGAAGACATTATACATTTTGGACACAGGGCTCAGAGGCACCAGAGCTGGATCTGGTCCGAAAGCCCCCTCTTTGAGTACTAGCTTTCATGGCACCAGAAGGCACCATGCAGACTTCCAACATTCCTACCTAGCTACAATGCCTACTGATCACGATAAAGACCAGCATGGCATGGTAGTCCTAAGGGTGCAATAGGGGCACACGTAACTTGTTGGTAACCGTGGATCTTGGAGAAGAACTTACAATCACCACTTTACTAAACCAGCATAATCCCTAACTACATTCTAAATATTTATCCTTATACCCATGGATAAGTGTGGTTCTCACCCTCATCAAGGAGCTTTTCTTTGCAATAGAGACCATTACAGAAAGCTACAACCAATCAGAAGGCAGAGTTGTAGAGTACAGTCCCAACTGACACATCTATAGCACAACTCCTGCACCTAAAGCTCTGGATCATTTCAGAAGAGGAGACAGAAGGAGTGTAAGAGCCAGAGATACAGGAAGTCTGCTGTTAGGTTGTGTCATAAAAATCTCAGAGATCCTACACCCACAAAGGTCTTGCCAACAGGGTTACCTAAAATAAGGACGATACCAATGGACATCCTAATGTGGATAAGGAAAGGCTCATGAGACCTCAATCAACCCTGGACAAAGGACTGCTGAGGTCAGTCCTGAAAACATGTGGATACCAGTGACATTTATGGACTGAGCAGGCTGTATTTATATACTGGGAAGGCAGAGAGAGAGAGAGAGAGAAACAGACAGACACACACATACACAGAGACACACACACATTTAACAACAATTTAAAAAAAGAGGCCATGAATTTAAAAGGGGGGGCTTACCTGCTAGGGGCTAGAGGGGGAAGGGAATAGGGAGAGTGATGTAATTATAATCTCAAAAAATAAAAGAGGCCGAGGCCAAGGCCAAGGCAGAGAGATGGAGACAGGTGGATGGATCTCTGTGGCTTCCAGGCACGTTCCAGGCCAATCAGGACTACACAGTGAGATCCTCTCTCAAAGAGATAATAAAAATAAAGCTAAAGGAGTTCCATCATGACATGTTCATACCCGTGACATACGTACCATTGTTCTTTTTTCATATTTACCCCCCCACACTGGACTTTACTGTCAATCCTCTATTTTCTAGCTGGCCCCTTCCTCTCCAACCACAAGTCTCCCTTCCTCTTTCACGTCTTATTATTGTAATATATAAATAGCATTGCACACATGCATGGTTGCTAAATCTAGATCTACATCTGAGAGAAAATACAATATTCTGTCTTTCTTATCCCATTACCGTCTGTTGTTCTCCTCCCACATTGCCCTGTTCTATGTTCTTGAGGGTGTGTGTGTGTGCGTGTGCGCGTGTGCGTTTAAATCTAGGTTCCTCAAATGAGAAAAAGCATGCAATATTTGTCTGGGTCTGGCTTATTTTGCTTAACACGGTGATCTTCAGTTACATCTATTTTCCTGCAAGTGATGCAATTTAATTCTTTATGGGTGAAGAAAACGCTGTTGTGCTGGGCATGCAGCTCACACATGTAATACCCGCACTCTGGAGACTGAAGTAGAAGGATTACTATAATGAGCACAAGGCTAGCCTGGACTACATAGTAAGTTCCAGATCAGCTAGACTATAGACTGAGAAAGACAAATAGCAACATTTCTTGTGTATTTTTTAAAATTATTTTAAAATTATTTGAAATTATTAAAATTATTTATCTTTATTTTGTTTTATTTATTTATTTTTTGCTGGTTTGTTTGTCGATAGACCTCTTGCCTGGTCCCATATCTTGGCTCTTGTGAGCAGTGTTACAGGCCTGTGTGTGCTGACTCAGGTTCCTTCCGTACATACCAAGGGCTGGTACCACTAAATCACATGGTAGTCTACTTTTAGTAGTCTTGAGGAACCACTAAACTATTTCCACGGTGGCTGCCGCAGTTCACATCCCCACCAACAGCGACGAGGCTTCCCCTTTCCTCGCGGCGAGGTTTCCTCATTCTCCGTTCTCTTTACAGTGGTTTTCTTGCTGGGTTGGGGATATGCTCGGTGTGTGTATGCACGTGGGGGTGGTTTCTGAGACAGGGTCTCTGCGTTTGTAGTCCGGACTGACCCTGAACTTTCAGTGAGTCCTCTGCCTCAGCCTTCCGAGTGCTGCCTGGGATCACGGTTGTATAATCCTCTGCTCTCAAAACCAAAATGAACTGTACAAAACAACAGGTCCCGCCAGGGCACTTCCACGCCTGTGTACAACGTGCTTTGACGACATCTGTTGCCTGCCGCCCTCTCTGGTCATCTCACACACCGACAGCAGCGTCAGAAGGCTGCTTTTGTTTATTTACAGTCCTAGGGATCCGCCGCGTCCCTTTGCAAAGGCTGGGCAGGCACTTCGCCACCAAGCTGCATTGCTGGCTCCCAAAATGTTATTTTTGTTTTCACAATGAAACATTTTTACTTCATTTTTAATATCTATTTAATATTTTTATTTTAAAACAAGGTCTAGCATCTGCCCTCTGTCTGAAGAATTTTCTACTATTCTCTCAGAGCTGTCAAAAAAATCATCCTAGCTTCCCTGTATCCGAGGGGATCTGTGGTGCCCTTTCATGGAGAGAACAGAGGCTCTACGGAGCAGTTTATTTTATTTTATTTTATTTGGTTTCTCAAGACAGGGCTTCTCTATGTAGCCCTGGTTGTCCTGGAACTCACACTGTAGACCAGGCTGACCTCAAATTCAAAGAGATCTGCCTGCCTCTGCCTCCCCAGTGCTTGGATTAAAGGCGTGTGCCACCACTGCCTGGCTTTATGTTAGCCGTTTAAAGATATGATTTGATTAATAGAGCACCTGCTGCCAAGCTTGACTTCAAACCCCAGTCCACAAGGTGGAAAGAGAAAACTGACTCTTGCAAGTTGTGCCCTGACCTCCACTTGAGTGCTGTGGCATGTGCATACACACAGTAAGCAAGTAATTTTAAAATGACACAACTCAGGGGCTGGGGAGATGGCTCAGTCAGTAAAGTGCCTGCTTTGTAAGTGTGAAGACCCCAGTTCGATCCTCTCAGTACCCAGGTAAAAGGCCGGACAAAGTGGCAGGTGCCTGGAATCCCAGTGCTGGTGAGGCAGGAACAGGGAGGATCCCTGGGGCTTGCCAGCCAGCCCGTCTAGCTCTAGTGAGCCCTAGCTTCCAGAGAGAGATTCTGATGATAATGATGATGATGATGATGATGATGATGATGATGGTGATGATGGTGATGATGGTGATGATGGTGATGATGGTGATGATGATGATGGTGATGGTGGTGATGCAAATGAGAGAGTAAGCTACTCAGTGTCAACCTGTGACTTCCACATACAGTGCATACCTGTGCACCCAAACACAAACGTGCTCACACACACTAGCATGTCCACACACACACACACACACACACACACACAAAATAAAGATGTGATGCTCCTCGCTTTTAATCCAACAGTGAGATTCAACTCGTTTTCAAATCTGAGGTTATTTAACCTGTTAGTCTTCTATGTAGATGGTCATTTTCTCTGGAAGGTTTTTTGGTTTGGGGTGTTTGCTTGTTTGTTTTTGAGACAGGGGGTCATGTAGCCCAGTCTGGCCTACAAACTTGCTTAGTACTGTAGCCAAGAATGACCCTAAGCTTCTGATCTTCCCGTGATTAGTTCCCAAATACTGGGATTACAGGTGTACCATGCCTGATTCTGATGGTTGGCAGTGATTATCAACTTGACAGTATCATGCACATACATGCAACCACTAATGTTAATAAATAAAATTTAAATTACCTTAGAGCAAGTAATAGGTTTCCATATGTAGTTTTCATATATATTTCATTTTAGCTGATTCTCCCCTCCCCCTGCATATATTACATATATACATATATATGTATATATGTTTACATATATATATAAATACTTACAAATATATAAGCCCATTTAATAAATTGACTATTTGCTGTAAGAATCCTTTATTTTATTTTAGTTTTTTTGAGACAGGGTCTTGTAGTAGTTAGTTGCTGTGGTGGCTCAGCAAGGAAGACACAGAGGCATTTTCATAGACTCAAATCCTGCCATAACTCAGCAGAGGGAACCACCGTCATGACAAGCACCACACTAGACAGAAGAACCCAGAGCATCTGAGCTCAGGTGTTTTTATTTATTTAGAACTCCTCAGGTGTTCTACTGATAGCACATGCAGATCATGAGCAATCAAACATCTCCCGCATAAATCCAACACCTGCAGACAATACAAAATGCCAAGACCTAGGCAGCCCCTCACTCAACAGTGCACAAAACAATTACTTTATACATTAACTTAAAATAAACTTCCACAAACAGGGTCTCACTATGCAGACCAGGCCAGTCTCAAAACCATAAAGATCAGCCTACTTCTGCTTCCCCAGTGCTAGAATTAAAGGTGTGTGGTACCACACTGACTAATTGAAAAAAAACTTTTTTTCAGACAGGATATTATGTAGCGAGGCTGGCCTCCAGCTTACTTTGTAACCATAAATGGCTTTGAAGTCCTAATCCTGCCTTTACCTCCTAAATGCTGGGGTTACCTGTGTGCATCACAATGCTTGGCTTGCTTTGCAAACAATCTTTGTGTATTCTAGACACAAACACTTGGGTAGATATGCATTTTATCAATATTTCCCCCCATTCTGCAGCCTCCACATTTGATTCATCTGTTGGCTTCCCCCACCGTACTCTGCCTGGATCACTTCCCACTGTCCCCACTTCCATCCCTCTGCCCTGGTTCACCCCTCCCGCATCCTCTTCCTCCTCTGGCCACCACAGTGGTTCCTCTCCTTTACACTTGCCCCACAGCAGCCTACCATGCACAGCAATCAGTGAGCTTCCTAAAGAGCACACCTGGAGGCTGGAGAGATATCTCAGCAATTTTTTGTAGAGGATCTGCTTTTGTAGAGGACCTGAGTTTGATTCCCAGGACCCATGTCAGGTAGCCATAGCTACCTGTAACTCCAGATCCAGGGAATCCAGTGTCACTGGCTTTCAACAGGCATCTGCGCTCATGTGAGCATACCTATACACAGAAACACATATATACGCATAATTAAAAATAATAAAAACAAATCTTTAAAAACTAAAGGGAGAGCACAGTAAGCCACTTCACTCCTGTACAATGTCTGCTTCCAAAGTCCTTCCATTGTTTTTTGTTTTGTTATTTTTAACTAAGTTGTATTTTTTAAATTTTATTTTTAATTATGTGTTTGTGTGTATGTGCACGTGAGTGCAGGTTCCAGAGGAGGCCAGAAGAGGGCATCAGATCCCATGGAGGTGGAGTTACAGGTACTGGGAACTGACCTCCAGTCCTTTGCAAGAGCAGTCAGCACTCTTACCTACTGAGCATCTCTCCAGCACATGAACTGCATTTTTGTTATTTGTTATTGTTCTTTTTGTAAGTTGTCATTTATTATTATTACTGTCATTGTCATTATTATTTATTAGTGTGTGTGTGTGTGTATGTGTGCGCGCACGCGCGCGCGCGCGCGCGTGCGTGCGCGCGCATGCATCAGTGTGCATGGGAAGATTAGAGGACAATTTTGTGCAATCAGTTCTCTCCTTCTACCTTTGCATGGGTTCCTGGGTTCAAACTCAGGTTGTCAAGCTTGAATGGAAAATACCTTTGGCTGCTGAGTGATCCCTCTGATCACTTTGAGGCAGGATCTAATATGGTCCAGGCTGGCCTGGGACTCACTATATAGCAGAAGATAAACCTGAATTTCTGATCCTCCTGCTTCTACTTCTCAAGTGCTGGGATTACAAACATTCACCACTATGCTTTCTTTACGTAGTCCTGGCAAACACCCTGTGCTTCAGACGTGTGCCTCTTCCTGGGTCTACAGGTGTGTGTCACCATATGCATGTAAGCCTTTCATTTTCTTGGCATAAAGCCTAACCCCACACAGGTCCCAGAGGCCCCACTTGGCCTGGGTCTGTTCACCTCACTGGTTCTTTGTACCCTAATCCATCCTCCATGTTTCGGCTGTGCCACTGTCTCCCCGGGGCTTTGTACCACCTACCCCTTCAGCTTGGCGTGCTCTTCTGATGATCCTCTGTCAGAGAGCTAAAGGGTCACCCTCCTCAGAGAGACATTCCTTAGACCCCAAATTTAAGGTGTATCTTTGTACTATGACATCATACTATTTAGTTCTCTACAAAATAGTTTTCACTGGGTGGCAGCTTCCTTGTTTGATAATTATCTACCTGTACTGGGAAATGAGTTTCAAGAACAGGGACTTTTGCAGGGCTGGAGAGATGGTTCAGTGTTAAAAAGCACTGACTATTCTTCCAGGGGCTCTGGGTTCAATTCCCAATACCCACATAGTGGCTCACAACAGTCTGTAACTCCAGTTCCAGGGGATCCAACACCTTTTTCTAACCTCCATAGATATCAGGTACATACATGGTGTACAGACATACATGCAGATAAAACATCCATACACATAAAATTAAATTAAATTTTTTTTTTCAAGACAGGGTTTCTCTGTCTATCCTGGAATTCTTTCTGTAGACCAAGCTGGCCTCAAACTCAGTAATCAATCTACCTCTGCCTCCAGAGTGCAGGCATTAAAGGCATGTGCCACAACCACCCAGTTTAAATCAAAATTTTTAAAAGAGGGACTCTCTTACTCATTTCTGTTTCTCTAGTGTTTTACTACATTTGGTAAATAGCCTGGGCTTGATGAGTTGTGAATGTTTTAAAAATTTTGTTTTATTTTTATGTGTGTGTGTGTGTGTGTGTATGTGTGTGTGAATATAATGTGTGGGTGGATGTGTGCATAGGCCAGAGGAGGGTGTTGGTTCCCCTGGAACTAGAGCTATAGGTGGTTGTGAGCTGCTGGACATAGGTGTTGGGAGCTGAACTCAGGTCCTCTGGAAGAGCAAAGGACTTGATTTTTAACATTTTTAGCATTGAGCCATTTCTCCAAACCCCCCCCCCCAATACACTCCCTGTTTTTTGGGAGGTTGTTTTTTTTTTGGTTTTTTTGTTTGTTTGTTTGTTTTGAGATATTATTTCTCTGGCTGTCCTAGAACTCACTGTGTAGACCAGGCTAGCCTCAAACCCACAGAGATCTCCCTGCCTCTGCCTCCCAAGTGCTGGGATTAAAGGTGAGAACCACCACTGTCTGGCTCCACATTCCCTTTTATTAACAAGGCTTTGATGATGTAGCTGAGGCTTACCTTAAAATTCTCATATTCCTGTCCTCCCCTCTTAAGTACTGGGGTTACAGGTTACTGCCACCACACCCAGCTTCATAAACTCTTGCTGAGTCTCTGTGCCCATCATATACTTCTGCATATAGCCTCTAGCAGAATAAATGTTTGTTCTCTGGAATTATTACATCATCCATCCATCCATCCCCATGAAAGATCAGTAACCTCCCCTGGGCTAGAAAAGATGAGCATG
Organism: Cricetomys ansorgei; assembly: GCA_026225945.1. Taxonomy (NCBI): domain Eukaryota; kingdom Metazoa; phylum Chordata; class Mammalia; order Rodentia; family Nesomyidae; genus Cricetomys; species Cricetomys ansorgei. The sequence goes on from JAMJFZ010002146.1 coordinate 60,463, forward strand.
CAGGAAAACAACCAGAGAAAAATCTGCAAAGGCTGAAAGAGGAGGGGCCGAGAACATGACTCAGTGGACAAGCTTGAGGACCTTTGTTCAAATCTCGAGCAAAAGGTAAAGAACCGGGCGTGGCTACAAGTATCTGTCACCCTAGCAGTGAAGGGCAGAAACAGGAATATCCCAAGACCTCACTGGCCAGCCAAGCTGAACCAGCACCTTCTGCTTCGGTGAGACCTGTCTCAGGCCTTACTAGCAGAAAGCAGAAAGTCCACCAATGGACTGCTCTGGCCTCTACATGTGAGCTCTATTCTCTTGCACCTATGCACTCATGTGCATGCACCACACACATTCACACACACACACACACACCAAACAAATAATAAATAAATAAATAAATAAATAAATAAATAAATAAAAGCTAAAAGAGAGCAGTTCACCCAGAAACATCCTGGAAGGTTTATGACCCAATGGCAATGACCCTGCCCTGGTGCAGGCTGCAACCCCAGGGAGGGTCAGGCACACTTGGCTGCTAGGTCCATAAAATATACAAAATTTGATGGTGAAATTAGCAGCATAACTCAAGGACTTCCTGCACCCGTTTTTAGCACTGTGGTTTATGTGTGTGCATATATATATGTATGCTCCTGAGCATGTATCTATGTATGAGTGTACTTGCGATTTCTGGTATCCTCTATCTCCTTCCATCTTATTTATTTATTTATTTACTTATTTATAGGCAGCGTATCTCACTGAACTTAGAGCTCACAAACTGGCTAGAACTGGCTGGCCAGTGAGCCCCCGGGATCCACCCATCTCAGTTTCCCAGCACCAGGACACAAGTGTGCACCGCCACACCCACCACACCCAGCTTCTTAAGTGGATGCTGGGAACCAGAATTCCTTACGCTTACACAGTAGTCCTTATTCTTGTGTGGCAGGTGCTTTACTCAGTGAGCTATCAACCCAGCCCCGTTTTGGTTTTGAGAGACGGTCTCATGCAGCCCATGCTAGCCTAGATCTCCACATCCTCCTGCTTCTACCTCCGAGTCCTAGGGTCACAAGCTTTCCCCACCATACCCGCTTTTCCAGACTTGTTTGTCAAAATGCATTAGGCCCTTTTGAGGCTACACAGCTTTCTGGGCTCCAGCCCTGCCTGGTATCTGTGAGCTGATTTCTCTTCCCACAAGTCCCAGTGTGATGACTCAGCCTCCACATATTAGTGACACAGTTTCTTGTTCTTGTGCTCCTGCTTCTCTCAGGCTGCCCGGCATTAGGCCTGCAAGCAGAACGAGGCCCCAGGCATATCTGGGAGATTCCAGCGGCTGGGTGCTAGTTCTCTGTCTCCTGGGCTCCTCCTGCAGGCTTGCCCTTTCCCCGGGAGACTAGAAGCTGAGAGCGCTGATATTTGGCATGTAGAGTTTCAACTGCCCTGTGAATGAATCAGGAACTATTTGCCTGAGAGCAAGGGAACATCTCTGAGTCCTAAAGACGATAGTTCCCCTCACATTGTCAAGGCTAGCGACGACGTTTCCTTGGGAGAAGCTCTAGTCTGTGCTCCCAAGAGCCAGGGATGGCCTCAGTTCTTTCTGACAAAGTCCCACATGCACTCTGGCTTTTGTTTGTTTGTTTTGAGACGGGGTCTCACGTAGTTCAGCCTGGCCTTAAATGTAGTATTTAGACCAAGATGACATTAAAGTGCTCTCTCAAGTCACCCCCCCATCCCTCCTTCTCCTCCTCCTCCTTCTCTCCTTCCTCCTCTGCCTCCTCTTCTATGGTGATGTCAGCCTCATGTAGCCCCAGGTTAATCTAAAATTCACCGTGCAGCCAAGGATGACTTCTGATCCTCCTGCCTCTACCTTCTAAGTGCTGGGATTACAGATGTGCACCACCACATCTGTTTTACACAGTGCTAGGAATGGAACCCAGGGCCTCAAGCATGCTAGGCAAGCACTCTACCAACTGAGCTACATCCCCGGCCCACTATTGACTTCCTGTCTGGGTAGGGCTCCCTCTGTTCTGTGGCAGAAAGGTCTGGGAAAATACACCTTGCCAATGGTTATGCTGCCACACTCCTGGCTCACAAGTAAGTCAAGGCAGCACATACCAGGTCCTCTCATGTCTCTGGGCATTGTCTAGAGCTCCAGAGTGATCTCTGTGTCCCACAGCAGTAGCCCGGAGCTCAGGGGACATGAGTCTGAAGAGACAGGCAGCTGCTCATAGTTGCTTCAGGGTTGTTTGTATGCTGGCTTGATCCTATCTCCAGTCCCAGTCTTAGCTGTTTGTTGCAGGAATCTGTTTTGGTTATTATTGGTTTCCAATGTTTGTTTTGAGACAGGGTCTTGCTATGTAGCCTAGGCTGACTTCAAACTCTTGATCTCCTGCCTTTGTTTCCTGAGTGCTAGGATTATAGGCGTGCACTAACATTTAAGCTTGACTCTCAACCAATCTCCCTCTGTCCTGTCTCCTCTCCCTCTCTCCATCCCTCTTCTGTTTTGTTTTGTGAGAGAGGGTCTCATGTAGCCCAGGCTAGCCTCAAACTCACTATGTAACTAAAGATGACCTTGAACCCTTGCCACCTCCCAAGTGATAGGGGTACAGGTGTGCACCACAGCATCCGTTCTATTTCTCCTCTCTTTAGAGTGCCTGAGGGAACTGCCCTCCATACCCCTAGCCCTTTAATTCAGTCCAAATTCTCTGTGACCCCAGGGGGCTTATGCTGGGGAAGCCACTGGGTGTGCCCGCATCCACCGACAGGCACCAGGGCTCAGCCTGTGATGCAGATCTTCTTGGGGCCATGTGGAGAAGCAGTTACCTTAGAAAACCCCATCTCCACCTCTGCCTGGGTTCTGGCCTTTCTGGCACTTGTTCAAAGGCCATTAACCAGAAAGTGGGTGTTGTTTACCAGGTGGCACCTGCCTATCTGCGTTAGCCAAAGTCCACCTTCTATTCCTGCCCTTCCAGATAGGAAGGCATCATTATCCCCATGCCCCTTTCCCTCCCCTTGACCCCTAGATCTTCTTTCCAAAAAGCGAGGTGCAGTTCTCTAAACTAGCCAATAGAGGGTGCTGTTGCCGTAGGGGCCGAGCTTCAGGGGTCTGTGGCTGGGGAACACAGGTGAACCTGAAAGCACTCTGGTTTTGCTGGACAACAGAGGGACTGTGGACCCATAGACAAGCCCCACCCAGCAGTGGAGGCCACCTTTCCCCCCTTCCTCCATCATGCCCACAGAGCCAAGGTGCAAAGGGCAAGACTGAGGAATCTTGGGGCATCACTTCAGTATCTAGCTGTGATCACCAATGGTCATGATATTCTGGTGCAGACCACATTTTGACCTCTTGCCCTGCTCTCTAACTCCAGGGTCTGGATCCCCAGTCTTAGGCCTTGGCCTAGCTGGGGGCATGTAGGCACCCAGTGTAAGAGAGCATGGGCTCTCTCCTTCACTTCTCCCAGAACAAGACCTGGGAAGGTTTTGCCCCTGCCTCTCCTACACCCCAGCCATACCTAAATCCCTGTCCTCTGATCAAGATGCCCCAAGTATTTGCAAACCTAGACCTACAGAGATGGATTAGAGGGTCAAAGCGTTCCTGACAAGTCTGCAGACCTGAGTTTGAACCGCGGGTCCCAGACAAGCCTAGTCAGGTGAGCTGTCCTCAGACTGCCACACATTCTTGGTGGTAGGTGCTCTCCTCTCATCCTAAATAAATATTTAAGTGCAATATTTTTTTAAATAAAAAAGCAAAACAAAGTAACAAAAGACAAGCCTAGAGTCACAGCTCTAACCCACCAGGGATGGTCACTTGAACTGTCTGCTGTTACCCAACCAACCTCTAGAATGCAGCAGGATTTTGGGGTGAGGTACCTATAGCAAAACTTTAAGGAGGAACTAATTCTCAGGCACACACAGATGCAGAGTTGGTCCCTGAGAGTTTGTGCTTCCTTAAATGCTGATTCATGGATGTCTCTCCCTAGAGGGCTGGTGGGTAATACTATACAGCTGCCTGGGAGAGTCTCCTAAGGCTCTGGTCAGGGACTCGCAGGCTTTGGTCATGGGCTTTGCCAAGCCACTTGGAAAAGGGTCTGTCCTGGCTTCTGAATTCCAGGTCTTTCTAGGCTGTCCCCGATGATGGCCTCCCTTGTCCCTTGGTCTGTGGACTTTGGATCACACTTCAGGCCTGGTTAGACTCTGCGAATATTGGCTGAAAACCTTGCTCTAGTCCCCATACCTACACCATCTCTGTCCCTTTGCCTCATACTCCAGGTGTGACACACAGAAGCAGAGTCCACTTAGTGCCTTCTGTGGGAGGTAGCCAAGCTCTCTCTGCCCTTGGAGACCTGTTATATCGGCTAGTGGTGGAGATCTGGGGACCCTTTACTAAACAACACCACCCCACAGTCATCAAATGCCTTAAGTCTTCCATATCCTGGAGGCCCTGCTTTGTGAGAAGCTGAGTAAGCCACTGGCACCCCAGCCCACGCGACTGTGAGAAATGTTCTATTATATTCCGAAGGAATCGTAAGGCATAGGTTTTGTTTCCTGAGAATGATAGACAAGTCACCACAGGCTTTCTACTCAGCTTCTTCTCCCAGCATGCCATGCTTCATTCTGGCTCTACTGATAGAGCCCAGTCCTCCAGGCGCTGCATGCTGGCTGGCTGACAAGGAGACACACTCACTGTGGTCTGTCACTCATCCAGCTAGAGGCCAGTGTTCTTTCTTCCTGACCATCCAGGCAGGGTAGGGGTCCTCTGCCAACCTCCTCCCTGATGCCAGACAACTGTTCTTTTGAGTAAGAAGTTTATTAGAAGCGTAAAAAAACATGGACACACAAACAAACAAGCAACATATGAACTCTGAGGAGTTTGGGGCCCATAAGGTAGAGTGTAGGGTAGGGGGTCTCGTAGGGTCTCAGTGAAGGGGCGAAGGGAGGTTTAGAACTGGAGCCTGGAGCCAGGCTGTCCCTGTGTCCTGGGCAGTGGGGGTGGGGAGTGTGAATTCCTGGGAAGAAAGTGTCTTCATCAGTAGCCCTTGATGACCCTGGGAGTCTGGCAACCTGAAATCTGTGAACTTCCTAGGGGAAGTGAGAACCGGCACCTGCCATTCTTCTGGAACCTCAGCATTGGGGTGAAGGATCTGCTCCCAGTAGGGGGTTTGTTATTTCCTTCACAGAAGAAAGAGGCTCTGGCAGGTGGGTGTGGTCTGAGCTGCAGTCCTGTCTGGGTCCTAACTTTGTAGTGGAGAGTGACTGGAATCTCTCGATTTGGTCTTAAATCCTTCCTCAGCCCTTTACTTGCCTTCCAGAGAAGGAAGAGAACCACTCAGCTTGAGACTAAAGCCTGGCCTCTTGTTTTGTGTCTGGGCAGTTCTTCTATCAGAGCTCTCTGGTCTCAGTAGGACTTCAAGGGACCACACATATGAACAGGGTGATGGGAAAGGGAGCAGAGGTCCCACTGGAAGGACAGAGCTGAGCAGAAACAACCCCAGTGCCACTCCAGGGAAGTCTCGCTCTTCATTCCCTACTACTGGGGCAGTGCAAGTTTTTGTAGAAATTGTTCTATTGTTAAGATTATCGAAGGGAAAATGCATTCGGTGTTAAGACCAGCTGAGTCCACCACCCATCCATCTACTTGCCCTCCCATTGCTCCACCCCTCCATCTACCCACCCACCCATCCACCCACCATCCAGCCATCATCTACCCATCTGCTCACCCACTGTCCCATCCATTCACCTACCTTCTCTCCTATTCGTCTACCCACCCATCTATCCATTTATCCATCTACCCTCCCATTCATCCACTCACCATCCATTTATTCATCCATCCTTCCAGGGGACTCCTGTTCAATTCCCAGAACCCACAATGGGCAGCTCGTGGCAGTCTGTAACTCCAATTCCAGGGGATCTGACACCCTTACACAGACATACATGCAGGCACATACAATGCGCATAAAACAAAAATATATAATTTTTTTAAAATGAAAAAATCTAATGTTGTGAAATAAACATTAAAAAAAAAAAAAGTTGCCAGGAGGTGGTGGCACACATCTTTCATCCAGAAGCAGAAGCAGGTGGATCTCTGTGAGTTTGAGGCCAGCCTGGTCTACAGAGTGAGTTCCAGAACGGCTAGAGTTACAGTAGAGAAACCCTGTCTCAAAAAACCAAAATAAATAATAAATAATAAAATAAAATAAATGGTCTTCAAAATTAAATCTTAGAAACAAACAAAAACAAACAAACAAACAAACAAAAAAATTCAAAGCTTCCTAGCCACAATAACATGCTTTACCTATCTAGGGCCTCACTCAACTGCTGCCATGGCTGCCCAGGCACCCTTACCTCCAGGGCAGCCCCCTGGCATCGGAATTCCCAGGCTGCATCACCAAAGGTCACCAGAGACTGTGGGCATAGCACAGGCTCTACTCTTGCAGCATCTAGAGTTTCCCTAGTCCTTTCCCAGGCCCACCCCAGCAATCCTCAATCTGGCTGCAAAAAGCAACACTATCCTTTGCAGGGCCACTGTTTGGGCTGTCTGTCTGCCTACCACTTGGCAAGCTAGCTGCCTCCAAATGGCCATCCCTACTACTGCCCGCCCCGCCCCCGGCTCTTCTGGATCAAGGGAGCTCCAAGTTTGATTCTTGTCTTTCTGAAAACCACCGCCTCAGCCATGGCCACAAAGAGGGAGATCCAAGAATTTAAGGAAACAGGCTTTTGGGTAACCCTGCCCACCTTGACCTCAGATTCTGCTTTGGACTGAAGATGCAAGGCAGGAAACTAGCCTCTACCACCCCCAACATCCCACCCCCGCACAGGTCCTGCCAAGCTTCCTGGCTCAGATTCAGGCCCAACCCAACCACTGGTTGGAACTCCAGCCTCTAAGGATGGAAGGAAGTGGCCAACCTCACAGTGAACATTCCTCTGGGATGAGGACAGTCTGCTTGCTGCCCAAGGACCCATGGGAGGGCAGGGCTCAATCACTCATGAGAGAGCTGTGTCCGCTCCGAGAGAAGGGCTCTCCTTTCATCTGCAGGACCCAACTAGGCTAGGGGCCCAGGGACTGGATTCAGAAGTCCCCTTCCACTCCATAGCTCCAACTCAGTCAGCTTCATTGATTGACTGTGCCACACCTCTAGGTTTCCCTGTTTCTAGACTTGAGTTTGGCAGGCTGGACTGGACAAAAGGGCCATGGTCTTCTTCAGTGTGTAGGGAGAAATCCTCCCAATAAATACCAAAGAGTGTATATGAACCACTACAGTTGCCTGTAACCCCAGCTTTTAGGAGATATGAGAGACGAGGAGGATCATGAGTTCCAGGCCAGCCTCAGCTAAACAGGAATTTGAGGTCAGTGTGGATTACAGAAAACCCCATGTAAATACACACACACACACACACACACAGACACGAGAGCGATGACCTGGCTCGGTTAGTAATGTCTGCCTAGCATGCATCAAAAGCCTGGGTTAGATTCCCTGCACTGCATAGACTAGGCATAGTCACTCACATTCCAGAGGTGGAGGAAAGAGGATCAGAAATTCAAGGTCACCCTCAGCTACAGAGTGAGTTCAATAACAGCTTGGGGGTATGTCTCCCTACAAGATAAACAATAAAACCCTAGACTCAAATGGGGCAGTCATTTCTCAGATATCACCTGACTACAGTCCATTCTCAGCCACTGTACCCTCTGCGGTGGTCACCCTTCTACTGTCCTTCGTTAGGGTCCCCACCTTCCCTGGGAACAATTGTCAGTAGAGATCTGGGCAGGTGCACTGAGGTGGGGCTTTTCCGGGGCTGGTTTTCCCCGGTTCCCACTGGAAGTTCCAGTGAGCTGCTGGCCAGGGACTCTGGACCTGTGCCCGTGCCTGGTGCCTGCTTTGGAACAGAGCTCAGCGCTCCCCGAGTGGTTCCGGGAAACTCCTCGATTTCCCTGTTGCCTCCACGTTGGCAATAAAAGCGAAACACAAGCTCCTCCCCTCCTCTCCCGCCCCGCCGGACAGAACCCACAGATACTGGGTGTTGAGAAGTGGGAACCCTAGCCAGTTCGCTGCGTACACACACACACACACACACACACACACACACACACACACCCCTGCCGCCGGGATATTGCGAGTTAGTATCTCATCTAGTTTCTCAGGCTGCAGTGGATGATGGATATGTGCTTTTGTGGGACATCCTCCTACACCAAGGTGGGAGTCACTTCTGTGCTCCTACTGCCTGACAATCGGGGGGGGGGGCGGTTAAGGAAGAAGAGGGACACGCAGAGCAGGAGCGCAGCTAGAGGCTTGCCAGCTTTAGCAATCGGAGGTGAACACAGAGAAGTTTAGCAACTCGCCCCAGGCCACACAGCTTATAGTTGCTCAGCTAAGTGCAAACTCCTGGTAGCAGTGGAAGGTTGGCTTGGGGAGGAAGCAGTGCTCCGGCCGCGGGCAGGTGAGCTGCCTGGCACGGGTGGGGCAGGCAGCTACCTAGCCTGCAGCGTGGGAGAATGTAGGCATAGGGTTAGAATACAGGCAGCCACCTGGGCGGCGCAGCTGCGAGGCTCTGCGGCTCTCCCTCCTGCACCCTCCCTTTCCAGGAAGCCAGCCAGAGCGGAGCCTGCAACTCTCCCCCAAGTCGGGGCGGATCAGGAATGTGGAAGTTGGCCCAAAGGGCCTGGTTGCCCACACTCCTCCAATCACGCACACCCAGAGTGCACCACAAGGAGAAAATGGGGTCCACCCCAGGGCCAAACCAGGCCGGGAAGCCTGGTGTGGGGTGTGGGTGGAGCCTCGGCCACTCGGCGGGACCCATCCATAGGGGAGGGCGCTGCTCCCATCCAGCCCTGCTCAGGGTCACCGCCTCTGGGCCTGCCCTCACAGCCTCCTCAGCTCGTCTCTCCGGGCCCCACGGGGCGGATGGGAACTGAGGCCTCTTTCCTCCCAATGCTGTGTTTATAAGAAATGAAACTCCGCAGCGGGCCCCAGTGGCAGCCCACACGGTCACACGCACACTCCCGCGGGCGGGGGAGGAGCGATGAGTTCCGGAGCGCCACCTCCTCCACCACCGAGCAGCGATTCCAGCACGCTGGGTCGCAGCACAGGGCCCGGTGCTTCCCCAGTCAGCTGCTGCCTACCGCTCTCCGCGTTCTGGATTTAAAAAAATGAAAAAAATAAAAATAACGGTACAGCGTTTATTCTGCTGTGTCATATAGCGTGAGTGCCAAAGCTGTTAGCAGGGAAGGGCTGGTCTCGTGCCCGGGCAATTCCCCAGGGCCAAACTCAGGGCTATCCCTGAGCAGAAGTGCGATTTCCATTTATTGAATAAGTTAAGATTTCCCTTCTGCCCAGGCTTCTCACAGTCACAGTGGTGGGACCTGGAGTCTCATGTGAAGCTTTGGGATGGTTTTGGATGCTTTGATGCCTGACTTGTGTCTATTTTTAGGCAGGGTCTATGACTCAGGGTGACCCTGAATCGAAATCCTCAGCCTCTACTCCGAAGTGCTGGAATTATAAGTGGGTGCTGCACCTTCTCAGGTTTATGCTATTCTGGGGATCCAACCTAGGGTTTCTTGCATGCTAGGCAAGCACTTTACCAGCTGAGTTAGGTCCAGTATGAAGAGGTTTTCAGTGAAAATATAGAGTTTGGCTGCTAGGAGGACCATTGAACATCCGGAAAGAGCTCTGCCTCTAGGCCTACAAGTCTGTAAGCCCTGCTGAGGGACTGTCTGCTTTGAGGAGCAATCAAAACCCAATTCAGGCCTCACTGGGCCCTGTACCCAGTTTTCCCACCTCAGATTGCTGAGAGCATTTCCCATCACATATCTGTCTATCACCATAAGCACAGGTTGTGAAGGAAAGCCGGTATATGGAGACTAATAATCAGATGAAGGAGCAGGGGGTGACACATCCATTTAGCAAGGATTTTCAGTGCCTTCCAGGTGCCTAGCATAGGGACTGCAGCATGGCCTTGATGTGGAGTTTGTCTGTGTGTGTGTGTGTGTGTGTGTGTGTGTGAGAGAGAGAGAGAGAGAGAGAGAGAGGGAGAGAGAGAGACCTAGAAAGTGTGTTCTGAAATCATAGCCATGGCAGGGAACAAGATTTGGTCCACAAGAGGAGAGGGGAAAGGCTCCTACAGTGTGTGTGTATGATTTTGTCCCCCACTTCATCTCATGTACCTTAGGTTGGCCTGGACCTTACTGTGTAGCCAAGGATGACCTATAATTTCTGATTCTCCCCACCCTCTCCCTGGGGCTGGGATTACAGGGATCAACCACCATGCCTGGTTTTGTGGTGCCAGGGATGGAACCAGAGCTTTGTGAAGGCTACACAGGCACTCTGTCACCTGAGCTATACCCCCAGCATTATGGTCACAAAAGTCACATTCAAGGAGACCCTGCCAGCCCCTCTGGAAGTCCAGAGAACCTCAGGACTCAGTACTGAGAAGCTGCACAGTACCCTCACCCTAGATGAGCCAGAGTACTTTGGGGAGGAACCCTACGCACCCTGCTGAGCAGGATGGGCACCCTTTCTCCTTTAATTCTCAGCTAACTCCAGCTGTGGAGTGATTCACCTGCTAGACTCTTTAGAAAAAAATGCAGCCTGTGCTCCCCAGGAGGCAACAGGGGTGAAGAGATAAGACACAGAAAGCAAAGGCCCCAGGGCAAAGGTGAGATGAGCGAGCGTAGTTCTGATTGGTTGCTTTGAGGGCACTCATAGAAACTGGGCATTTGTTCTGGGTTTCCAAGGGGCAGAAATGGAAGCCAAGTGTGGTGGAGCACTTCTGCAACCCTAGCAGAAGGTGGGGGCAGGAGGATCAGGATTTAATGCCAACCCCAGGGGGCAGAAGATAGCACTGCAGGTAAAAGCACTTGCTATACAAGCCTGATGACCTATGTTTGTGCTCTGGAGCCCACATGAAAGCCACAAGGTGGAAGTTGAGGACCAGTGTCCTGGGTTGTTCTCCGACTTCCACACGTGCCCTGTGGCAGGTACACCATTATATGTGAACGCATACATACACATAAATAATAAGTAAACATTTATTTTTAAAAGGACAACTTGGGTTAAAGGAGACCCTGTTTCCACCTCCCAAAAAAAGAGGGGGCGGGAAGAAAAGAGAGAAAGAAGTATTGCTGAGCATTGGGAAAATGGAGGCTCTTGGGTGAGAAGTGTTCAGGGCACAGAAGCTCAGTTGAAGGCTGATGGTTTCCTGTCGATACTTTCTTTTCATCTGAGGGATGTTTAATGGTCTGGGAAGGCCTTTGATAGTCTACCTGATTTCACGGGGGACAAACTGCAAGAAATTTGGTTAGGAGTCTCACTGGCTTTGATTCATGAATTAGGCATGATTCATGAACTAGAATGAGGACATGTGCTGGGCAGCAGCACACTGATGATGATGGGTTCTGTGAGGTCAGAACAAGGAAACAAAACAGCAGGAAAAAACCTGATTTGCTAATGTCAGGGTGGCTCAGGGTGCATTTTCACAGCTCTTAAAGCAGAGGGGACTTCCTCATGACATGGACTAAAAATTCTTTTTAGGAAAACTTGGTTGGCTTTAGGATCCGTGTGCTCCTTTAAATTTTCAATTAATAATGTGGTACTGACATGAGTGACTCCATTTTGGTTTGGTCTGTTGGGGCCTGGTGCAAGGGCTCAGTCCAAAATAGTGGCCTCAGATAATTTTGTTTAACAATCTTCTCAACAACTAGGAGAGATGGACAGAAATTATCTCTGGTTTATAGCTAATTGAGGCCCAGAGAGAAATAGTCATTTCTTTCTTCTTTAAAAAAAAGATTTATTCTATTTTTAATTGTGTGTGTATAGTGGGTATGTGCATGTGAGTGCAGGTGCCCATGGAGGCCAGAAGAGGGCATCAGATTCTCAGGAGCTGGAGTCACAGGTGGTTGTGAGCTGCCCAATGTAGGGGCACTGGGATCCAAGTTCTTTTCTCTCTAAGCCATCTCTCCAGCCCCAGTAGAGTGGCAAAAGCACAGGGTTTCAAGCTTTCAGACTCAATTCTATAATCTGTTTTTCTCACCTTCTTCTAAGAACAATTGAAGGGGTAGGAAAAAGTGAGGTATAAAGGAGAGTTTGAGCCTAGCTGAGGATGTAGCTCAGTTGGTAGAGTGCATTCACAAACCTCCGGTTCCACCCCAGTACTGTATATTCCAGATGAAGTGGTGCATACCAGCATTTGATAGGTCAAAGCAGGAAGATTAGAAATTCAAAGTCAGCCTGGGATACATGAGCTGTTTCAAAAAGAAAAATAGAGGTGGGGGGGGCAGGTAGTAACAATAAAAATTTTGGAAACTCATCAGGGGTTAGCTAAAAACACAACACCCCCAAACACAGGCAGATTCTTACAATTTAAAATCAAGCACCAGGCAAACATGGTAGTACAGACTTGTAATCCCAGCACTTGGAAAGTAGAGGCACAACGATGAGGTATTCAAGGTTAACCTCGGCTACAAGTGACCCTGTTGTGCGATATTTTATAGTTATAGGATCATACCCCTGTATGCTGTTTAGGGGGAAGGGTGCTTCCTGATGCCTTGCAGCAGGTAAAGGATTTGCTATCTGCCTGTTAACCTCTGTGCTAAAAACAATGGAGTAGCCACCCAGATCTCCATATGAACAGGCCATCTGTTTACCTTAATGAAGATGAAGGCTCCCTATCACCATCAAGGGTCTGTAGCCAGATGATCTGGGAAGACTCTGACTCACCCCCAGCTTACACACCTGCCTGGATAGGTTATGTGTCTGCTGGCAGACCTTGAGAAGTGTTAGGTTCCATTCATTTGTATAATGAAGGCCTGTATGGAGAGAGGGAAGAGTTTTGAAAGAATAAAGCACCTGGGGGCTGAGGCAGAGGGGAGGAGGGATGGGCTGGGGAACCAGGAGGAGAGCAGTGTGGAAAGGGGATGATGGCGGAGCTCTCTGCCTAAGCCCTGGGGATTGGATCCCTGAGAGTTGTCATGGCTCATTAGTAATATATCACCAGTGAGTTAATAAATAATACAAGGCCCTCTTAAAAACAAACAAACAAAACTAAGTTAAAAATAAATAAGAATCCCTAAAGTCAAAGTGGAAAAAAAAAAAACCCACCTCATAGAACTTTTAAAGTGTAAATGTCAGTTTCACTGGTAAATCCTAGCAGTGTGGGGGTGGAGCGTCTCCTAAATGGAAAATTGTCAGTATGTGCAGAAATTTTGCTCATGGTGTTGTCTCTATTGAGGAAAAACGGAAATAACCTAAATGTCCTACAACAGGGTATTCATTGGGTAAATTTTTATTTATCCTCACGATAGAAAAGAGGTACCCATCACTAAGAATGCTGCAGATGGACATTCCAGGACATGAGCTGATTTTCAGTATGTATACTCATATAGGTATTTTAATGTATTTTGTAGCCTCCTATTGTTTTCATTAGGGTCTCTGTGAGCTGCAAGAGTTACAAAGTTCCTCTCCCTAATCTCATTTTGAATTTTCCAATGGCTGTCTCAGGTTGTTTCAACAGAACAAGCATCTATCTGCTGCACAAAAGGCAAACGTCATGACTCAGGGTTACTTGTTCAGAAAGTCTTGGTCCCTGTAGCAATTCTCACTCTTGTTTGCCACTTCAAATACTCCAAATCTCACCTCCCTGTTCATTCCAGAGTCTCAGTGCTTTCCTCCAAGGTCCTCCTGCCATGTTGATTCTCCTAGCTCCTGAACTTTCTCTATGAGCCAGAGAAATGATTGACAGGTAGAATCCTTCATCAACGTGTGTATTACAGCTTGCAACACTCCAACTTCGTGCTATCCTAGAGAGACAGTTAGTGTGAGGAAAGTGACACAGGAGAATGATTTACTTGTGAGTCAGAAGCTGTGAGAAGTAAAGGAAGAAGCTGGAGAGGCAGAGTTCTGGATAGAACGCGTACACAACCAGCCCAGCCGCTAGGAGAACAAACTAACAAGGTTTACTTGTGTTATCAGTTAACCCGCTGGCTGTCCCTGCCACCTCCTTGGGACCTGGGTCCCTATTTGTTTTTATTAGATCCAACGCCTTGGCCAAAATTTCTCTATGCTGCCCAGAACTTCTCCAGTCGGGCTTTGGAGACTCAGAAATGACTTCAATATTACCAGGAAGGAACTCTCTCCCAAGGGCTACGGTGAGGCTATAGAGCTGAGGCCCGAGTCCTAGAAGGAACCACAGCCATGTCTGAATTCCCTCTACTCCCTTGGTCTCGGGTAGACCCAAGGATACAAGGGAGGGAGGGTCACCTTGGTTACTGCTAGAACCTCGGGGGGGGGAGGGGAGCAAAGGAAAGCACACCAGTATCTTGTGGCCAAGCAGGACACACACATCCTCTCTCCCCATCAGGTCACGGTGCTATAACAGACCAGCAAGGGGGATAGCGCTATTTTGTGGTTAAGGAAATTAAGATTCCCTGCGTTCTTCGAGGACTATGCTTGTAGAGTCCAGGCTGGGAGTTCCTATTGCCCAGAAACTCCACGTAGCACCTGCAGTAGATTAAGCCTTCTGCCTCAATTTCCCAGAGCAGTCAAGTGACTTGAAAGGCAGTTTAAGGACTGAATTCCTCCCTTCTTGATACTTCATTACCAGACTGATTTTCAGAGTGATTCAATCCTCCGGTCCCTTCTGGAGAGGGAAGCAGGTGTCCTGGAGACCTAGGGAGTGGAGAAGAGGGGGAAGACCTTCAGAGGTGCCAGCAAGCTGGGAGCATGCAGAACGAGGGGAAGAGCCTCGCTTTCCAAGATAGGCTTGGGGCCCGGTGGCGGAGTGGAGTACGGGGCGGGCCCGCGGGAGCCCCGGGGCGGCGGCGCGGGCCCGAGGGGGTGGGGAGCGCAGCCGCCTTGTACTTCCCCTTCGCCGCTTAGCTCTACAACAGCCTGATTTCCCCGAAATGATGAGGCGGCGCGGGCCAATGGGCGCGCGCAAGCGGCCCGGCGGGGGCGTGGCCGAGTCCGGGTCGGGGAATCCCGCTAAGTGTTTAGATTTCTTCGCGGCGCCGCGGACTCGCCAGTACGCGCCACTCCGTCGTCGAGGCAGGACCTGCTCTTAGACTGAGCTGGGCCGAGCCGAACCGAGGTCAGCCGTAGCCAGCGGCCCCCAGCATCCCGTGCTTCAGTCGCTCTGTGCGCGCATCGGGTGTCTACACCGCAACCCCGCGCCTTGCTCTCCGGTACCCTCTGTGGATCGCTCCTGCTGCAAAGGTGAGCCCGTCGGGGCTGCGCGGGTGCCGACGAGCGGCGTGGAACAAAAGGCGCGCAGGACACCAGGAAATGGGGGCCAGGGACACCCTGGGCCGGGTGGCGCGCGGGCTCGGGAGGGCGCTGCGAGCGGGCGGGCGGGAGGCGGGCCGCGGCGTGCACCGCCCCCTGGTCGCGCTCGGCGGTCTGCGTGCGCGGAGCCGCTGCGGGGCCTCTCGGTGGCCCGGAGCGTCCGTCGCGCGCATCCGCGAGCAGCCCCGGGGCAACTCCGGCGTCCGCCCGCGCGCACTTTTGGCGGTCGCAGCTTGGTGCCTGGGCCCCAGGTTTCGGGCCTTCGGTGCACAGTGGCAGAGGTTGGCTGGACCTGGTCGTGAACTACAGGGGTTTCGGGAGGAGGTGCCACAGGTGTTGCTTGCGCCACTTCTCTTCGCTGCTGGGGAAACCAAGCCGGAAGGGGTTGCGCCCCAGCGTGTGCGTTGTGGGCACTGGCTGTCAGAGGGGGCATGGGCTGGATTGGGAGGTGTTGGGGGTAAGTGCCCAGCCGGGATGGAGGATGACTTGCTTGCCCAGCCTGGAAGGTGCAGAGCTAGTGGTGACAACAAGCGAAAGAGTAGTCCGTCCCTTCCTTCCCTCAAAGACTGAATTTTGAGAGAAAAGTTCTGGCACTGAGATGTCTGTATATTTTGGCTCTTTTTTGTGCGCATAAATCCTGAAACCATCCAGACCGGCTTGCTTGTCTCCTCCCGAGACTAGCTGAGAGAGGGTGTGAGAAGGGGCAGGTAGTTTCGCCCATGATGCTGGAGAGATTTAGAGAGCAGTTTCTCGTTTTACCACAGGGTCCCTTCTCTATGACTGTACAAGCTGGTACCTGGCTGATGGCAGGGGGAGGGTAATGACCCGGGTATGAGGGCAGGGGAAGGTAATTGAGTGGCCTTGGGTGGAGCAGGGCAGTGCCCAGGATTGTTTAACAGACTCTAAAAACAGGCCTTCTGTCTTCTCCCTCCAGCCACCATGCCCATCACTCGGATGCGAATGAGACCCTGGCTAGAGATGCAGATTAATTCCAACCAAATTCCAGGGCTGATCTGGATTAATAAAGTGAGTGTTACTCTGGGTGTTTCTGCCACTGTTTTAACCCATATTCTCTTGGGACCAAAGTTTCATTCATGGAAATAAGAGAGCAGGCAGATGTGTTTCCCAGTGGGCTCTGCATGCCAGGGTGTGCAAGGTCTGACTTGTGCCTTCTGCTTCTTCCCTCCTGAAGCTGTAGCCAGCTTACCCTCCCAGAGGCACAGTTCTCAGCACTAGACTCCTGACATCTGCAGAGTTTGGGTTCTTGGCTCTTCCAAAGGAAACTCGCTGGGCAGGAGCATAACAGGCTCATAGGGGACTCAGTTACTGTGGCCCAAGAAGCCATACTGGTACACATGGCAGTGCAAACTTAGGACTTAGCGACAGTAAAAGCACTGGTAATAATAACAATTACTATGTGCTTGACACCTTCCTAAATGTTACCTATATTGTGCATTTTAATCTTCATAGTAGTCCTGTGAGGTAAGGCCCAGATAGGAAACTGAGGCACTTTAAGATAGATTACAAGATCACACAAAAAGTGTGAAAGGAAAGATTGAATGAACTTGACCAAAAGTCTATACACTTAGCCACCAGTGAGAAAAATGGTAGTAAGATCTTCATTTTGGGCTTGCAAGATGGCTCAGCAGGTAAAGGCACCTGCAAGCCTGACTTTGATCCCCAGGCTCCTCATAGTAGGAGAGAACCAACTCCTGCAGGTTGTCCTCTGACCTCCACACAAGTGCTTTCCTGGCTTGCACATGACTGTGCACATGACATGTACACACGTATACTTACTTACTTGCTTGAAGAATAAAACAAACAAAAAAAAGCCCACAAAACAAAACCTTAATCTCTGTGGCTGTTGTCCATATACATATACTCTTTTGATATTTTTATCAAAAACAAACAAAAAAACTTGTCTCTCTCTCCTCTCTCCTTATTTAAGAGGAGAGGAACAGGCCAATACTACACAGGCAGTCAGCATCCAAGTCTGGTCTGGGGTTCCCTTGGGTATGACCCAGGACCCTCTGTAGGTGCC